>CM031242.1:354009209-354609209 GCA_018340775.1 Taxus wallichiana var. yunnanensis | reverse complement strand
CTTTTTGAAATAATTAAATTGAAGGCTTTTTGCTCATCTTCCTTTCCATTTTGATTCATATTTATGTTTTTTCATATTTATTTTTAATTTTGTGTTTTTCCTTTCAAGGCAAGTCGGTTGGGTTCTAGTGCTCCCAACATGAAATTAAAAGATAAAGTAAGCTCCTTATGAGGTCAGCAAGGTTGGAGAGTTTCCAACATGGAAATAGAAGATAAAGCAAGCTTAAGAGGTCGGTCATTACCCCTTATGACTCTTGGTGCCAACTAAAGGGTATAAGAGGAGTCCATTGGCTCATTTGCACATCACTTTTTGGCATATATACTTATCAATTTGGACTCTAGGGCTGATTGCTCTATTTCCAACTCCACTAAGGGCGAAAATCCATAGTGTGGCATCCAAGGAGGACGAAACCTTCCTTGTGGCATATTGGAGAACGAAAACTCTCCAAAATTGGTGGTGTGAAGACAAATACTGAAGATCCTCTTGTTGGTTTATATCTAGGGCATCAAGAAGAAGACCTATCAAGAGCTTTTGCATGGTTTGGAGTCCCTCTCCTAGGGAGCGACTAGGGTTGGAGTCAATTTGGGTGCCTTCTAGGGCACAAACTCATTTATTATTTGATATTCAGATTTGTCATAATTTATAAGGCTGATATCTTTCATATTTGGCCATTGTTGGGGTTTGGAGACCTCATTTTTGATCATTTATCTTGGCTGTACTTCTATGTTGATAAATTAATTGCTAGCTGTGTTTGAGATTGGTTTTCATGGTGAAAATTGTCCTAAAGTGTTTTTAAAAGGTTTATAAATATTGTGGATGAGTTTTATGGTGATATTTGGGTGAAATCTTGTTGTTTACAAGTTGTTCCAAAATCAGATCGTTGCTGTACTTTTTGATCTTTTTCAGTTTGCTGGTCTAAAATCAGATTTAAATTAGTTTGGGGTTTGTGCTATTTCCTTGTTTTTCAGTTTCAGCCCTAGAAAGGGACATTACAGTGGTATTAGAGCATCGATCTTCCCATCCTGAGGGTATTCGTGCAAGACGGTGACAAAGAATACAGACATGGATTGGCGACCTAGGTTTTTACCAAAGAAAGAAGTCATTCCGGAGAGGTGGAAACATGACATTTAGTGGGTCACAATATTGTGGCTAGCTATGAAGAATATAGGGCTCTTCCGAATGAGATCCGTGATGCTATTTCACTTGCTGAATTCATAGGGGTAAGCAAGGGAAGGTCAAGGTCGAGCCTAGACCTCATGCGCCACAGAGAAATTTTCAAAATGCTTTGGGAAGGTGGCACTCTCCACATTTGATGGCTCCAACAAGGGGACAACGGAACATGGATGAAGATGCTAGGGTTAAACCCTAGACCACAAGAATATGCCAAGGAGCCAAACCCAAAGGGGTTTCTCTTGAAAGAAGAAAAAGGAAAATCAGATCTGCAAGAGGGTTTTGAGGTGGAGTCCCAAGAAGACCACATTGAAGGACATGGAAAGGTGTTGCTAGATGAAGAACCAAAGAAGGTTTTTGATGCAACAAAATCTCCAAAGAAAGAGGAAGAAGTCATGGAGCATGAGCCAAGGAAAAAAAAAATTCGATTTGCAAAATTGTGGAGAGAATTTGGTGGTTGAAGCCAAATTTTTGGTCTGATAATGATGATAATCAGCTCGTTGGAATTTTCCGAACAACAATCAATAAGAGGCAAATTGATGGTGTTCTTGACTTCAACGGGAACCATGATGATGTTCCATACATGTGTCAAGAAAATATGGAAGGAGTCAAGGCGGAAAGATCTTTAGTTGTTGAAGGAGCAAAGGCAAAGGAGGGTGAGCTCCTTGTGGGCAGCCCAAGGTATGACCATGATGACCATATTTCTGATTTATTGCTTCCTATCATGCCATTTCAGATTTACACTCATAGGCAATTTGTTGAAAAAGAGGACCTTGGGGCAAATTTGATGCTCCATAGCAAATCACGGCAAATGGGTAGTCTTCATGATGCTAAGAATGGAGACAAATCAGAATTGCATAGGGTCAATGGGCCAAGACTTTTGGGTGACCTTGTTGGAGGCCATATATATGAAGAGAGTGCTTTTCTGGGTGCCTATAATCACTTTCAGTTCGCTGGAAATTTCAGGACAGCAACCTATGGTAAGCAATTTCATCATCTTCTTAAGGAATTGCTACATCACCTTCATGCTATGTCTTTGCAATATTTTGGTCATCATAAAGAATACTCTAACTGCATTGTGAAGATGAAGGGTACCAAGTGGGAAGAGAGAGAGCTTGGGTTACAAAAATTGGGAGTTGATAATTTTCAGCTGGCTGGACTGTTCCAAACAGCAGTCAAAAGGAGGTCAATGAATGGAATTCCCAGCCTTAATAAGAAGCCTAAGGTGACCCAAGACAAGCACCAACAAATTTGGGAAGAATGCAAGAAGGAAAGGATTCCATTTGGTGAAGAAATCATGCAAATGAAGAGTGCTGATTCAAACTCAGAGATTCTGAAGCATAAAGACATCACGAGCAGCCCATGGTATGTGAATATTCCATTTCTCTTGCTGGCCAATTTGTCATTTCAAGTATGTTGTCATCACACACCATTGGTTAGGAAGGGTGACCATGTCTCATGCTTGTTGTATCTTCCTATGGCACCACTAGTGAGACATCACCATGATAAAGGTATGGGTGTTGTTATAAGGCTTGAGAAAGGGAGAATCATCCACTTCAAAATCAGTACTTGGGGAAAATTCATCTTGGTATGTGCCGGTGTAAGGAAAATGTCAAAAATCACTCTTGGGAAAGGTAAGCCTAGTGGTTCTATTCCCAATAGATACTCCTTGCAGCCCTCTTTTGCTAAGTCTTTGTTACATTGGGATCATCTAGAGATGGATCACAATTCTTATTTTCTTATTGATGAGGGGCTGACCGATAGTTCCATGTTTGAGAAAAAGGTTAGGAATAAGGGGAAAGGGCAGCATACTTTTTTGAGTGCATGACATACATACTTATCAACCATTCCGGAGAAGGGTCTTCTTCATAACCAAGGGGTCACTATGCTTGTTGGGAGTGGCACCTTCATACCTTGTGCAAGAAAAATAGTACAGCTGTCACTTCTCTTGGGAGATCATGAGGTATGTGGTGAATTTTTGGTTATTGAACTAGCTAATGTTGAAATTGTTCTTGGGGTTCAATAGTTGCAAACATTGGGGAAGTCCACCCTCAACTTTCATAATGAAGAACTAAAATTTTGTGACAAAGCTGAAGAAATCAGAATTCATGGCAAGAAGAAACAACATAGGACAACTGTTTTGGGGCAGCAAGTAAGGCACTTGCAATTCGAAAATTTTCCACAACAAAGGTTGCTCACACTTGGTAAGAATATTTATTATCATAAAGTGAATTTTGAAGAGCCTAATGGGGTGAAAAACACCACTTTCAGTCATAGATATAGAGCTGGTTTGAGTCAAGTCCAAGATGGCTATGACATGGAGAATCCGGATGGTCTTTGGAAATGCAAGGCGAATCACTTCTTGGAACCAAACTTCACACTCGAAAACAAGGTATAAAGGTAGTCACCATTGCCGGGGCAGCAAGATGTTGGATGTGGAAAGTGGGTAAGCAATATGATCTTTTTATATTTGTTGTCATATGAGTAGTTTCAATCATTGAGTTAGTAAATGGCTGTTCTTGGGCATTGTTGGGGCATATTCCATCAAAGTTGGGGTGTTTCCAACCCTCATGTCATTGATAGTATGGAAATTTTGGAGAGAAGTCATGATTACAGCTGTTGTACCTTCTTTTCAACTGTTGTTCACAACTTTTCCAGCCACTTTCCTACTTATGAGACACAAAAAAAGAGCCTCCAATTATAAGGTTGAAGAAATTCCAAACTACTACTAACCTTGGCATATTTGTGGCTGATTTAAGGTGGTTTCCAGCCACTAACATTCTGATTTTTGAGAGAAAAATGCAAGGTTACAACTGTTTTTGGGACAACATTACCAAAGTTTGGGAATCCATCAATTGAATGGAAATTATGAGATGATGGCAAGCAAAGGAAGGGAGCTAGCTATCATGTCCCTACGACATGATGAAGAGATTGTAAAAGTGTTGTTAAACACTTCTTTGATATGTTTGCTTCATGTGCAAGTACATCAAAGAAGGAGCCACATAGAATTATTTGGGATCCAGGAGCTTGCATTTTGCTTGAGGAAAACAAATTTGGGAAGGGAGGACTGTAATGTCCCCTTTTTCAAAATAATATAAATTGAAGGCTTCTTGCTCATCTTCCTTTCCGTGGGCAAGAAGAAGTTGAACAAGGGAAGAACTTGAGTTATATTTCAGTTTCTTTATTCATATTTATCTTTTTAATTTTTGTTTTGCCTTTCTAGAGGATTTTATATGCCCATTAACATCTTCAAGGCCTATATAAGGTGGTTCGACTTGCTAAAGGAGGGTTATGATTTTGATATTGATTTCTCTTGAAGGTGGAGCAAGTAGCTTCTCTTCTTGCCATTGAAGGACAGAAACCCTTCCTTGGTCACCTATTGAAGACAAAACCCTTCAATAGGATCACACTAGGGGACGAAAACCCTCTTGTGTAAAGTGATTTTATGTAGCTGATCTACATTTCCAGCCCTAGGTGACTTGCTTGAGGGTTGAGTTCGGTGCCTTCTAGGGCACATTTTGGTATTTTGAGTTGGTATTCTTGTTCCTCATAATTTATAAGGCCGAAATCTACATTTTGGTGATTTTAGGAGAAGTTTATCTATTTTTTCCAGCCCTCAATTTGGCTGTATGGTTGCTGTAATAAAAATTAATTACAACTGTGATTTATCATTCGTTTCTCCATATTTTTGATGTATTTGAGATTGATAAATATTGTCGTGGTTGGATAAATTATTTTGGTGGCATTTCAGCTCTATTTGCATGGTTAAATGTTGATGTGAACCTCATATGCAATTCGCTGCCCTAGAGGGTTGATTTATATTGTGTGTTGATTGTTTGAAGAGCATTCTCAGCTATTTCAGTTTGATGTTTGTGTGTTGAAGGTGCAATTTCAGATTTGGGTTTAAGGCCAAACCCTTATTTCCAGATTTAGCCCTAGAAAGGGACATTACATCTTGTGAGCTCTTTCCTCTTTTTCTCTCTAGCTTCTCTCTCGATGTCTCTCTTTATTTATTTGTTGATATGGCTTGACCTGCTTGATCGATCCTTTCTTTCTCTGAAGCCTTGAGCTCTACTCCTCCTTAATTGCTTCCGGCTAACTCTTTGTTGTTCACTTTGCATATCTCTTGGAAAATTTGGCTTCATATACTATATGTTGCTGGTCCCTTGATTTGTTAGAGATCTTGTTATTAGTGCGGATTGTTGAGATACTTACACATTACGTCTTCACTTTTATTTGTTAGGAATGTAACCATGCCGTCGTGTTCCTTGCGGCGCGTGTTCATGGTAGTTACCTCGGTCCCCTCCATGAATTCCAATGTCCAAGAAGTCGACTAAAGTTTTTGCATTCTTTCACAACCCTTGACCCTTGCATACTTGCCAAAATAACCATCGATTCTTGCACAATTGGCTTCATTTGCATCCTCCAAGTCAAATGTCCATGCTTAGAGCTTTTGGCTCGTGAGTCCTTGTCCCCTCGCGCTAGTCTTGTGCACCTTCCTTCCACCTTGCCTAGGTTTCCAAAGCACTTGTGCACAATCCAATCCTTAGCTATTTTGCCAACTCCTTGAGACCTTTGATTTTTGTGCGGTCGTCCCCTATATGCATGCCGTGCATACAAGCCTAATCCAAAATGCAAAACTCAAGACTTGAACTCGTGTGTACATGTTCTTGTACGATCGGACAATTAGATTTGTTTGAGGTTTAGCTTCTTTTTGGTTGATGCAATATTGTTTGTTTCTTTAGGGATGCTCCTGCATTAGACTCCCAAGTAAGAAAGAATGTGAGCTTTGGCTCACTTTGATTGAAATCTTTGAGAGTATGGTCGTAACGACCAACTTCTGCATGATCCAACCATGATGCATCCTCTATTGCATCATTCTTCCACTTTACCAAATATTCCGTATACTCCTTCTCGTGCGTCCTTTTTTAATTGTAGAGTCCAAAACGACCTCTATCTCTTCCTTCTCTTTCTTTGGTACTTGTGCTCTCCATTAGGTATTTGCGCTTTAGACTCTCCTTCACTCTACTTGCTTCTTTCTTGCTCATGGTACTCATACAAGTCAACTACATTGAATATGGGTGAAATATGCGACCCCATTTAGTAGTTCAACCTGATAGGCATTCACTAAAAATGTGCAACACTTTGCACGACCCTTTCTTCTTCCATTTCAGCTTGTTGAATGTCCTCGTGGAAATCTCTCTTTGCATAAATGTGCCATACTTGGTCACTCACCCCAAATTCCTAATGTTTGTGCCTTGCGTCCACATGCTCCTAATAATGCAATCTACTCTGCTCGATTTCTTAGCACATCCTCTTGAATCTTGCGCATATACTCAACATAGTCCTTTGCTTTTGCACTTTGGCCGTCTACTCCAATTTTTGCAAACTCCATGACTCCTCACATGCTGCTTTTGTAGACTATGTAGAAAGGTGTTTTATCAATACTCCTATTGATTGAATTATCAAACGCAAATTTTGCGTGTGCCAGTGTCTTATTCCACTTTGTTTTGGTTTATCTCCAACTAAGCGTATGCAACAAGTTTCCCAAACCTTTGATTACCACCTCTGTTTGTCCATCAGTTTATAGGTGATATGTTGATCCAAATTTCAACCTTGTCCCCAACTTCTTCCATAAGGTTTGCTAAAAATGGCCCAAAAACTTGGCACCTTATTGGACACAATGCTCTCTGTGGCAATCCATACAACCTTATAACCTCTCTAAGGAATAAGTTTGCAATGTTCTTTGCATCACTTGTTGTCTTGCATGCAATGAATTGCACCATCTTTGAGACTCTATTCACTACCAGGAATATGGAGTTGTACCCTTTTTGCTTTCTTGGAAACCCTAGCACAAAATCCATGCTCACATCATCCCATGGTTTCTTCAGTATTAGAAATGGTCAATACAATCCCGTGTTTTGGTTTTGCCCCTTTGTTAATTGACAAATCTTTACTCCATGTATTTGCGCACATCTGTGCCCATCCTTGACCATAAATAACTTTGCCCCATTTGTGCTAGAGTTTTGTTACATCCAAAGTGACCTCCAAGCCTTTGCTACACTTTTCTTTTATCAAATTCTTGCACACAGACCTCTTAGTACGCACAATTCTTTCCCTTTGAGCAACATCCCTAATTGCAAAAAGTAATCCACCCAGTGTCATATCCACACTTGTTTGTTTTGTGGACACCCTCGTGCGCGTTACGGAGATCCTCATCTTTTGCATATAACTCCTTTATGGTATCAAAACTCATGACCTCAATTCTCATTTTTCTCAACAAGAGTATCCTTGACTCGTTGCATCTACAACCTTGTTTGATTTTCTACTACGATGCTTCAACACAAATGAGTAGTTCTACAGGAACTCAACCCATTTCATATGCCTTTGATTTAACTTCCCTTAACTATTTATGAAATGCAATGCATGATGATCGGTGTATAGCACAAAATCCTTTGGCAATAGATAATACCTCCATTTCTTAAGTGCTTGTACAATTGTATAAAACTCTTGGTCATAGACCAAATATCTTCTTTTGTGTCATTCAACTTTTCGCTGAAGTAAGCTACAGGCTTTTCTTCTTGGCTTAACAACACACCTATGGCAACCCCACTTGCATCGCAATATACTTGGAAAATTTTACGAAAATCTGGCAATGCCAAAATTGGTTTCCTATATTCTTGTCTTTCAACTCTTGGAAGTTGCACTTAGTTGCTTCCATCCATGCAAAATCCTTGCGATCTCCGTGCATAATCTCTATGGTTGCTGCAAAAGTCCCATTGAAGTTTTTGATGAACTTTTTGTAGAAGCTTGCAAGTCCATGGAAATTTCTTTTATTCCTCCGTGGTGACTGCTCTACTATTGCGCTCACCTTCTCCGTGTCCATTCTCAAGCCTTCTTGGGTTATCATGAAACCCAAGTATACCAGATCTTTGCTCATGAAGCTGCACTTCTTCATGTTGATTAACAACTTCTATTGCAAACACCTCGAAACCTTGTGAAGCAATTCACACAAACCCCAAGTGAAGTAAACTCAGATTTTTATACCAGCCAACTGAAATTAGGAACAATAGTCTGATTTTAGGACAACAACTTGCAAAGAGTGAAAATTCAACCAAATATCATCATAGAAACCATCCACAACATAGATAAACACTTTAAGAATATTTTAGGGCACTTTTCACCATGAAACTCAACCAAATACTCAGCTGGAAAATTATTTATTAACAGCAGAAGTACAACCAATAGAAGTGACAAAAATGAGGTCTCCAAACCCCAACAATGGCAAAATATGGAAGATACCAACCTTATAAAATATGAGAAATCTGAATATCAACTTATAATGAAGTTTCGTGCCCTAGAAGGCACCCAAATGTACTCTAACCCTAGTCGTTCCCTAGGAGAGGGGCTCCAAACAATGCAAAAACCCTTGAAATGACTCCTTGATGCCCTAGTTGCAAACCAGCAAGATCGTCAACAATAATTACCTTCACTATCCATCATAACTTCATCGTTGGCCTTTGGCACTCTACTATCCATCATAACCAAATCAACAAAGGAAAGGGCATCATAACCATACAAAACTTTGAAAGGAGACATACCGATAGACATTTGAAAGGTGGTATTATAACAAAACTCAGCCATGTATAACCATTTTATCCACGCTGATTGCTGCCCATCAATGTAATTCCGTAGGTAGCCTTCCACCCATTTGTTGACTATTTTTGTTTGCCCATCTGTTTGAGGATGGTAGCTAGTGCTAGGAGTGAGTTTGGTACCTATTAAGTGAAACAATTCTTGCCAAAACATGCTCATAAATCTGCTGTCCCTGTCACTCACTATATCCTTGGGCAGCCCATGAAGTCTAAACACTTCCTTAAAAAACACATCAGCCACTATAGGTGCATTGTACTTGGTTGGAAGTGGACAAAAATGAGCATATTTAGTGAGCCTATCAACCACAACATATAGACAATTCTTACCTTGAACCATGGGCAGCCCCGTGATGAAGTCCATGGAGATACTTTCCCATTTTTGAGTGGGAATAGGAAGAGGTTGTAGGAGCCCAGCTGGAAATGCATGTTCTGCTTTGTTTTGTTGGCACACTAGACACTCCTAGATGTATTGGAGTACTTCCCCCTTTAGGCCTTTCCAATAGAATCTTTCCCTCACCTGTTTGTAAGTCTTGAAATAACCCGGATGACCAGCTGATGGGTCATCATGAACAACCCTCAATATCTTACTCTTCACCTTTGATTCAGGCACCAAATAAACCCTGGTTCTTGTAGAGAATGAGCCCATCTATTACCTTGTACCTTTCATCCATCATTTCACCCTCAAAAACAACATTAGCAAACTTGTTTTTGACATATTCAACTGTAATCAAAGACTTCCAATCTGCTGTTATCTTAGATAAAGAGCAAAAATACGATTCTCTTGACAAAGTATCTTCTACCAAGTACTTGACTTGAGGGTTTTCGGAAGCATACCTTGAAGTGTCACCTTCTTGCCCATGTCCATAAAGCTTATTTCCATGTTTTGGTAATTGAAAGTGAGTTCTCCCAATGAATGCAACCATTGGACCCCAAGCACAAGATTGATACCAACCATGCTAATCAAATAAAAATCAGCACATACCTCATGTTTTCCCAATGTGAAGAGGAGTTGGGGCACCTCCTTGTGCATGGCATAGAGTAGCCATTCGCTATCTTAACCTTGAATGTAATGTGCCCTTTTTCGAATTAGTTCCAAAAGAAGACTTCTTGCCATTTTTCTTCCCGTGATCAAGAAGAATTTGAGCAAGTGAAGTATGCGGGTTTCATTTCTATTAATGCTTCTTTTGTATTTTCCCTCTTAAGGACAAGCTGGCTGGCATGGAAAGCTCATAAAGACAAATTAAAAATAAAAGCATGGACTTAAAGTGGTCGGTCATGGGCGAAAAGTCACCCTTATGACTCTTGGTGCCAAAAAGGGAGGATATAAAGGTGGATCAAATGGCCTAAGGAAGCCATGCATGTTTATTTCAAAAATTGGTATCTTGGATTTGTGCATGGTGTGCCTTACTCTCCACGAAGACGAAAACCTTTGGTGTGGCTCTCTATGAGGACGAAACACTTATTGGATCTGTTGGGGACGAAAACCTCAATAGTCACAACACTTGCAGAGATTTAAAAACCCTCATATGTTACATTGGTGGCTTCATATGGGAGTCACAAGTGGACTTAATTGATAGATTTCAGAACAATGAGGTATTCATCTGTGCATAGGGCACTTCTACTTCAACTAGGGCATTTTCTAGGGTGTTGGCACCCTTCCTTCTTTGGAGCGACCCACTTGGGAAGTTTGGGATTAGTTTTGAGGGGTTTCCATGATTGGAAAAATCTGATTTCACTTTCATTGGATAGCTGGTCTCTTGAAGATCATTTTGAGCACTTGGTTTGTGTTGAAACTAGAAGTATTGATGGAGTTATGGATTTTAAAAGTTTCAGTTGTATTTGTGCTTAAAATAACTTTATAAAATACATATTTGCTCCAGATTTCATTTTGCTGGTTTATTTGAGTATTTGGGATATTTCTATGATAATTTTCAGTCCATATTGTATGTGAATGATTGTTCCTAAGTGCTGGTACAGTTCACTACCCTAGAGGGATATTAATTAATGTTCTAAGATGATTTTGATACCCTAAAGGTGTAATTCCCAGTTCGCTGCTAGGGTTTCTAATATTGTTGGATTTGCTGTTATAAAATCAGATTATTTTCAGTTTGGTGTTGGTGTATTTTCAGATATGATTTCTTAGGGTTTGTGGCCAAACCCTTATTTTTGGTTTAAGCCCTAGAAAGGGACATTACAGTGGTATCGAGCATCGATCCTCCCAGCATGGAGGCATGGGAAGAGAGAATTTGTGTTTTTTGCACGTCTGGCGCAGTGGAGTCAGAGAAACATTTCATGTTGGAATGTAATGCTTATAACGACATTAGGGCCTAGTTTGCTAACACAGTGGTTATTGCATCCTTTCAAAATATTTTCAGCGAAAATATGTTTGAAAAAACTGGGGAGTTGATTGTCAAATTCATCAACAGGAGATTTGAATGTCTCGAAAGATATTTAGCAAGCTCTACTGGCCCATAGGCTCTTTGGTAGCCTCGTGGACGTTAAAATATCTTCTTCTTCTTGAAGGAGCAAATAAATGGAAAACATACATTTTGAGGATGTTAGGGTTGAGAGGCTTGCTCATAGTTACCTAAGACTCCGGGACGGGGTTTCCGGGACGACAATTTTTTTTGAAAATTTGGGGACGGTGTGGGAGGGTTGATAAAAAAATATATAATTTATTAATTTTACAAATATAACATGAATAATTCAATAAACTAAGACTTAAAATTGAAAGTTTGAAGATTGAAACCATTAATGATTAATCCAATTATTCATCACATAAGCCAAGGCCCAAAATGCTATATATATATATTATATTCAATGTTCAAAACTTCAACATGACAATGAAAGACTAAAGTTGAAAATTAAAAACAAGTCTTACTCTTCAATAATCAACATGAGAAGAGTACACCTACATATGCTATGAAATATTATGTCATAAACTCGTAGTCATATAACTCAAAAGTACATATATCATTATATGACATTACATAACCAAAATGACAAGTGACAACTCAAAAATCACTATCAGAGCCCTCTGAAGGAACACTTGCGAACCGCTCCTCCTCACTAGAAGTATCTGTATCAGCATCATCTGCATCTGCAAAGGAGATATCAACCAATCCTCGTTGCTCCTGATCTTCATCAATCTGCCTTGAATCCTCAGGATCCACATCCCACCACAATGTTGGGGTCTCCTTGTACGTAGGTGTCTTGTGATCCATGAGACGCAAGGCAGTATGTACAACAAGTTTCTCTGCTCTCTTAGAGGTAAGTCTGTTCCTCTTAAGAGAGTGGATCCACCCATATGTTGACCAATTCCTCTCAGAAGCAGAGGAATTAGAAACCTGAGAAAGAAGACGAATAACAAGTGTACGTAGCAATCCTGGAGGTCCATACAATTGCCACCAACTAACTGGACTCTCTTGTGCCAATGTGGTCCTGTCTATCTTTGCTGATTTTTTGTAGCCATCCAGATAAGCAAACTTGAGCCAATCAGTTCTGACTCGTGAACCATCCTCTGCATTATAATTTTTTTAGGGCTTTCAAGAAACCCTTCCTCACCTCCTCATCATCTACTGGGAGAACTCTGCTAGGCCTCTCAACATACCACTTCGGATTTAGTGCATATGCAGCCATGTGTAAAGGAGTGTTCAACTTCTCCCATCTCCGCTCAATGATAGGTTGAATATGGTGATGGTAGAACTCCAAGGTGGGGTCCCTTGCCCGAATAACAACCTTCATCTGGCCAAGCATACTATCAATACATTCATATATCTCACCAAGGTTAGGGCTCTCAGAATCCCCATATTTTATCACACTGAAAACCGGAGATACTATGGATGTGATATATCTCACATCTATCCAAAATGTTTCTTTCACCACAATTGCTTTCACCTTCTTCCCCTGCTCTGTCTTGGACCCATCCCACCTAGACCACTCTGATGTCATGACCATACACTGTAATGATTCTTGCAACTCAGCCATCCTATCCAGCAAAATAAAGTATGATGCAAAACGTGTGTCCACTAGCTTGAGGAATTCCTTCCTCGAAAAGCTACGGAAGAGTGCCAATGACATATGGTGGTTGCAGATGAACATCTGCAAATAAAAGAGATGCTTTTCAAGCAAGTCGACTTGATTTTATAACAACTCGACTTGACTTTATAACAACTCTTGGCTTTGTAGCCACCTGACCACCAATCATCTTTCTTTTCCTTCATTTTTTTGCTTTTTCCCCTCTTACTACATGGGTCACATTTTCCTCTAGGAGGAAATTAAAACATAAAGTAATTTTCTCTTTTATTTTTATTTAGTCATTAATAAATTATTATAAGTGCTTATGATAAAATTTCTTTTTATGCACTTTATAATTAATTCATTAAGACTAAGTTTCCCTTTTATTCACCCCTTAGCCATCGGGAAACAAAATTGGGCTAAGGGTCTTTGACTTGTTATTTTGGAGAAAGGGACATTTCATTTGCCTCTATATATGTTGTATTATTTTGTGAATGTGGAAAAATTATGCCTCTTTGAGCCTTCCATGCTAGATGATGAAGACAAAGGTTTTTGGTTGAAGACCTTGGTCCAAATTCTCAAGAAGAGTTGGAAAAGGATGTTTTGCAAAAAACATGTGAGAAAATCAAGGAGAGGAGAGAAGGAAAGGTGGCAAATGGGTTAGAAAGAACAATTGTGTAGCAAAGCCAAGTGGCGTTTGAAGGAAAAGGGGAGGGTAATTGTTTCTTTATCTATTGGGTATCTAAGCTTTAGAGGACCAAAAGCCTCCATATTAGGGAGGTATGATCTGAATTGGATCATGAAAGTAAAATCATCTAAGCCAGCCATTATTCTTATTCTCCAAGTCAATATTGACCAAGTGTGTGACTTGAAACACTCTCGAACACTCTTAATATGATGAAGTTCGGTGAAGAACAAATTATTCAAGTTTTGCACGGGTCTACATTGTTGGCAGATGGCTCTCTAAGGTGATCCATAGACCTTGGTGTGATGTTTTGGCAGTGATGGAACTGCCATATTTAGCAGGGTGGTAGTCATGCTTCTTACATGGTGGTTGTGCTTGTCACAGTTCAAAAAAATTGTTATCATCAATTACTTGGCAAGCCAAAATTTGACTTGGAAATCGGGAATCGACAATTTATCGACATTAATTGGTAACTTTATCACTACTTTAAAAACATTTAATTCTATGAAACAAACCTAAATTAAATGCAAAACACGATATTTGAATCGCTAGCAGGCTTGAAGAGTCGAAACCCTAGAAAAACGTGGGGGCAAAATCGCAAGTCAAATCGTGGAGGAAATAGCTGAAAACCGCTTTGAAATGACCTTTTTCAGTTTGAATTTTTATACAACTGCTTGGCAATTTTCCACGATTTTCAAGGCAGTTTTGGCCATTTTCATGAGTTTTATCGCCGGAAATTACCGAGAAGAAATCACTTTGTTTTTCAAGAGATTTATCATTTTTCTTATGTGACACGATTTATCGCTTATAAATCATGCTTTTTAGAACCGAGGTGCTTGTGTCATGGTGATCATGCTTGTGATGTGGTGGTTTTGTCCTAACACATGGGGCAATTTTACCAAATTGAAATGCACAGGCACAATACCGATTCTGAAATTGTCTCTTCCAAATCTTTGGATTTTTGCCTTTCTATTTGAGCCAAAACTATTGTAACTATATATGCACCCTCGAGGATCATTGTAAATCAATCTTTCTCACTTAGTTCTTCTTTGTTAAGTGTTAGAGGGAATTGAGTGGTGTAGGAGAGTGTGCATTATAAGCCATGTTGCGAGCATTTGCAAGCCTTAGGAGATTATTTTTGCTGATTGGTTCCCTTGAAGGCCTCTAGGATGCATAAGCATGTAAGGTTGGAGAGAAGATAGTGGAAAGAGTAGGCAAGACCTTACTCTTCTAGAGTTTTCTGCATTGGATTTCTCTAGGAAATATCTTGTATTATTTTCTGTTTTTGTGATGTTTCTTGTTCGTGTTTTGTCAATTTATGCATATGATAGTGTTGGTGAAATAATTTGTTGTGTTGCAAATTATTGAGTTTTCACCAATAGTGTGGGGCTAAGCCCCTCCTTGTGTATGGGAGGCTCCCATTATTAAATGTAAACTACTTAAACTACCTAAAAGCTATGGAGTGGCCAATAGGCCCAATATCACACAAGAACACTCCACTGAACCTGTGGCAAAGTGCTTGTATGAAGTACAAGGGAGGAAATTGCAACAAAGAAAGGTGAAGGGGAGTTGGGGAAATAGGGAGAGAGAGGGTTATTGTTGTGAATAGGCACTAGCGAGTTAACATCAATAACCGAGAATAAGTCCACATTCATTAGAAGAAACGCAACAATGCAAACCATGATAAGACATAACAAATCATAGACACGGAATTCCATAGATTTAATTATCAAAGGCGCATGCACCTTTTTTGGTTGTACAAGATTATCATAAATGCAAAGTTGGAAAGAGAGAGTAGAGGAACATAAGACAAGAAATAGAAGAATTGCAGCTTTTATTGCTTGATGTAGAAGTGGTAATCTCAACAACATCAACCCCTTGGAATGGAAAAGCCAATCCAATCTATAACATTACAAACTGTTCTTTCATTACCCCCACATGACTCTTCACCTATCCTCATCACTCGTGACCTTTCATATTCCTAGGAAGTGAGTCTTTTTCTTATTATTGGAAAAAGGACTCTTACAATGTTTAGCTAAGGGTCACTTAAGTGAATATAACAAAATAGCAAAAGTATATTCCTAATGAGAAATTAGAACATGGAGAGAGAAGGAAGAGAGAGAGAGAAGGGTTGATTGATTTGATGAAGAGAAGCTTTGCTGATGGAGAATTTGCTGATCATGATCCTTGAGGGAGAGTTTCCGGAATGATCTCTTGTCCTTTGAATTCTTTATTGAACCGAGCTACCATAGGTGCCACCTTATCTACTTTTGGAATGCAAACGCAACTCAACACTTTGATCCATGTCCAGGGAACATCATTGATATTCTTGCACTGACTGAGCCATCTTTTGTGATCTCTTGCAATATCAGAAATGGAGTTTTGATGCTGAAAGGGACTCTAAGGTATCTTCGTTGAAGGAAAGGGGATCATCTGCCTCTTTCTTGACCAACTCTTGAAGGAAACAATGAGTTCTTTTGATGATGAATTCTTGGTGAGTGGAGGGAACTCAAGTCTCTAAACATAGTTGCGAGACCTCATTCAAAATATCAAAAGCATCTTGTCCACTAGAGTCAAGTTCGGAGATGGCATCTTCTATCATTCCATATCTAGAATCCATGATGCGAGACCCAAGCCGAGAGCAGTTGTCGGCAGCTGATGCGAACACAACACATTTTTGGTCACGAGGGTGTGAGAGTTGAGGGAGCTCATCTCGGACACAAGTGGGAACACCTCATCCAGTAGATCTTCTATTTTTCAATCTCCTCCCATGCTTTCTTCACTTCTGACAAAGTGGTAAGAATATCCTTAAGCAGAGAGAGAACCTCTGGGAATAATGTCTTTCCTTTCTCAATGATCTTCTCGATCCATCTCTTGTTAGCCTTCCCTTGCATCATATTACCTTTGTGCTTTCTTGATCACCTCATTATCAAAGCTGCGATTGGAGGAATGTCTTCCACGGGAAGAGGTGTTGAATTGGGCTCCAAGAAAGGTTGAATGTAAGCACTGAGAGTTTTCACATGTTCCTCTAATTGCTCAATTGTTCATTTGTATTCTTCATTTCGAGCAAGAAGGCGGGTAGAGGATTCCTTGAACAAATGAGAGTCACCCTCATGTGAAGCTTGACCCAATGAGATGCGGGTCAATTCATAGTTTGATGGAGTCATCTCCTTAATAGTCTTTACATTCTTATGTTGAGCCATTTCTACATATTGGTTTCCTGAGGCACCATTAAAGAAGGAATTTATCCAGGCCTTCTTCCTCCACTTGGATCTCAATATTTTTGTGATAGCTCCAAGGTCGGGCATTGTAGCTTGTTGTGTTGTTCTTGGTTCACTTTCGAGCAATTCTTGAATCCACAGGAATGGCTCTTGAGTAGACATGATGTTGGTCGTGGAGCACTTTTAAAAGCTTGATGTAGGATCACATCTTGTTCATTATGGAAAGCTTCGCCATTAGGGAAGACATACTTGGATGTCCTTGAAGAGATGGAGGCTATGATGGATCACTCTTGTTTGACTCAAGAGGCTTTATGGGATCTATGATGAGCCTTACCTTCTTATGAATCTTTCTGGAATATGGAACCAATGTGTGTTATGTTTTCATTATCTTCCTCTTTGAAGGTTCATGATCAATGGCTCTTGGTTGCACTTGCAATGTTTCATCCTTGGGGAGTGACCACACTAATAGGTGTTTGATTGAGTGTTTAAGAACACTATGACATCAAATGAAATTGGGATGATTTTTGTTCTTGCATTCATGATGCCACACATGAAGATCACCTATTTAGCCTTCGCTACTCTCAGTACTTGAATGAAATCAGACTTGGGATGCTTGCATACCTTCGTGCTCAGATGCTTCCATGAGAAAGGAGGATCCTTTGATTCTTCACATATGATGGCTTGAATACTCAGATGACTTGACTATCACCTTGATTTACTTCTCGGAGGTATGACAATGGATTCAAGGACTTGATGTTTCTCAACTTGTCCGATGAGTTTCTCATTCACTTATGACCATGATGACACCCTTTGATGAATATCGAATTCGATGGGGCCCCGACTTTTCACATTTTGTTCGGGCCTCACAATGTTCTCGATTCTCACCAGTGCACCTCGATATGTGTCATCTGCTCCTTGACACAATTGTGATCGAACAAAGCTTTAGGATCCTTGTGGGAAGTTATTTTCTTGTTTGAGCTATCAACAACTTCATGATTATGTGATGACGGAAAAATACGGTGAGATGAGTGAAAACGGAGCCAACAACTTTCTGCATTGAAAACTAAAACTTTCTATTTTGGGCAGGTGGGACCAGGAGCTGCTATTTTGGGAAATTTTGCTTTTTTTCTGAAACTCTGGCACACTTAGACTACCTCCATTGATGATGCTTTACCATTTTTAGGAAGTTTCTATTTTTAGCAGGTTGCTTTTTCGAGAAATTGTTATTTTGGGAAAATTGCCAGTTTTGCTTTGTTTGATGTTTTGCACCGTTTGGATGTTATGAGTGATTGGAGCTTGATGTTTTGAGGGAATTACTATTTTTAGTAAGCCATGTCTTGAGTATGTGCTATTTTTAGAAACTAGTCATCTTTTGGTGTCGATTTGTGAACGAAAACACCATTGTTGGATTCAACTCTGCACTTTGTGATCCTATGCTCCAATTTTCGTTGTGTTTCTTCCGTTGGAACTCTTGCAAATCAAAAAGGCAACTTTCGGAGGTAGGGTTTCAGGTTTGTAGCTATAGAAAACTATGGCATCATTTGGTATGAAGCTTTAGTGATCACAAAGGCGCTTGAGAGTAGAGCAATCTGCTGAAAATTTCAGATCTGATAAGATTTCTGGTTAGTGAGTTGTGAGAAAAACTTCGTTTCGATGGTCATGGTTGTTCTGGAATGTGTTGGGCAACACCTTTGCTGTATTTTGATGTTATTTGAAGGTTTTAAAGTTGCAACAATGGTGGATAGGTGATCAGTGCAAAACAGTTAAGTTAAAAGTGGGTTTACTTTGTTTTCATGTCTTCCCAGCTAACTGCAGTTTTGACCTTGGTTAATGGAATCAAATTGGGGTTAAAACTTGGGTTAAGAATGGCTTGGACATGGGCGCCAATTTCTGCCCCCATTGTCCCCTTGGCAAAAGGGACAAGAGGTGCAAAAATGGGAGCTATGAGTAGGATCATGCCAAGTGTTGGCATGAAATGCAGTGAGAGGGAGATGAAAAAGAAGATTGAGCACTTGCGGAGTTGGAGGGAAGTCATATGGGTGACCAGATGAAGGGGCTTGCAAGGGGGCGCCATTTTTTTCCCCTCTGTCCCCTTGGCAAGAGGGACAAGAGGTGCAAAAATGGGCACCTTAGCAAGATCATGCCATCTGTCATAATCACAGTCAGTGTGCGAGATGGAAGGATGAGCCGGTAAGCCCTCAGGAGCTGAAAAGTTGGGCGTATGGAGAACCACAAAGGGGTTTGCATGGGGGCGCCATTTTGTGTCCCCTATGCCCCACAGGTAAAAGGGACAAGAGGTGCAAAAATGGGCGCCTTGAGCAGGATGATGCCACTTGGTGAGATCTGGTGTAGTGTGCAAGTGTGGAGTTAGCCGAATAAGCCCCTTGCAGGTGGGCAGGGTTATATGAGGAACCGGAAAGGTGCTTGCATGGGGTGCCATTTTGTGTCCCCTCTGTCCCATTGGAAAGAGGGAAAAGAGGGACAAAAATGGGCGACAAGAGCGAAAAGTTGACACGTGGCACTTGAAAATATGACTAAGTGGTGTCCCCGAGATTTCACCTTGAAATCTTGGACTACCCCTTTTAAATTTTTCGTTCTTTTCAAGTAACGGTCATGTTTTGTGTTTGTTTTGTCTACAGTTGTTTGCATTGCTCTAAGGTATCCCCAGAAAGCCATAAAAGCCACATTCGCCAAATACCCACATGTTGAAGCTCACTCAATTCCTTCGCCAGGCTTTTTTGTCTGAAAGCGTTTTATTTATTTTATATTAAATAAATAAAGTTATTTTAAAAATAGATTGAGCTAAAATTGGAGGATTTGGGTTATATAAAGCACTTCACCCCATCATTATTATCATAGAACATTCACCCGGGGAAGAATTTTTGCAAATCAACTAATTGGAGAAATTTTTCGAGCAATTGCCCGCAACTTCTTTTGTTTTCTTTTATTTCTTTTTGTCTGTGTTTTGGTTTGTTTTCTCCGGCAATTCCCGTAGCCTATTCATTCTTCCTGCCAGACCTTTTCCCGGGCCTAGGGTTTTGAAAAGCTATCTAGTGTTTTTAATTGCTAATTAATTTGTCTAAAGGTGACTAGAACTCAGGATTCCTTCAGGAGATTGCAAGAGGTTGCTTGGTCCAAAAAGGTGCAATAATGAATTTTATGAAGATAAGAAGAATACTGCCACCAATGCGTAGAGCTCGAGAAAATATGCACTTTTAGAAAAAAAGGCACCTAAAACAGAGCCGCGGAGTGAAAGTTATGGCACTTGCAAGTTTTGTTGCTACATCTTCCCGGACCCTTTCCAAAAATGGAAAATTTTATTCTATCCTTGTATTTTCTTCACCAAAAATCCAAAAATGGAAAGAAATACAGTCTAGAGCCAAAACGTGGTTTTACAAGTTGCCCTCATCATTAAACTTCCACACAATTATCCAAAGATGAAGTTTTTATGCAAGTCGTGGTTTTTAGAGTTGCCCTTCACGTCTAAATTCAACGCTGCCATGACTTATTGTTTTCCACGCTGCCTTTCCTTGGTACTTTCCACGCCAAACACAAGAGAAATCGTGAATTTTGCAAGCTGCCTGCTGCTTATAACTTTTTTCTGCTGTAACTTCATGTTTTTCTTGCAAAAGTAAGTGGAAAAAGCTAATACAAGTCACTCATCTAAACTGCTGCCTTCCTTCCACTTTTCGCTGCCGTAACTTTATGTTTTTCTCGCAAAAGTAAGTGGAAAAGCAAATACAAGTTGCCCATCTAAACTGCTGCCTTCCTTCCACTTTTTCGCTGCTGTAACTTCATGTTTTTCTCACAAAAGTAAGTGGAAAAAGCTAATACAAGTTGCCCATCTAAACTGCTGCCTTCCTTCCATTTTTTTGCTGCCGTAACTTAATGTTTTTCTCGCAAAAGTAAGTGGAAAAAGCTAATACAAGTTGCCCATCTAAAACTGCTGCCTTCCTTCTACTTTTACGCTGCCTTCCTTTATGGATTTTTACGCAATTTTTAATGAAAGGCTGAGTTTAGACTGGTCATGTGCAAGTCGTAGTTTTTGGAGTTATTGTTTGCCAACTTCAAGCTGCTGCCTTCCTTTCATTTTCACACTGCTGCCCTCTTTAATTTTCAACGCAAGTTTTTCCCTCAGAGAGCCAAAACGCAGCCCATGTGAAACACTCCAAAATTGCATGCAAAGTCTCCCAAAAGCCCATGCATATTGCTTCCAGTCTCCAGTTCGAACTCATGTTAGAGCTTACTTATATCTGCTTGCACTGGAGCCATTCTAGAATTCAAAATTGCCCCTATGCAATTAAAAATAAAAGGGTGATGAGTTTGTCTGAATTGCTTACGACAAGCATTTCACTGGTGCACATACTTGAGAAGAACTACAAAAGCTTCAAGGGTAAGAGGAGAAGACAGGTCAGAGGCAATACCCGCAAGCAAATCATAGTCATCTGCTTCCAAATCTAGTTTGGTGAGAATCAAAGGAAAGAATTCAACGGCATATGAGAGAAAAAATCATCTCAGATTCAAGACAAATATATCATTCGAGATCATTCATGAGGCGGAAGTACAATACAGGTTGAATCAACATGCGAGTATGGAAGAACAAAACAAAGAGTGTTTGCAGAATGGAATAACTTATTTTATTTCTTCTTTCTCTTATTATTTTCTCCGACAAAGCAATTGAGTAATTAATTAAAATTGTAAAACTTAGGTAATTGGCTTTAAAAGCCGTTACTTCAAGTTACTGGAAGAAGTCAATTACTTGGAAATAGGTGGTAGACATGCAAAATAAAAGGTTCTATTTTCAGTTATAAATCATGCATGTCATGCAAAGAGGAATTCCAGGAGGAATATTGCCAATTGTTTCCTTTTCATAGCTGCCGCATGCGGAAATCATTGAGAATTTCCTATTTGTATTTTCCCTCTATACACTATAAATAGAGGAAGAGCCTACGGGTTAAAGGATGACAATTTGTTAATCAACATTCTTGAGTTCCAGACTTTGTGCTGTAACCTTTGATGTCATTTTTGTGAAAGATGAGGAATTGAATAGAGGTGGATTTCCGAGAGAACTTTGTGTCAACGGTGCCTTGCTTCTTACTTCTGTGTGGATTTTTAGATAAACTTTGTGTTATCTAAGATTTAGATTAGAAGCTTTTCCTTTCCTTTTCCTTTACTTCTGGATATTGTGAGATCTACTTGTTTATTTTATCTATGTGTATGAGACCAACTCTGAAAACTATTGGTTAAATTACATATCTTCCTTTCTTCTTTCCCAAATTCTATTATTTCCCCCTTATGCAAATATTCCAAAACAGCTATTTACTTGCTGCAAATTTGCCCAAATTGTGGTTCCACGAGTGTGGTAATTAAAGTAAAACCCCACAAATAGTTATTAGGATTCATACTTACCAAATTGATAAACATCTTACATGGGAGCCTCACCGTTAAATGAAGGAGATTTATCTCATGACTGCCTAGGTTTTTAGCTGTGCAGAAAATCTAGCCAACACTAAGTATGAGATCAACACAATCTGCACTAGTGAAAAATTGAAAATAACATTCCCGAAGATTGAAAAGGTCTTTTTAGGTGAAAGTTTATATGATTCTGACTCCCAGGAACCTTCCAAGATCAATGGCATAGGTTTCAGAACCTAATTTTGCTGCTGCAACTCTCACAAATGCCCCATTTTGGATCAGGACAGCGAGGTGCACTGCAAAAGTTGAGCTGCCTTGAGAAATCCTTAGGTCTTGTGTAAAATCTGATTCTTCCACCATGAAGAGGATTCTCTAAGATTTCCATTGCCTACTTGTTTGCATTCTAACTCCTTACAAAGCTCCCGAATCATTTGTGAAAGTTCAAGTTCCTGTTTTGGCCATTCATTCCTTACACTTGAAAAACCCGCTTTTGCACAAATTGTCCCTAAACCACCAAATCTTCCCTAAACTTTCCTAAGCTGCTTCCAACACCTTCAAGATTCCCTACTACCACCTCGAGATGATTATGAGCCTTTGGAACCTTCACGGGAGATGCACACATGCCTTGAAAATTTCCAGAAATAGCTTTTCTGAGCCAGCCAGAGAGGTAGTCTTTATTTGTACTTCAATGAATGAAATGATGGACCTTACCACACCATTTTTCAATCTTGCACATGTTTATTCAATGTATTAGGAGAACTCCAAGGCCAATCTGATCATACATAGGAGATAAACCCGACCGGAGAGGATTTGGGAAGGCTTTGGAGTAAATTTTCACTTTCGGCTTAGTTGTCATGATTCAAGTTTTGAATTTTTGGGCTAGCAAAAATGCATGACAACAAATAGACTAGCTTTATTTCCAGCACTTTAAACATTTAATTTTGTAAGCACAATTATCTTGCATTTTTCTTAAGAAAACATAAGGGAGCAATCATACAATCAACTAAATTGCAAATAGGATTTTTGGATAAATTGTGTAAGAGTTTTTTACAATCGGTGTTTTGGATCAAACCTCTGATCCATCATCAGGAATAAAATGTGAGAAAAAACAAGAAGAGACTTTCTTATATAGGCATTGCTGACCCTTTGATGTTTCAACGGACAAGAGGAGGTAGCCGTTCTTGTATGGTTGTTGAGACTATGGCAATTGGCAAACGTGAAAAGATTAAAAATTAAAACCTTTTGATGAGATTGAGGTCCCAAAAAGATGAGATTCAAGCTATAGTAGGAGACGAGGGGGACAAGAGTATAGCCGCTAGATAGACATCTAGCCTAAAAACAGGGCACAAGGAAAAAAATAATTTATGAGGCCTTCTTTAAATTGTTGATTATGGGTATCCAAGCGGGATTGAGGCCCCTTCCCTCATCCTTGTTCAAGTTAGTTGTGTCCCTACTTATTTCAATCATTTCCCTTAGTTTCATTTGTGATATTGATTTTCAACGACAAGCACTTTAGTATCGGTAATGCAAATGGAAAGTCATCAAAATGTGGCGTTTACAAAATTTAATGTTCATGTGGGACCCCTTACGTTGGGGAGACGGGGAGGTCGATTTGAACCAGAATCAAAGAGCATGCTGCTGACGTTCATCTAGAAAAAAAGAAAAGTCAGCCTTGGCCGAGCATTATTGCAACACTAAACATTCCACTTGCATTGCTGATACTAAAGTGCTTGCCGTTGAAAACCAATATCACAAACGGAAACTAAGGGATATGGTTGAAATAAGTAGACACACAACTAACTTGAACAGGGATGAGGGAAAGGGCCTCAATCCTGCTTGGAGACCCATCATCAACAATTTAGAGAAGGCCTCATAAATTATTTGTTTTCCTTGGGTCATCTTTTTAGGCTAGATGTCTATCTAACGGCTATACTTCTTGTCTCACATGGTAGCTTGAATCCCATCTTTTTGGGCCCTCAAGCTCGTCAAAAGGTTTTAATTTTTAATCTTTTCATGTTTGCCTATTGCAATAATCTCAACAACCATAGCAACGGCTACTTCCCTTGTCCATTGAAACACCAAAGGCTTACATGGGCTATATAAGAAAGTCTCTTGTTGTTCTCTCACATTTTATTCCTGATGATGGATCAGAGGTTTGATCCAAAACATTGAGTGCAAAAAAACTCTTACACGGTTTATTCAAAATCCTATTTGCATGCTATAAACTATGGAAGTATTAAAGATTTGAATCAATTAACTTGTTAATTGGAAAGATAAAGATTCATGCTGATGAATTAGTTTTTCAGAATATATGTGATTAAGGATCAATGTGCATCTTAGATGTCTAGACGAGTGGGTAACAAATGTGTGGTGGGCAAGAAATCCACCTTGGAAACAACTATTACTGAAGACCTTCGAATCAGATAGAAGGTTTTTCCTAGACAATTTCATCATCAAATATCTTCTACTAGATGGGATATTTTTCTTAGAAGAAGTAGATAACAAGGGAAAGAAACAAGGTTTTTGGTGGGAGCTATCTTGAATCTATCTACTGAATCAACTAGAGCCAAAATTTCCAAAAAAATATCATAGAAAAATCAAGCAATAGTACCAGCACAATCACTGGAGTTGAAGACCGCTGTAAACATGTTTTTCCATATTTACTTTTCCTACTCGAGGTCAAAATAGTCAAACTATAAATCTAGAGAGTAAAAAGTTACAAGATAGGCTTGAACCAGAGTCATTGTACTCATAAATCTTTTTAGTATGTGAAAATGAGCATTGGCATTCTCTTCAAGTTGCATTTATTGTTTGCTACTACACTAGTTTTACTTTCATGTCTTTGCTATCTTCTCATCTCAAGAGCTACAGATATCAAATATCATTAATTCAATATATATATGTATAACACTCTTGTTCTATTGAAAACTTCATAGATTTATGCTCCTGATAAAAATATCTGCACATCACAATGATAAATATAATCCTTTACTCTAAACATGTAGGGTACAATTATAGCATGCACCGTGTCCATATTCTTTAGAGTGAACCAGTCTATCAAAAGAACTTAGTTTTGTCTGCTTAAGTGTTGAGAATACTCTGAAAGCATTAAATTTGAAACGATCTAAACAAAATTCATGAAACTTGCAGGATATTTCAACAACCCAAATGCAACTAAAAATACAATCGACAGTGATGGTTGGCTTCATACAGGAGATCTGGGCTACTTTGATGAGAACGGAGGCTTATTTATTGTTGATCGTATCAAGGAACTAATCAAGTGTAATGGATTCCAGGTAAAATCATATCTAAGATTCTAAAGGAGTATGATGCTTTATATTAAGTTCAAAAATAGAGAAAAATTTAAGTTCTTAGCCTGCAAATTTAATATGACATTAAATCATAGCCATAGGTTTTGGTGTTGATTGCTTGTATTGTTAATTAACAAGTAATGAACTTACAAAATTATAATTTGAAGATGACCTCCATCCTATGGGAATTGTATCTACAACATAGACCAATACTGGACAATATCTATATTACTATTGTGGAAGGCTTTTCAAACTCACTGGCAATTACACTAGAAGATCCTACTTCTATGATAAATTATAATGCTGGCTAATAGTGTGTATTGAATTTGCTAGAGGAAGAGATGTATGATTTGGCTATAAATACTTAAGTGCTCAAGCAACCTACTTTTCTTAGGGTAAATGTTTCCAATTGAAGGTAGAGACGAGATGTTGTATGTATAGAGTGAGTGTTTCCCATTGGAGGTAGAGATTAGAGGTTGTATGTATAATCTGACCCTTGGAAGAAGCTCTGAGAGAATCATTTCCTATGTGACACAGTAAAGTCACTTGTACCGAGAACATTTTCAAATTACTCCATTTGGTTTTCAACACAAATATTTATACCATATCTGTACCACATGTTGCAGGATTGTGCAGATGGTAGTGCAAACATTAGTTCTACGAATAACTAGGTCTTATACTTAGAAGGGTTCTATGAATAACTAGGTCTTATATTTAGGAGCTCCATGAATAATTGGTTGCTATTAAAATGTTCTACAGTTAATGTATCTGTTTGCTATAGGTAGTAGTTTTCCTTAATTTGGGAGTAGGGTAGAGAGAAAAAGTAGTAGTCTGGCCCTGCTTTCCTGATGTAACAGCAAGACATACTTTGGTGGGGTTCTTCAATTGATATGTGGAATAAGTATTATAGATGGGGAAGAGCCACTCTCATGTCTTGGAAGAAGTCTGATAATTTAGTATTAAGAAGACATTTTTGACAAGAGGGAAGACTATAGATGGGAAGTGGGTTGCATTAAGGGTATGATTACATAGGCACCTGAAAGAGGCAGTTTCTTTTGGCGTGAAATGGAAAGTGGATTGTGTTAAGGGTATGATGATTTCTAGTTAAAATACATTCACATGAAAGGGCCAGCATTTTCTTTTTGGTGTCCCCATATTTCATCCTGAAATTTGAGACTACCCTATCCGAAAAAATTTCGTACTTTTAAAATAATGGGTCATTTTGTGTTTTTATTGCCAAAAAGTTCATGTAATGTGTCAAGATATTCCCAAAGAGCCGTATTAGCCATTTTCGCCAAATACC
This sequence comes from Taxus wallichiana var. yunnanensis, assembly GCA_018340775.1. Lineage (NCBI taxonomy): Eukaryota > Viridiplantae > Streptophyta > Pinopsida > Cupressales > Taxaceae > Taxus > Taxus wallichiana. The sequence goes on along the minus strand of CM031242.1, from coordinate 354,582,432 downwards.
CAGATGCCCAAAATTGTTATATTTTGTCGTCGGGATTTACCTGCGGAAATTTGTATTTAATTATTTTGAGCCCCGTTTGAGGCAATTTGTGCTCTGGTTTAACTCTGTTGTGATCGTACATATCGTTATTCCCATATACTAGTAGGGTTTTAACCAGGAATGAATCCTGGGCTTTATTTGTAACTTCTGGCAACGTTTTGTGTTTTTTGTGTTTTCCGTTTCGTTTTCTGTGAAATTTCTCTGGATCAATTCCTTTGCCGGTTTGTCCTGATTCTTGGCCTAGAGTATCTGGAGATCACATATGCACGTTGTGCCAGAAGGAATTCGCCATCGGAGGTTTGGTTCTCTTGGAAAAGACGAAGTCGTGCACCAAAAAGCTTCTTTTGGGCTGGCCGCATTTTTGGAAAAAGAGGGTTTGAAGTGGATCATGGGATTTTTGGAAGCAGCAGGTAGGTGGAAATTTTGTACCTGCCTAGCAGGGTACTTTTTCCCATGGAAGCAACGCCACTTAAGTCACAATGGGAAAATTGGAGGCAGCAGGTAGGCGAGAATTTCTTACCTGCCTTGCAGGGTAAAAATTCCCATTGTGAAATAAAAGAAAAATCACTTAAGGCATTGATGGGATTTTCTTACCTGCCTTGCAGGGTAAATAATCCCATTATGAAAGTCAAACAACTTAAGTGGATCATGGGATTTTTGGTTGCGCGCAGGCGGCGGGATTTTGTACTGCCTTGTAGGGGGATTTTGTACATGCCTTGCAGGTAAAAATTCCCATTGTGGAATAAAAGAAAAACAACTTAAGTGAATCATGGGATTTTATTGCCTGCCTGGCAGGGTAAATAATCCCATTATGAAAGTCAAACGACTTAAGTGAATCATGGGATTTTCAGGGCTGCCTTGCAGGGTAAATAATCCCATTGTCATGTGACTTTTAAAAATAGAAATTCCTTATTCCAAAAAGTGCGACCCACCTTGGGTGAATAATAATGCATTAAATAAATATTTGTTAATATTTATTCACCCAATTTTGGCGCCCAGGCTTGTGGAAAAGTCAACAAAGGGAAGTGGACAAAAGAAATTTAAAAATAGAATTCCAAAATTAAATAAATTTAATTTATTTAATGCAGCCCCATTTGGGAGAGAAATAATACTTTTTAAAGTATTAAATGATTAAATTAATTCCTATTTTCAGTGGCTAAGGTCAAAGCATACTGTGAGGCTTGAGTTAATGAGGCAAGTCTAAAATTAAATAAATTTAATTTATTTAATGGCAGCCATGAGCATGCACGAAATAGGCGCCCCATTTGAAGAGTGAAACTTATTAATTAATTAATTAATTGCCAGAATATGAAAGACATTAATTAATTATAGAATGGTGAAGATTATATAAGTAGAGGTTGCCATATGGATGAATTAATTAATTCACGGCAGAAGTGCAGCCCGTGAGGAAAAGTGCGCCCCATTTGGAGAGGATTTTTGTTTAGAAGAAGGTGAAATTAATCTTTGAAAGCTTCCAATTTTGGTGCACGAGGTTGAAGGAGGTTGATTTGTGTCTAGGTAATTGTTTGCATAAGTGATACAGGTGCTCAGGTGCTTTTATAAGAGAAAGGGAGCTTAAATCAATGTCCAATACATTGAATATATCCTCTGAATCGAAGAATTATCCGGATCTGTATCGGTTTGAAGAATTCGGCGAATAAAGAGAAAAATAATTGCTCGGACAAAGATAGATACGGCCATGGTAAAGCATGATGAAAAAGAAAGCACAACAACATCATGCATTACTTCCAGATTTGTTGACACCGGAGACACAGATCTAGATCCAGATCTCATAATTGCAAAAGCTTCTGGCAAAAATTCATCCTCTTATTTTAAATGCAGCCCGTGAAGAAGCCAGTGTGTGGAAAATTTCTTCTAGGATCTTGTGCATGTGCTTCCAATCTTTCAATTGAAGCCTTCATCGAAGTTGCTTTCACCGGAGTGCTTTCCAGAATTTTTAATTGCTCATATGCAATTAAAAATAAAAATGATGAGTTATTTACGGCGAACATTGCACTGATGCATGTACTAGAGAAGAATTGCAAAAGCTTCAAGGATAAGAAGGAAGACATGTCAAAGGCAATACCCGCAAGTTGCTTCCAGTCACTTCTAGATCCAGCCGCTTCCAGATCTAGTTTGAATCAGCTGCATGCAAAATATGAAAAAGGACAAGACTGTAGCTTTCCTCTTTCTTCTTCTTTCTCTTATTTCCTCCGACAAAATAATTGAGCGATCAATTAAATTATACAACTTAAGTGATTGGTTTAAAAGCCATTACTTGAAGAAGTCAACTACTTGGAGATAGGTGGTAGACGTGCAAAATAGAAGGTTCTATTTTTAGTTGCAAATCATGCATGTCATGCAAAGAGGAATTTCAGGAGGGAGATTGCCAGTTGTTTCCTTTCCGACTTCCACATGTGCCAGTTCAACTAAAAGCTTCCGACTTGTAATTGCCCCTCTACATTCTATAAGTAGAGGAAGAACCTTCGGGTTAATGATCAAAATTTGTAAGCAGCATTCTTGTGTTCCAGACTTTGTGCTGAAACCCCTGATAGCCACTTGAAGCAAAGAAATATAAAGGAGCAGGTTTTTGGAGAACTTTGTGTCACGGTGCAATTTGTTTCTAACTTTCTATGTTAGATCTTCTAATAGACTTTGTGTTATTTTAGACCTAGATCTCGAAGGCTTTGCCTTTGCATATAATAATTAAATGCGTTGATATCTATTGGTTTCTTCTATGTGCATGCAATCAACTCTGTTATTTATTGATTGGGTTGCACATCTTCCTATTTCTTCCTGTGTTTTATTACTTCTTTCTTCCATAAATATTTCCTTTCTTAAAACAACTGCTTACTTGTTGCGTAAGCTGCATAACTATGGTTCATGAGTGAATAGTTAAAGTAAAACCCCATATAAATACTAACATATTTTTATTGACAAATCTGACACGGGAGCCTCACCGGTAAATAAGGGAGATTTATCTCATGATTGCCTAGGTTTTCAGCTATGCAGAAAATCTAGCCAACACTTTTATTTATATTTTGGGTGTGAGTGGTGAATGAAATGGAAAGTGGATTGCATTAAGGGTATGATTAGTTAGGACACAGTCCCATGGAGGTGCTTTTTCTCATTTATTTATTTTTGTTGTTTACGGTGCTAGTGCCCCATGAAACATAATATATGCAAGCAAATAGGAACTAGTGAAATCTGGCCCTTAAAATTCACCATATTTTTGATCTAAAGTATGAGCGGAAACTATGCCGCTCATTTATTTATTTTGTTGTTTTTTTGTGGCAGTGACCCCATGAACCTAATAGGCAAGAAAACAGGAAATAGTGAATCTGCTCCTTAAAATTGGAAATTGCCATATTATTTTGATGTAGACCATGAGTGGAACCTTATGCTGAGACCACGGCAGGGGCCATCCTGACAACTGGTGGGGAAGAGGCATTCAATACCTATTACTAACAATACAGATAAGGAAACTTGTAAAACCTAGTTATATGAGGTTTTGGGTTTAACATTAGTCGATTTTTAATGAAAATGGGGATTTTCAATTATATGAATGGATTGACGGTAAATGCAAATAGAGACAACATTCGGATTGATTTGCAGGGCTGAACAGTGGGGAAAATTGCAGATTTTGAGGACATAAAACAGATTAGATTAAAATAAATTACTTGTCACTCGTTTAACATATTTTTATTTGTTCATTGTCTCAGATTATCAGGGAGAGATTGGTTAAGCTGGTTGTGTGATACATATAATGCCAAATGTTGTTTTAGCTTCATTTTGTTGGGGAGGAGAGAAAATAAATGTTCTGCTTAGAATTTAGAAGTAAGGGATAAAATGCAAGCAAAAAGAGGAGAGATATGTGGACATACTCAGGACCACATGCTCCAAAACCTCAATGCTGGACTAGATCTGACTGTCTTACTTTTGTGGCTCCACACAAGACGTGAGACAGCACATCATCATTTCACCATTCAGAAAATGCCAATAATATAATAGAGGTAAATGTCAATCCTATTCATACGAATTTTATAGTGATAAATGACCTAAGCTATAAAGTGAAAGTGGCTTTGTGGAACCAGGAAATTTGTAGGATATCTAATTTAAAAGAGAAAGTGGCTTGTGAAATGAAATGATTTTAATTACATCCTCGAGACCAAACGGTCTATGAGACCACTGTTTGCCTTGGTTGCTGCAACCATTCAAAGATTCACGAGACAAGTGTCATCATTTAAAAGGTTGCTCCTTCTCTTGCCGATCCTCAAACAAGTCTACCACAGATCTGACTTTTAATGTTTCCTCATATTTGACTTAGATGCCTGTGTACCTTTGACGATCAAGGATGAAATGCTTCTCTGTTTCTACCATCCCTACGGTGCAAAAAAAATACAAACCCTTTCTTCCCAATCTTCCTTAGACATTGTCCATTTGCTTGTCTCACATTTGAGCCTACGGGAGCTAGTCCTTAGCTGAGCAATGAGGATCTTTTCCTTCCATTTGATTTCAGCCTTGGAAACATGGAATTTGTGGGATGTCTAATTTAAAAATAAGGTAGATGCCAAATACAAGTTTTTGTATAAAAGTTTTTGTAGGGGTTGTAAAATGCTGGTATGAACAAAGTTCTACTTGGAGAGGCAATGTCCATGGATAAACAATTAATGATGACATCAAAAGATTTGTCAATGGGGAAAGAGATTAGAGGGGAGAGCCGAAATTGGTGAATTTTATTCACCATTCCTCTCCCTATTAACAAATGCTTATGGTGTTTGCGTGTTAAAGCGGGTTCTTTTTAATTATCACTAAAAATATATGAGTAAAAATGCCATTAGAATAATGACAATTGATGGAGGTCATTTGGGTAGTGACTAAAAATCACATTAATACAAATTCCATAAAAATAAATAATCCAATTAATGATGAATTAAAATTTGGCGTACATTTGACCTCACATAGTAATTTCAACCTTAATTTAATGTCCATTTAAATGTCAATTAGATTTTTTTACATTTTTGCTCGAGAAATCAATAAAAAAATTCTAATATGTTGGCCATAATGTGGAGTTTGGAGCCCATTATTTTACCTTCGAAAGTTTTTTCTAAGCCGCACACTTTGTAATATCCCTTTTAGGGCTGAAACTAAAAACAAAGAAATAACACCAATCCCAATTGAGAGTAATCTGATTTTTACAACAGCCAACCAAAGAATATTATAAACCCTAGCAGCGAACTGTATTTGCACTTTTAGGGCATCAAACACCCTCCAAACAAGCTGAAAATGGATGTATAAATTCTCCAAAATATTATACTCAACCAATGGAATAAACACCAAGCAAAAGTACTCCAAAATATATGCAAATTATGAAGTTCTATACAACTGTAATTAAATTAATGACAGCAGAATTACAACTCACAATAATGGCTGGAAATGGAGGTTACAAGCCCCAAAAATCTCATGAAAGTGTGAAATCAGCCTCTAAAATTATGAGGAATATGGATATCAACTCCAAATGAAGAAATGTGCCCTAGATGGCACCCAACTCCTCCAAGCAAGTCACTACCCTAGGAGAGGGCCTAAAATTGGTGCTCAAACCCTAGCAGCTCTTCTCCAATCAAACCTAGTTGAAAATCTGCAACATCAATCCCTTTGAAGCACTTGGAAACACCTAATTGAAGAGTTTTCATTCTTCATCAAGCAAGGAAGGGTTTCGTCCTCCTTGCTAGCCACACCAAAGGATTTTTGCCCCTTAGTGGAAGGAATTGAGCAAACAACCCAAAAACCATGCAAAGTATATTTTTGACAAGATGATGATGCCCAAATGAGCCAAGCGAACCCTCTTTTATACCCCTTTTTGGCGCCAAAACCAATTTGGAAGCCTCCAACTAAGACCGACCTCATAAGGATGCTTTTCTTTTATTTTCACTTTGGTCTTTCACCTTCTTAACCCATCCGACCAGACTCATGTAGAAAAACTATTAAAGAAGAATGCAAATGCTTATAAAAATAACTGAAAAATGTGTCAATTACTTCCCTTGCTCAGTTTCTTCTTACCCACGGGAAGTGGAATGGGGTCGAAGTCTTCCAATCATACTAGTTTGGAAAAGGGGACATTACATTCCTCCCTTCCCAAAATTGCTTGCCCACAAACAATTGCAAATTTGGGTGCTCTAATATAGTCTCACCTTCCTATGTAGCATCTTCTATTGGTAGACCCTTCCAATGGATCAAATAGTCCTTAATGCTTCGGTTCCTTAACTTTCTTTCTCGAATATCCACTATGGCTTCCAGAATCAAAAGTAACTTACCTTCTTCATCCAAAGGTGGCAGCTGAATAGGAGTAATGTGCTATCGTAGTGCCCTTTTTAGGCATGAAACATGAAAGACATTATGTATCCGGCTATGCTCCGGTAGCTCTAGCTCATATGCTACTTCTTCAACTCTTCCCTTTACTTTGTAAGGCCCATAAAAATGTGGTTTAAGCTTTTTTGCACCACTATGTTTGAGGGAGGATTGCCTATAGGGCTGCAACCTCAAAAATACCATGTCTCCTACCTCAAATGTTCTTTCCACCCGACACTGATCTGCATACAACTTCTGCTGGTTTTGTGCACGTTGGAGGTTTTCTTTGAGCACCTTCAAGATGTCATGACTTTGTTGCACCAAATCTTAAACCCCTAGTACCCTACTATCAGTCATAACCAAGTCAACAAAGAGAGAGCATCATAACCATATAAAGCTTTGAAGGGTGACATACCAATGGACATTTGGAATGTAGTATTATAACAAAATTCAGCCATATGTAACCATTTTACCCAAGCTGATTGTTGCCCATCAATATAATTCCGTAGGTAGCCTTCTACCCATTTATTTACTATTTTCCATTTTGCCCATTGATTTGGGGATGATAGCTAGTGCTAGGAGTGAGCTCAGTACCTATCAAACAAAAAAGTTCTTGCCAAAACATGCTCAGAATTATGCTGTCCCTGTCACTTATGATGTTCCTTGGCAGCCCATGAAGTCTAAATACCTCCTTAAAAATATATCAGCCACTATAGGTGCATTATACTTGGCTGGAAGTGGATAAAAATGGGCATATTTTGTGAGTCTATCAACCACAACATACAAACAACCCTTTCCTTGAACCATGTGCAACCTTGTGATGAAGTCCATGGAGATACTTTTCCATTTTTGAGTGGGAAAAGGAAGAGGTTGCAAGAGTCTTGTTGGAAATTCATGTTTCACTTTGTTTTGTTGGCAAACCAAACATTCCCGTATGTCTTGGAACACTTCCTCTTTAAGCCCTTTCCAAAAAAAATCTCTCTCTAACTTGCTTATATGTTATGAAGTAGCCCGGATAGCCAGCCAATGGGGCATTATGGACAACCCTCAATATCTTACATTTCACCTTTGATTCGAGTAGCAAATATACCCTAATCTTATAGAGAATGAGTCCATCCATTATCTTATATCTCTCATCCACAATTTGTCCCCTTCTCAAAAACAATCTAGAGAAGCCTTTAGCCTATTTTTTTATTTCCCATAGGCGTAAAGGGTGTGGTGAAAAATAATTTAACATTAACTTGAGTTGTTGAAAAGGAGTAAAATGTTATATTCATAAAGTGACGTAAGTTGTTAAAAAAGTAACTTTAAGTTACTTTATAAAAAAGAAACTTATGTTTTATTGTTAAAATGTGACTTTTAAGATAAAGCAAATTCACAACAACATAATAGAAGGTGGATGTCACATGTATCAGCTATGCCAATTATATAAAAATCATTACATACCTCATGTTCCCCCAATGTGAAAAGGAGATGTGGGCTTCTTCTTGTGCATGACATGGAATAGCCATCCGCTATGGTAACCTTGAAGCCTTTGAAGTCTTCCACCTTCAAGTCCATCCTTGCAACCAAACTCTTATCAATGAATTTATGAGTAGCCCCACTCTCAATCAAGACTATGACTTTTTGCCCTTGTAGGTCTCCTCTCACCTGGAATGGATGATGTCTAGGAGCACCGATAAGGCGGTGTTGTCCAAAATCTTTCTTGACCTTCCGGATCATGATTTTGCTTTGCCTCATCAACACAAGCTTCTTCCTTTTCTTCACAATCTGAAAATACCTCAATATAATGCACATTACCCTTACCTAGGCAACGATGACCGAGAGACCATGGATCCTTGCAAGAGAGGCACAATTTTTCTTCTTAGCTCATTCCATGTCTCCACTTCTTTGCTATTTTGGACAACTCCTTGGAAAGGATTGATGCTCGTTGAAATGGCCTCTTAGGCTTGTCCAAAGATGTGGTTCTTGGCTGTCCCAAATGTCTCTTTGGCTGTCCATTCCATTCTATACTTGGCTGCCCACTAATCGCTGTTGTCCTTGAAGCAACACCTTCTAGGTCCAAAGATTTCTTTATTGCCTCTTGGAGAGACAAAGGATCAAATGCTCTTACCAAACCCTTGAGTGGTTCAGCCAAACCCTCAATGAATAAAACAATGAGTCTCTTCTCTATCACATCTAGAATCATCACTGAAAGCCTTTGAAATTCAGCGACATAGTCTTCCACCATGCCTTGTTGTTTCAACTGTGCTAGCTCCCGAAAATGAACTTCTAGATCAACCCTATCAAATCTCCCAATGAGCCTCCTACAAAACTCATCATATGAGTGGATGAGATTGTGCCCTTGTGTGACCAATCCATGGAACCACCACTCATGTGCAATTCCTTCAAGATGAAGGGTTGTAAATTTTATTGCTTCATCCTCCGTCATAGGCCTCAATGATAGATAGGTATCCAACTTTTGTATCAAGCTTAGGGTTGTCCCCTTGTTGGAGCCATCAAATGTGGAGAGTGCCACCTTTCCCAAAGTATTTTGGAGATCCTTCTATGGTGCATGGAATCTAGGCTCCGGTTTCGACCTTCCCTTGCTTACCCAATGAATTTGGCAAGTGAAATAACATCACAAATCTGATTCAAAAGGGCCCTATACTCTCCATAGGTAGTCGTAATATTGTGCCCTACTAGTTACCGTGTGTCCACCTCCGGAATGGCTTCTTCCCTTGGGAGGAAAGTAGGCCTAGTAGCTGATCCATAAATCGATCCTTAGAGCTGCTTTGAGTTGTTAACCCTAGATGAGCTTCCCTCGCCATTTTGAAGCCTTGGTTCATGAAGTTTTTGTAGGGTTAGGGCTAGCAAATCCATGGTGTCCGCCAACCTTTCTTGCCCTTCAATGAGTCTATCGATCTTGGCCTCTTGGGAACCTTGGTGGGCCATGTTAGACTCTTCGAACAACTGATTTGATTTCTTTTTTCTCTCCTTTGATAACATATGTACCTTTGTCACCCTCTTGCATAGATACCCTCAGGTTGGGAAGATCGATGCTCTGATACCACTATAATATCCCTTTAGGGATGAAACTGAAAAACAAAGAAATAACACCAATCCCAATTGAGAGTAATATGATTTTTACAACAGCCAAACGTTTAATATTATAAACCTTAGCAGTGAACTGTATTTGCACTTTTAGGGCATCAAACACCCTCCAAACAAGCTGAAGATGGATGTATAAATTCTCCAAAATATTATACTCAACCAAATGGAATAAACACCAAGCAAAAGTACTCCAAAATATATGCAATTTTTAAAGTTTTATATAGTTGTAATTAAATTAATAACAACAAATTACAATTCACAATAATGGCTGGAATGGAGGTTACAAGCCCCCAAAAATCTCATGAAAGTGTGAAATCAGCCTCTAAAATTATGAGGAATATGGATATCAACTCCAAATGAAGAAATGTGCCCTAGATGGCACCCAACTCCTCCAAGCAAGTCGCTACCCTAGGAGAGGGCCTAAAATTGGTGCTCAAACCCTAACAACTCTTCTCCAATCAAACCCTAGCTGAAAATCTACAACATCAATCTCCTTGAAGCACTTGGAAACAACCAATTGAAGAGTTTTCGTTCTTCAATCAAGCAAGGAAGGGTTTTGTCCTCCTTGCTAGCCACACCAAAGGATTTTCGCCCCTTAGTGGAAGGAATTGAGAAAACAGCCCAAAAACCATTCACGAGTTTATTTTTGACAAGGTGATGCCCAAATGAGCCAAGCGAACCCTATTTTATACCCCTTTGTGGCGCCAAAACCAATTTGAAAGCCTTCAACTAAGACCGACCTCATACAAATGCTTCTCTTTTGTTTTCACTATGGCCTTTCACCTTCTTAATCCGACTTGAGTCATGTATAAAAACTATTAAAGAAGAATGCAAATGCTTTTGAAAATAACTGAAAAATGTGTCAATTACTTCCCTTGCTCAATTCTTCTTGCCCATGGGAGGTGGAATGGGCTCAATGTCCTCCATCATATTAGTTTGGAAAAGGGACATTACACGCACACATTGGTGTTGCTAGATTGATGTGTTTGTCACCATTCAATAAGTTTATTTGGAAAAGTTAATGAAGCTATTAATCAATGTGTTATACCTAAAATCCAATATAAGAGCCACGAGATTGATATCTATTGATGTTTTTCAGCTATATGTATTTAAGTTGTTTGTACTTGTGGTTAGGGTCATCATGGTTATGGAGGTGGTTGTCATGCTTGATAATGTTTTTGTGGGAAAGTGGATTTATATTAACAATGCAATATATTTACCCACCGGTACAAATATCTTTAATACATCTATCCAAAATATGCCAAGATGTAGCTATTTCAAGATTCTCGTCTTGGTTTGTTTACATATCATATTGATTACTAACTTCATTACCTTCTTCATCAATTTCCCATTGACTAGTGACAAATGGCTTCAATCTAGCTTGTGCCACAATGTTGGTCTCGGAAAAAAAATTGGGTGCAAAACACAAGTTCTAAACTCCCTGTATGGTGAAGATATTATGATTTTTGATTGACCTATCCAAACAAAAAGAAAAAAACTTCTAAGAGATGGTCAAATTGATGTCAAAAATGTGGTTGAAATTCCACCACGACGGTCAAATGGACGTCAAATTTAAGGTCGAGACATAAGTGTGAACAACTCACGACATTACACTCCACCACAATTCCCCTATCATTGTAGGACGTATATCGGCCTAATAAACATTGTAATAAAGTCTAATCGAGACCCCAAAATTGCAAAATCAGTTTTATATCTTAAATCATATATTTGATGTAGTAATAAACGGTAAGAGGTGGTTTTAGAGGATTATTTGATTCTTGCAAATATGGAGACAATTATCGGAAATAAATATCATAGAGTAGGTCTAGATAGTGAGGCTAACAAGACCTACTAAAATTAGAATGAACAAAGAACTTATGCTAGAATCATTAGCGTACTCTGCTAGAGCTATCAAGTAATGGTTTTGGAACTGTCACCTAGGTGAATTCTGATTTGATGATTTTGTTTTTCTGCTTTAGGGCTCCAAAACCTTGCTCACTTTCCTAAAATTCTGTACCAATCTCAGGAAACTAATCCTCTTCAAAACCCTATAATGTAACAATACCTTGTAAGAACTTAGAAGAATGGGGATGTATCTGGGTACTTATGTTATTGCTTCACTATCATCAATCCCCTAGGATGATGTACAATCTTTGAAAGAAAAATACAGTATAAGTCAAGGTTCAATTAGTAATCAAGTGTCATACAAATCACTTTCAATGTTATAATCCATGCTTGATCCAACACAATAAATGCTAGATGATGTTTGAATTTCCTTTCATGAACTTTTATGTACGAAATGCTTGTAAATACTTTGGCATAGGGAGCTCTGCTATCATGCACTAATGCACTTGTGCATTTAGACTTCTTGAATTCAAATTAGGACCCTTGTGGTGCACAAACCAACACACAAGGTTTAGGAAAATCAATAAAGGAGGCCCAAAACCAAGGGAAGCACGAAAAGGGTTAGAAGGACGACACAACAAAAAGCCACAAAACCATACAATTGCAGTTTTGGGGGACACAAAATTATAATGTATAGTTAAGGGAAAGCCCCATAACGTCGGGAAATAGGGGAGGAGAGAAATGAGGAGAGGAGAAAGAGATTAATAGGGGAACACGACACAAAACGTAGCAAAAATAGGGAAACACATCAATAAGAGACTAATATGGGCCAATAATCGACATAACAACCAAGGACCTTGGACAATGCAATTTTCGACTAATTAATACCCTCGACCAAAATTAGGTGTCTACATAATACCCCACTTTGATGTGTGTATGCATACATATCAAAGTAAAACAACATATGGATATAGAGAAGCATATATAGCTTCGCCCTAGATCTCTTGTAAACCTATAAAAGAGCATGAACGTCGATGTCATAGTAATAGTGCATTGAATTATAAAAAGAGACATCACCTTATTTTGCCAAAGAGGGTTGTGAAGATCTTGGAAGCGTCATACATGCTTATGTGTCCTAGGATTTGGAAACTTGCACCCCTTCAAACTTACGAAGAACATGTGCATGGTGATAAGTGTCCATACAATCAAATGATTTGCCCAAATCTAGAAAGGAGGAATAAAAAGAATGCACTTGTATTTTGTTGACAAATGTGGAAATGCCTTTGTAGAAATCCAAGTCTTTGGAACTTGTACTAAACTATGCATGCATTTATGAACACAAATTTTAGCAGCAAAAATCAAAGTTGAATAAATCAGATGTAATATTTAAAGAGAGCAGGATTTGAAAACTTTTTACAAAATATCTAGTGGTGGGAACAAGTGTCTTGTATTGGGTACGCCTCGGAAAATACTTTGTGATTGGCCTAGTCTATAAGAGATAAAGAGTACATGATAGCATGTATCTTGTAGTCTAGAGATAGAATGGATGGAATATATTTCATCAAAATGTTTAATGTGAAAGTGGTTTTACATCAAGAATACAACACATTTACCCATAGACATTGCCATCGAATCTAATCATACCTAAAACAGTAAAACCATAAATAGGAAATGTCATAAATATATCCCATGGTGGGAACACTTGTCATGTGCTAGTTACATGCAAAAACACCTTGTGATTGCTCCCATCTATAAGAGAAAAATAATAGTGTCCTATGTCATGGAGTTTGGAAACAAAATTGGTGTAATATATTCCCTCTTTGAAATATGTGACGAACTTGTGAAGCACATATCTCAAAAGAAAGATTATGAGCATCATGTGGAAGATGGGATATAAAATCACCAATGTCTAATTGTAATGTCCCTTTTAGGGAGATTTGGAAAATCTTGGATTTTCCTTGAGATCCTTATGCTTCAAAGTTCAAACACTTTGAAATTACATCAAATTCAACTAACAAATTGAAAAATTATCTATAATACCTAACAAAAATCTGATTTTTATTTTTAATGGCATCATGAATACAAAAACAGATGGAAATGAATATAGAAACCCTCCAAATTATTTTATTCAAGAGCCGGTATAAAAATAACACAAGCGGACACCGGAAAATTGAAATATCCCTTGTAGGATATCACTCAAAATTCCCAAATTTATAAATTTTCAACAAACTGAAATTCTGATTTTCAGGACAACAAGGTACAAAAATATAGAATATTTTATTTCTTCCAAAATGTCCACTTACAAAAATACCCAGAAGCTTCAAAAGACTTGGAAAAATATGGAGAACAATAAAGTATTGAGAAATAATTTTTAGCACACATATATGATTTTATTTATTTATTTTAAATACATAAACTGCCTTAAAACCCTAGTTTTTACAAACAGCTGAAATTGATCATATTATTTTCTGAATTTTGGACAAGTACAAATTTTATAAAATAGATCCAACTTGGAAAAACCCAAAAATACGGCACCAAACCCTAACAAAAACAACCTGTAAACTCCCAAAGGCGACGTCACCCTAGGAGAACAGCCAGAAACACCACGAAATTCCTCCTGGAAGTTCGCTTTTGCTATCTCGATGCCAAAAATCTTTGTGTCTGGAAATCAGTAGAAATATGAATCAACACCTGGAAATCTCTGAAAACTCTGCAACCCTAAACTGAAAATCTGATCTAAATGAAGCCCCAAAATAACAAGCTAAGGATATGGATTTGAAACCCTTACCGAAGAATGCTCTACCAACTAGGAATGAATCTCTCACCACCGAAGCTAGGGATCCTGCAGAATCTGACCTCCACAAGCAAGAGAACTCCCAAAACATGCAACTCTAGAGTTTGCACAAGCAAAATCTGAAAATAGAAGTAGATGCTTTACAAAGCCAAGTCAACTTGCTTTTATAAGCAATCTTGGCTTAGTAGCCACCCCCAACCACCAATCACCTACTTTTGCTGCATTTAATTTTTTCTTTGGCCCTTTTTCCCTCTTCACATGGGTCGCCATTTTCCTTGGGGAAAATAATAAAATAAAGTGACTTTATCATTTTATTTCTTTATATATATATTTTTCTCTTTTATTTTAACTTTATCATTAATAAATTAATATAAAGTGCTTATAATAATATTTTAAGATGCACTTTATGATTAATTTATTATGACAAGTTTCCCTTGTATTCCTCCCTTAGCCATCGGGAAAACATGAATGGGCTAAGGGTCTTCGATCAAGAAGGGGATATTACAAAAATATGATTTTTGTATTTTTCAGATCAATTGGAATTAAAATATGACAACAACAAATATACTTCATCACCACGGTTGGAAATAATGATTCCAAACCCAAGCACAACTACAAAAGAGTGCAAACTATTGCAAAAATTATGAAGAAGCCAAATACAGGCCAGAAATTTGGGTTGCCGTTCCCTAGAATACCATAGACTCCTCCAACATGCAATTCGTCACCCTAGGAGAGGGTCTAAAAACTTCTGCCAAAGCTCTAGTAGCCATTCTATCTCTTGCGCCAACCAATGATGGAGCTTTCACCCCTTTTTTCCAGAAATGATGATGCTCTAGCCCTTTTCGGGTTGCCCTTATGCCCAAATATGACTTTTGAGCAAAGCCACCAACAAAAATTGAGTGTTTTTGTCCCCAAATTCTGGTCCCATGAGGGTTTTCATCCTCAGTGATAAATGCTAAAAGGGTTTCCGTCCTCAATAACTTAAAGTAGAAGCACAAGTGCACAAATCCTAAAATCAAGATGATAGATCCCCAAATGAACCCCTTCATCCTCCTTTTATAACTTCTCTTTCCTCTTTCTTTTAATTTTGGTGGCCGACTTACTTTAAAAGTCACTTTTATAAGTTGCCTTATAATATAACATAAAGTTACATATAGTGACTTAGTTAAATCATTAATTTTACTTTTTTAATAAAATAATATTAGTAATTAGAAATGACCAAGCCCAACTTAAATAATATTATTAATCATCTTTAATTTAGAAAAGGGGACATTACAGTCCTCCCTCCCCAAATTTGCTTGCCCTCAAGCAAATGCAAGCTCACATGCCCAAGTACCATCATGCCTAAGTGACGAAACATGTTGTAAAGCTCAAGGAGCCTGAATCCCATGCTTGTCAAATGAAAAAGCTCTTGCCAAAACATGCTCCCACACTTGCTGTCCCTCTTCCGATTAATGTTCTTAGGCAACCTGTGAAATTTAAAAACTTCCTTGATGGAGAGATCAACCATCACCTCAAACTGTCATCTTCACTTTTACCTCTAAAAACAACATTAGTGAATTTATTCTTTGCATGTTCAGCTGTGCTTAAAGCCCTCCGATCTGTTGTAATCTCAGTTTTAGAGCAAAGAATTGATGAATAATCAACAGCTAGACAAGCTAACACAAACTCCATTGTGGCATCCTTACTCTTCATTCCAACCTTGTCAACTATGGTGGGAGAACATCCTATATTCACCAATATGAATGCAACTGAAATAATGTGGTGGCTGCTAATGATGATGACAACAACATAAATGGTGGCAATTTGGCGCATAGCTACCTTGGTGGTTGTCATGAAAAATGCCTTCAGCTGAAACTTCTTTCCAACCTTTTCCATCAAGGATTTTTCCAAACTTTCACTAAAGTGGAATTTTCTTGCAAAAATCAACAATTTGGGCAATGTAGGGGCTGGAAACAGCCATACAAGTACTGAAAATACCATACTAGCCATCACCAATCGGATAGAACTCCTCATGTTTGAAGGAATTTGTAAACTCCTTTGTATGCGAGCAAAGGGAGTAATCAAGTGGCTGGTGAAAGTGATGGCAGCAATACTGAGAATCAACCTCATTGCTGTCCCAAATGTATCAAGCAACTCTTTTACCTTTGTTGCCGTATCAACTTCTTCCTTGTGTGCTTCTTGGGCTTGTAAAAACATTCCTTTCACCCCTTCATCTTCAGCTGCAATCTCATATTCTTCATCATTTACTTGGGCTGATAACAAACTCAACTCGCTCCTCCTTGTCTTCTTCGTTCCTCATACTCTCTACCCACTCTACTAAGGGGAGTTGTGATGCACATATTCCTCTATCCACCGCTGTCTGTTATCCAAAATTCACCCCCCAGGGTAATTTTGATAACATGCATCAAATTACTATGTCCCAGGCAAATAAATTGATTCAGGGCCAAAAATCATGTTTCTAGGGTCCCCTCAGATTTTTTCTAACTCCCCTGGCCGAAGAAGGAAAGAGCAAGTTCTGAGAAAAGGTGAAAAGGTTGCCAAAGCAAGCTTGGGCCAGGAAAAATCACGAAAAATGGCTAAGTCCTATTCCTCGCAACAGTGTGGACGTGAGGGACATCTGGGCGCGAATCGGCTGAAAGGCCGCTAGCAAGCGATCTGCGAGGCAAAGGAACATCCGGGACAAAAGGACGCGAACCACCCGGATAGGCCGAAAAGGAGAACTTTCGCACTAAGCAGTTCGGGACATGTGGGACCAAGGTACACGAACCGGCCGAATCAGGCGAACCGGAAGAATTTGTCCCAGACAGTCCGGGACATGTGGGACAAAGGGACGTGTGGGACGCGGATAGCCGAAGGAGCCGAAAGCCAATCAAGCAACGCCACGTGTCATCGGCCGAATGAGGGACGAGGAAGCCCATTTCGGGCGGATCGAGAAGTTTTTGTCCCAGAAAGTCTGGGACATCCGGGACAAAAGGGCGCGGCGCTGGCGCGAAAGAGCAGCAGAGACCCGCAGACCAACCAAATCATGACACGTGTCACAAGGAGAAAAGTCCAAAAGTCAAAGGGCGAGTTTTGAAAGGTCAGCCCGAGCCAATCAAAAGAGGACATGTGTCCTATGGAGCAAGGAATGCGGAGCTCGGGAAGGAGTTAGAGAATTTGGCAAGAAGTTCGCCCAAAAGCTAAAAGTAAAGGTCTGCCCTGCGCCCCTGACGACCAATCAATGCATGCCATGTGTCATCCAGGTGGCAGAGCGCGGGAAGGAATTTAAAAATCCGTTTCGCCTGTTTTGTGCCCTAAATCTTCAGATCTCCATATCTTTTGATCCAGAGCTCGGATTTGCACGTTCTTTATATCAACGGAAAGCTTATAAGATTCTCTACATGATTCAGGGTCAATCTTGAATTTTGGTGCAGTCTGGAGAGAGAAAATTGAGAAACGGCTCTGATGCGTGTTCATGGCCAGAAGTGACATTTTAGCGACCAAATTAATGCAGAATGGGTCGCATTCTCCTCCAAATCGGTCAAAGATGGCAGGGTATGGGTTTGTAAGGTTCCCCATGCCGTTTTAATACATCTGCAGTCAATGAGGAATGGGCTTGCACGTTTTCCCATGTTTCTCTCTCCTGGGCTCGACCCATGCAATGTAAAAGCCAGATTTGGCTCATTTTAAAAGGGGGATTTTTACAAGTTGTTCATCGGTTCGGCTCTGCCCTCCCTTCTTTTCTTCTCCAGGGTTGAAAATGGAGTTCGAACCTCCTCCCTGCTCTGTAATGGCGTTTTTTGCCTTTTACTAATGAAATGATGTTCTATGCAAACTTCTGAAGCAACAAAAACGTGTTTTGTGATGCATCTGTCCATCCTTGCTCGTTTTTCGCTTGTTTTCCTCTTGCCTCTCTTCATTGCGGTATTTGTGCATGTTTGAATGTTCATTGCGAGTTTGGAGCTGTGTTCATGGAGTTTTGGGACATTTTCTGTGTGAAATCTATCCTTGGGCTGTGATGCATCTGTCCATCCTTCCCATTGCTCACCTCTCTTTGTTCCATGGCAGTTTTGATAGATGTCCAACATTCTCCTTCTCTGGTGTATCACCGTTTTAGTGTAGGCTTTTCTTTGTTTTTCCCTTTTCTCTCTCTCTGTCTCCTTGGCATGGTTAGATTAGGATTAGATTAGCTTGCCTGCACTGGAATAGCTCGTGGCAGGTAGTTTAGGAGCAGGAACCAGCCTTCTCTGGAGATTCCTCTCTCATTTTACAAGTCCCACACTTGTAGAGAGGTTTCAATGTTGTGCAATCACACTGGATGCTAGAGTGATCAACCTAGAAGCCTGATCTCGCATCCGGGGTCTTTGTGAGTCTGCAACAACATGTCCCATTGAGAAGGAATCCCTTTTTTTGCCAAACTCTTTCACTTCTGTTGTTATGTTATCATCTTGTTTTACCTTGTTGCCTTTACTCTCATATATGTGAATATGCTGGACTGAATCACACTTATGCCTTTTCTTCTCCTTCTTATCCTTTCTTGGACTTGCACATAGAACAAACACATTAAAGGAAACAAGAGCTCTCAACATCACTTCTTCATGTCTCATAGACATGTTAACTAACTCTCTTCCATTGCTTGCATTCTCCTCATAATTCCCACTCATATGATGGACTCTCAAAGGTCCATTCATGCTGCCCCAAGCATCATTGAAGCCGTAGCATCACCTTTTCTCGCTCTCATAAATAGAATTTTAGTGGCTAGAAATCCTTGTATAACAAATTGCCAACAACTCAACATTGATAGTAAGATGAAAATTCTTCCACTAGGTGATTGGACACTCTTTTATGACTATCATAAAAGTGTAAAAGGGGCTGGATAAACTGTTGGACAGTTTGGAAATGTGGATGACAGTAGCTCTATAACCCAGAATAGTGAAGCTCATTTGAAGAAACACATCCTCCTTGAGTTCTCCTTCACACATCCAATGGTGGCCACCCCGTATGTAGCTTGACTCCATCAAAATCATGCTAAAACCTTGAACAACAACAAAACAACATCTATTATGCTTACCACCTTTCCACATCAAGCATCTTGTTGCCTTGACAATGGTGACTATCTCCACGACCTTGTCTTCAAATGTAGGGCTTGTCTCCAAAGAGTGACCGTTCTTGTATCTCCAAAGATAACCCAGATACCAACAATTTTGAGCTTGTACGAAAGGATCTATGTGCTCTTTTCTTCTCAATGTGTCCTTCATCTTCTCACCATTTTTAGCATCTTTACCCATGATGACAAGTTTCATGTAATAACATATCGAAAAGCAATAAATCGAAACACTTTCCTATCTTTGGCTGTCCTCAAAATGTTCACCTTCCTTTGTTGAATTGCAATGTGTTGAGATATCCTCAACATCCCCAACCTTGTGACTTAGAATTTATGGGTTAGGATCAACATTCTCCATCACCTTAAACTCTTAACATTCAACAAGTGAATCTTGTTGACACATGCAAACATTAGAGTCAATAAAACGTCTTTATGATTCTTGCTGAAGTCATGAACACAATCAATTTACTTCCCATAGGTCGTACTAAAAATTCCAACAAGTTTGGAAAATCAACATTAGCAACCGGTAAAGCTCTTTTCTCATGTGCATGCCCCTCAACACGGTCTTCTTGGAACTCCACCTCAAAACCTTCTTGTAGATATGATTTTTCTTTCTTTAGTTCATGCCCCATGATTTCTTCCTCTCTCCTCATCACTAAGGGAGAACTCTTTAAATCACTCTCAAAAGGTAATGACTCAAACTTTGCAATGTTAGGAAGACTGACCGGTGCTTCTAGGGCTGAAACAACTTCAATTTTGGAGACTTGGCATTCAACATGTAATGCATGTTCTTCCTTTACATTATTAATGCAAACACCTTGTTTATCACAAGTCATACCTTTTTCTGGTTCTTCATCTAGCAACACTTCTCCATGTCCTTTTCCTAGACAATTGTAGCTTGGCTTGCAAGGTTCTTCACTGTTTTTCTTGAACTTTGATGAAGTTTGGAATTGAAATTTCTTCACTTTGATCTCAACGAAGTGCTCTAAATTCTACATAGATGAAAGCAATGTCATCCACTATGGAGGGCTGCGTTTCCCTCACCTGGAATGTTTTTTTTTTTTGAAGGAAAGTAGGCCGAAATGACCTAGATGAAGAATCACTCACGGTTCTTGGTGGCTGGATTTTATTGTTTTCCTTGAAGAGCTTCCTTCACCATTCGGATGTTGCATGGTATGGATCAACTATGCCATCATATTAGCCAATCTCTCTTGCCCTTGGGCAAACCTCTCAAACCTAGCATCATCAAAAATTATGTCTGCCATTTTATCTTCTCCTTTTGAATCACGGGTTGAGTACGTTCGGGTACTACGATGCCACCGTAATGTCCCTTTGAGGGTAGATCCGGAAAGTCTTGAATTTTCCTTGAAACCCTAATGCTTCAAATATTGAAATTACTTCAAATTCAACTATCAAACTGAAAAATAATCTTCAACCCTAACAACATTCTGATTTTTCTATGGCATCATGCATGCAAAAACAGATGGAAATAAATATAGAAACCCTCCAAATTATTTTATTCAAGAGCCAAAACTAACAGAACACAAGCGAACATCAGAAAATATGATTTTTGTATTTTTCAGACCATGTGGAATTAAAATGACAACAAATATACTTCACCAACATAGATGGAAATAATGATTCCAAGCCCAAACACAACCACAGAAAAGTGCAAACAATTCCAAATATTATGAAGAATCCAAATACAACTGAAATTTGGGTTGTTGTGCCCTAGAATCCCACATATTCCTCCAACATGCAAGTCGCCACCCAAGGAGAGGGTCTAAAATTTCTGCCAAAGCTCTAGTAGCCATTCTATCCCTTGTGCCAGCCAATGATGGAGCTTTTACCCCTTTTGCCAGCCAATGATGATGCCTTAGCCCTTTTCCAAGTTTTCCTTATGCCTAAATATGACTTTTGAGTGGAGCCACCTATAAAAATTGAGGGTTTTGTTCCCAAATTTTAGCCACATTGAGGGTTTTCGTCCCCAAGTGATGAATGCTAAGAGGGTTTCCATCCTAAATAGTTGGAAGTAGAAGCACAAGCTCTCAACTCCTAAAATCAAGATGATAGATTCCCAAATGAACCACTTCATTCTCCTTTTATAAGTTCTCTTTCCTCTTTCTTTCAATTTTGGTAGAGGACTTACTTTAAAAGTCACTTTTATAAGTTGTCTTATAATATAACATAAAGTTTTTTAATAATGGCAAATAGTTTTTTGAAAGGGACTATACCCTTGCATACAAAAAAAGGCCTTTAAGCCGGAATAAGAGTGAGAAACATAGCGGGACTAACCAAGTCCAAGAGGAACAATGAAAATCAACGTAGCCCAGAAACAGCTACACAAGCGAGGCTTAACAGCAAAACAACAACAAAAAAACAATAACCCGACAGCCAAGAAACAGTAAGAATAACAAAAGAGAGCAGTAGAAGCATGCGGGACTACTTTTGGCCGCTTGATCAACACCGATCTTGACTTTTTCCAAGCATGAAACATACCCAAAGCGGTCATGTGGGCGATCCGTCTTATCGAGCTCCTCGATGGTTCTTTTGCTCTCTTTTTCATTGCCCCAAAGTGCAGGCCGGGATACCGGCCGAGGTTGGAAACACTTTTGGCATGCCCCACGATGAACTCCTCAATGGCCCTAAAGGCGCAATGTTGTAATCATGCCTAGTCTTAGCCTTCCCAAGGCGGGAGTCCAAGGAGGTCGGCTTTTTGTATATGTCTTCAACTCGACTATTGTCGATGCTCCCTTCCCCCCATGCTTTTCTTACCTTTTTGCTTAGCTAGATTTTTGACCTCATCCTTCAAAGATTTTTATCTCGGCCTCTAAGGCCTCCGGTCTCTTAGAAGGGTTATCCATCTGTGCTTCCTGGGGAGTGGCACTACTTATGTTCGGCGGGTCACGTGCGATGTCAAGATCAAGAGGCTCTTTCCTGCTGCAAGAGTCTCGAGGTTGAGTCTCCTAGAAGCCACGGTGAGAGGTCGTTTAGAGGAAGAGGCGAGGTGAGTGTCGGGAGGAGCGAAAGGAGGAATAGAAGGAGAAACATGTGCACTGGCATGGGGTAGCAGGCATCGGTGGCGAGGGGGGCGGCCGAGGGCAAGGGC
Organism: Taxus wallichiana var. yunnanensis; assembly: GCA_018340775.1. NCBI lineage: Eukaryota > Viridiplantae > Streptophyta > Pinopsida > Cupressales > Taxaceae > Taxus > Taxus wallichiana. Next base: position 354,560,118 of record CM031242.1, on the reverse strand, counting down.
GGCGGGAAGCGGGGCGGGGAGCGGCAGAGCCCATCGGGCCGGGCTAGGAGAGGAGGAAGACCGGGTACTTGAGAAGGCGATCCTGTAAAATAATTTTTATTTTAATAATAATAATAATAATAATTAGAAATGACTAGGCCCAACTTAATAATATTATTATTAATCATCTTTGATTTAGAAAAGGGGATATTATACTAACATAGTATAATATCATCTTTAAAACATGTATATAATAAAAAAATTCCCCACACCGGCCAATGATGTACACTATATAAGCATAAGTGCAATATGCCCGTTTAGGAAAATATAAGAGATCAAAACATTGAAGTGTCATGCCCCATACGGGCAAGAGTGTAAATAATAAAAGCCTAGAGGTGGTATGCCTCAAGTAGGTGAGTGTAATCAATGTAAGCACAAGAGTGAGATGTCCCATGTGGGAGACATATAATCCTTGTAAACACATGAGTGCATAGTTGCCGGAGAGCAGATGCAGATGCTTGGTATGTGGAGACGGGTACACCATTTTTCGAAATTTAGGAGAGGGTACGAGGAGACGGCAATATATATATATATATATATATATATATATATATATATATATATATATATATATATATATTATTAATTTATTTAGAATTAAAATACATAAATTTAAAAATAACTATACTTTTTGAAGTAAGGAAATCAAATGTCGACAAAAGATGAGATATTATATTGATATTTGATATCTCACATATTGAGGAAAGAGTACATTATAACACCAAAATGCTGACAAACAAAGACTAAAAACAAAAATCACTAATGTGAACCAAAATCATATCTCATCTGATACAAAGGGGTCAACTGTCACATTAATTATGTCCTCTAGATCCTCTGCTAAGATGCTCTCAAGATACTCATCACTCTCAAGTTGTGGCTCCTCTGCAGGCAATATAACAGGGGGCAAATCATTGAGGCCATTCGCCTCAAGCACATCATCCTCTACATCTACTGTTGCATCAAGTGGAATTTGGTCCCATTTTGTTGAAGGACCTTCTTTATACCCTGGGTCTACATGAGTAAGAAGACAAAGTGTGCTATGAATGTAGACTAGGTTCTCTGCCTTCTTTGACCCTAGTCGGTTCCTCTTCAATGAATGAATGAAACCGTAAGTACTCCAATTCCTCTCACAAGATGAAGAACTAGCTACTTGTGAGAGTAATCTTATTGCAAACGATTGCAATTCAGGTGCTTCACTGCCATGGTTCCACCACCACTCTATTGGGTCCTTCTCCGCATGCATATCATAGAGAGATTCCACTCGAGAAAATTGATTGCGAGCATGTGAAAAGATATTCCACTGAGTCCTGATAGTAGAAGCTTCCTCTCCTCACCATAAATCTTTTTCATTGCAACCCAAAATTCTTTCATCACTTCCCTATCCTCATATGGAGCCCTTTTATTGGTGACTTCTATATCATACCACTTTGAATTTAAGGCATAAGCAACACAATGTAGAGGTGTGTTAAGCTTATTCCATATTCCATGTACCTTTTCCTTAATCAAAGGATATAAAGAAGGATCTTTTGAATATGTGATTTTTCTTATTCTTTCACACATAGAGTCAATTTCTTCATAAACTTCACCCAAACATGGCTTGTCTGAATTAGCAAAGCGGATTACCTCACAAATGGGTTGAATGAAGTCAACAACAAATTTCACATAAGCCCAAAAAAGCTCATCAAGGACCATCTTCCTCACCTCAACTACAATGTCCGATGTAGATTGTCTCCAAGCAACACAAAAATTGAGGGTTTTCGTCCCCAAATTTTGGTCACAATGAGGGTTTTTGTTCTCAAGTGATGAATGTGAAAAGCAATAGCTGAAAGTAGAAGCACAAGCTCTCAACTCCTAAAAGCAAGATGATAGATAAATGATATATTAAAATGAACCATTTCATCCTCCTTTTATAACTTCTCTTTCCTTTTTTTTTTTTTTTTTTTTTCAGTTTTGGTAGTGGACTTACTTTAAAAGTCACTTTTATAAGTTGCCTTATAATATAACATAAAGTTACATTTGGATGAGTTAGTTATATCATTAATTTGACTTTAAGTATTGTAAAATATTTTTTATTTTAATAATAATATTATTAATTAGAAATAACTAGGCCCAACTTAAATAATATTATTAATCATCTTTGATTTAGAAAAGGGGATATTATACTAACATAGTATAATATCATCTTTAAAACATGTATATAATAAAAAATTCCCCACACCGCCAATGATGTACACTATATAAGCATAAGTGCAATATGTCCGTTTTAGGGAAAATATAAGAGATCAAAACATTGAAGTGTCATGCCCCATACGGGCAAGGTGTAAATAATAAAAGCCTAGAGGTGGTATGCCTCAAGTAGGTGAGTGTAATCAATGTAAGCACAAGAGTGAGATGTCCCATGTGGGAGACATATAATCCTTGTAAACACATGAGTGCATAGTTGCCGGAGACGGTGCAGATGCTGGTATGTGGAGACGGTACACCATTTTTCGAAATTTAGGAGAGGGGTACGAGGAGACGGCAATATATATATATTATTAATTTATTTAGAATTAAAATGCATAAATTTAAAAATAACTATATACTTTTTGAAGTAAGGAAATCAAATGTCGACAAAAGATGAGATATTATATTGATATTTGACATATTGAGGAAAGAGTACATTATAACACCAAAATGCTAACAAACAAAGACTAAAAACAAAAATCACTAATGTGAACCAAAATCATATCTCATCCGATCTGAAAAGGGGTCAATTGTCACATTAGTTATGTCCTCTAGATCCTTTCTTTAAGATGCTCTCAAGATACTCATCACTCTCGAAGTTGTGGCTCCTCTGCCCGGGCAATATAACGGGGCAAATCATTGAGGCCATTCACCTCAAGCACATCATCCTCTACATCTACTTTGTTGCATCAAGTGGAATTTGGTCCCATTTTGTTGAAGGGCCTTCTTTATACCACAATGTCTACATGAGTAAGAAGACAAAGTGTCTTTATGAATGTAGACTAGGTTCTCCGCCTTCTTTGACCCTAGTCGGTTCCTCTTGATGAATGAATGAAACCGTAAGTACTTGAATTCCTCTCACAAGATGAAGAACTAGCTACTTGTGAGAGTAATCTTATTGAAACAATTGCAATTCGGGTGCTTCAACGCCATGATTCCACCACCACTCTATTGGGTCCTTCTCCGCATGCATATCATGAGAGATTCCACTCTAGAAAATTGATTGCGAGCACGTGAAAAGATATTCCACTTTGAGTCCCGATAGTAGAAGCTTCCTCTCCTCGGCCATAAATCTTTTCATCATTAACCCAAAATTCTTTCATCACTTCCCTATCCTCATATGGAGCCCTTTTATTGGCGACTTCTATATCATACCACTTTGAATTTAAGGCATAAGCAACACAATGTAGAGGTGTGTTAAGCTTATTCCATCTTCCATGTACCTTTTCCTTAATCAAAGGATATAAAGAAGGATCCTTTGAATATGTGATTTTTCTTATTCTTTCGCACATAGAGTCAATTTTTTCATAAACTTCAGCCAAACATGGCTTATGCGAATCAACAAAGCGGATTACCTCACAAATGGGTTGAATGAAGTCAATAACAAATTTCACATTAACCCAAAAAGGTCATCAGGACCATTTTCTCACCTCGACTACGATGTCGATGTAGATTGTTTCCAAGTTGCCCATGCATCACTAACAACAGAGAACATAAGACCACTTTGACAAAGCATAAAGGAGATCAAGAAGTATGAAGAAAGATGCAAATCACGTGTTTGTAGGTTTGAGAAGCTCAACCTTAGCATATCTCCGATAAATAGCTTGCGTTTGGTGATGATTGCACGTGAACATTTGTATTTTTCTACCCTTTTCAATAAGCTCGGATACCCACTTTGAAACACGCGATGTCTTTGGCGCATTGTTGATGCATGCACACAACATGGTGTCCAAAATACATGTTTGTATTTTTTTGTACCAACAAACCAATTGCTTTGCAAACCGGGGCAACGTCTGTAATAACTGGACAACATGTGATGCCCCCACCTCCTCGATTGCATCACATAGTTGCTTCTCAAGGAACTCTGCATTTTTCTCTTGACCCGAACAATCGATTGCCTTAAAAAATAAGGGCCTTTAGAGCAAGTTACCATAATGTTAAAAATGGACGGTTTATAGTATCAGTCTAGCCGTCCATCACTATCTTGCATCATCCTTCAGAGCACACTCTTTTGGTGATGTGGTTTGTTGCTCTATCCTTGTTTTCTCTTTGTTAATAAGAGTCATGCGAAGCTTCTCATATCCAGTGGTTCATACCTTGTCGATCCTTTGTTGATTGCACGAACCGTCTCCTCATAATAGGGTGAGCGAGCAACATTGAATGATATTCCCTTCGCATAGAAAAAATCGTCGATCGCCGTGCATCAACTGCATCTCGACCTTGCACATCGAACATGTTTCAATGGGGTTTGAATCGCCTAGGTGTAGTCTCTTACGAGAAGACCCTTACCCTCTGTGACATGTCCAGAAGACACACCTAGCTTTGATTCTATTTCTGGCCCGGAACCTCTGATAGGATGACTTTGCGTGTTTTATGTGGTTGAAGTGTGAGAGCTTAAGGAAGCCACTTTTCCTTGACATGTTCTTGCACCAACATAGCTTCGTACCACTCTACCTCATTCGTCAGGTTCAACCCCTTTCCCCGGTGTCACGAATAAAATGGGCCTTCACCCTTGTGTAAGTGCCTTGAAAGCACTTCCCACAAATATTACAGGTGATATCTGCAGTACCGCCAGTCCCTTTACTGAAACACGGTTGCATAGTTCCAAATTGGTTTTAGTCCTTCTTTCTTGCCCTTTGACATCCGAATGAAAACAAAATAAAAAAATTAGAAATCGAATTGAAATAATATTTTAATTTAAAAAAATAAACTTTAAACATTAAAACAATAAAACTTTTAGTCTTTTAATTATTATGGTCAAAATCTAAATATACGATTTATACAAATAAAGTTTAAAAGCTAAAAACATTAAAACCTTATTAGCTAAATCCTAAAATGTTAGAATTTAAAAGTAATACATCAATTAAAAAATTGAAAATTGTAACTAAAGTTAAAAAGTAAGAATTATTTCATGTCTCTGACCACTTCGGTGAAGGATTTCCAACATGGCAAGGTGGATACCCCTATTCATGAGGGGCTCATTCTCCTCCTGTTTAGAAATGGTAAACCAGCCCCAAACAAACCTATGCCCCAAATCGAGGGTGAGGAGGATATTACTTTGGCGGAATGTCTCACTAAGATGCGTGAGGGTAATTTGGGTATTAAGAAAGTGGGAGATGAGAAGAATGCGGAAGGGATGGACAAGCAAGATGCTTTAGAATCTTGGAGGGTAAGGACAAAGTGCTTTCGGAAGATGAGCAAAGCCTTAAGATGTTGAATAACAAAGTGCAGTATTTGGAGACGGTGGTTCAGGTTATGGAAGAGACTAACTCGGTGGTTAGGAATGGTATGATTGATAGCATTGAAGCCACCAAACAAATCTGCATGGCCCAGAAGAGTATTAGGGTGGACATCAGGGTTGGACAAACTGGTTCGAGATTTGGGTGCTCGGTTGGAAGCAGTGGAAGAGGAGAAGCGGAAAAGGAGGTATTCTAGTTCAGAGGAGGAGGAGGACGATGAGACAAGGGAGGATTTTGAGGAAGATGAAGATGAGGAGCCTCCCCAGAAGAAGCTGAAGACGAGACTAGTAAGAAGGATGAGACCAAGGAGGTCAAATCCCCATAATTGCAAGGAAAACTAATGGAGCTATTCTGAGTTGTTAGCGATTGTTGGGAAGCCTGTCTTTGTTTCATTTTGTTTTGGTTTCGGTTTCTTCTGTTTGTTGTTTTTCTAGACCTGCTCTTGTAATGGAGTTAAGCCTGTTTAACTCCTTGTGGTCCTATTCCTCTTTTTGACTCTCTTTTGTGCCATCACGATGTTATCTTTTTATACTGGCCTCTGGAGCCTATCCCTACTTTTTACCCTATCTAATAAAAAAAAGTAAGAATTAAAATTAAAAAACATAAAGATAAAATTTAAAGCTAAAAGACAAAACTAAAAAGGTAAAACATTAAAAGAGATTAAAAATACGAATTCAATATTCATATCATGATTAAAAAATAGAAAATTATATCTAAAAGTAAAGTCTAAAAGATTAAAGTAAAAATTAAAATTTATAACCGTATAAGACAAAGCTAAAATTTAAAAGTAAAAAAGAAAAAGATAAACTTAAAAATTTAAAGAAACCTAAAGTCTAAAACTTAAAAGTTGCGATCATGTAAAGCTTTAGGCAGCGAAAGGGAAGGGCTTCAACATACACGACGCGGTGCAGCGGCGGGGCTTTGCCCTTTAAATTTTTTATAATGATATCAGATACAGAGGGCTTCACCATTAAAAACAAATGCAGGTATGAAGGCGACAATGACAGTAGGGTTCAACATTAAACAAATATTAAAATATTAATTTTGCAAAGCATAGATAAATACCTGGCTTCAACAACAACACTAAATTGACCTCCTTCAATGGCGAATGCGGACCTCCAATTGCAAATGCAGACTTGGCATCGAATGAATCACTGAAACATGCCTCTACAACGATATAATGCGAAAAATGCTACGTTTAGGGTTTGAACAACGTTTTTAGGGTTTTTTTGAAAGAGACATTATTTTTCAACAATAAGCGGAGGAGGCGTTGAACAAAAGTTCCCGCGTACGGGAGGTGTTTCCGTATGTGTCTCCCATACCTAGAAACACATGCCCGTTCTGAAACGCGTCCCAAGTAACGGGAGAAGTGTCTCCCTACAACCATGCATGAGTGTCGTGAACCTATGTGAGAAAGGTATAAGCATTGTAATGTAGAGAAAGAAATGACCCCATTTGGTTAGTACATGAGTAATATATATATATATATATATATATATATATATATATATATATATATATATATATATGATGGAATGATATGCCCTATTTGGGAAAAATGTTAGCAATCATTAGAAGATATTTCAATGTAAAGCACTAAAAAGGTCCTCGCCGCTAATAGATGCGTGATATGAATAATGCCAACATAGGAATGAAAATAAAAATATTCACTTGATATGAATCATGTTGAATAGGATACTCAAAGACGTGTTGACACAAGAAAAAGGTAAAATCAAATGAAGAAAACAGGAACTACGTGCGAAGGATGTAACATAAAGTTTGAAAGGAAAAACATTGAGATGAAGACAACAATAAACTCTTAGGAATGCAAAGGAAAGATACATTGATAAATAATTGAAAAATCACAAAGCAAAAACTAGAGTCAAAAGGAAAAAAATACTTGTGCAAACAACAAAGGAAAAACAAAGAAATGATATCAATCTTACAAAAAGGTACAATCATGTAGTAAATGTTTAATCGGAAATCAAAACTCAAAGATAGATTAGATGTCCATTAATTGGAAAATTAGAAAATTTTGAAAATTCACAAAGCCCTAACTATTGGAAATAAAATATTGGAATTATGCAATGTCCCCTTTTTGGACAAATGGAAATTTGCAACAAACTTCAACACAAATCAAATCAAGAAGGATTAGATCCTTTTGATTCAACCTCAAATAACCCAATGTCAGCTAATTACAACCCAAGATGGGGTTGGAAGTAGCCAAGGTGATGGGTGAGATGGGAGAATCAATTGGAATTCAAATCTTTTCTATTTTTGATTTTTAAGATAACAAATATTAAATTAAAAGAGCTTGCAGACAACTGAAACTTCAAAAATCCGTAACTTAATCAATACTTCTTCTTTTCACTTGAAACAAAGTGCATTATAAACTAGATTTTTAGATCTTTCCAATGCACTAACAATCATATTTTTCGATCATGAAAACCTTTCCAAAACAGGCCCAGAAATTCCAGATCTAGGCGCTAGGGTTAAGGAAAAATGATTTAAATTATTCCAGCCCTTTTCTAGCTTCCAAACACACCAAATAAACTCCCTTGCTCGAAATAAATGCTAACATGAATCAGATTTCAGATCTAGCTCATTTACCATCAAAACATGCCAAAATAACCTCCAAATCAAGTCGCCATAGCTAGGAAAAACACAACAATAGAAAAATAGCTCAAACCCTTCAAAGATCACTTCTAAAATAAGCAAGGAACATGCAGATTTTCCCTTTAAATGAATGTGCCAACCTCTAGATCAATTCACCAAGCTTTAGGAGGATTTATCATGCATAAAAACACTCAACTACCATGCGCTAGGGTTAGAAATGAGCATAACCAACAATAACACTTCCACAATGACACAAGAAGGCTTCACACTCTCCAAAATATGGTGGTGTTGATCAAACACCTTTGTTATGAGAACTCATGGGCATACATCCCTCTTCAAGCATGAAGATAAATTGAATATAATCAACAACATGTCTTCAAGAGGTTGTGCTCATCTTCCTTTATATCTTTACTTTTAAAATCTCCAAGTTTCCCTCCTCTTTTTGGTGCAAATCTTCATGTAGGAGAGTTACTTTTAAAAATAGTCTTCTTTCCTAAAAAGTCAAACTCCAAAATAGAACATTAATTTCCCCTTTTTATCATTTGAAATAAAAATATAAGAGGAGAATTAATATTTAATTTAAAATAAAGAAGTTATGACATTTTCTAAAATTTTTATCCTTTAATCCATGGGAAAGGTGGATTAAAGGTTTTCAAAATTTTATTTAATTAATGTCCCGAAAAGGGGACATTACAAATTATCCTTACTTTCTAAATTTATGAACAACCCAATTTATGGCAGCAACCCAAAATTTTATTTTATTTAATTTGCAAACAACCAGGTACAATTTAGAAAAAACTCCACGTTGAAACCCTTGCTAGATTTACAATTTATTTTGCAAAAATAGAAGCCCTAGCTAATTAATTGAAAACCACACAAAAACCAACCCGAGAAGATGACCTGGATGTTAGATGGCGAACAACTAAAATTATCAAGGGTGGCGTCCAAGATGAAAAGGGTTGGAAATGATGACGTCATCCCCAGAAAGCCCCTCAAAGTGTGACATCAGCCTTCTAGGAGGCTTTCCAACCAACAAAATTGTACCCTAGTTGATTTTGGCAAGTTTAATCTCTCCTGATGATGCTTTGATTTATTTGTGAATGCTGAAATCCAGTTGTTGAAGCCCAATTGCAGTCCTTGATTGTAACTACCTCACAAAATTGGAGTGTTTCCGACCCCAAGTCTCAATCCACCAGAGGGTTTCCATCCTCTAATGTTGAATGCTGAAGAAAATGCTCAAACTCCCCAAGATGAAAAGTTGAATGGCCAAATAGAATGTTTTCCAAATTTTTGAGTTGAAATGGGTAAGGGCTGCAACAAGTCAATTGTAAATTCCTACTTAGATTTGTTTTGTTGACAAATAAGACTCTCCTGGATGTATTTGAGGACTTCAACCTGGAGTCCTTTCCAAATGAATCTTTCCAGTACTTGCTTTTAAGTTTTGAATTGCTCTCAAAATTTTGTTCTTTATCTTAGATTCAGGGACAAGGTAGATTCTATTTTTATAGAGAATAAGGTCATCCACTATCCTGTGTCTGTCATCCTCTATTTTTCCTTCAAATACCTTAGTAGTGAAGTCAATCTTTGAATACTCAACTGTTATAAAAACCTTCCAATTGGCATAAATTTCAGACATAGAGCAAGGTATTGGTCTCTAGACAAAGCATTCGCTGTTGTTCTTCCCTTTAACATACTATATGTCTAAGTCATAGGCCTAAAGTTTAGTCACCCATTTTTGTTGTCTATCATTTAAGTCTCTTTGGTCGAGAAAAACTTCAAACTGTTGTAATCTGTTTTGACCACAACCCTGCCACAAACTAAGTATTGCTGAATTTTGCCAATACATGGATGATGGCCAACATTTCTTTGTCATAAATAGAGAATCCACCTTCTATATCTTTGAGTTTCCAACTCTCAAAGGCTATGGGATGCCCCTTTTGCATCAAAACAGCCCCAATACCTTCACCCGATTCATCACATTCCAACACAAATGGAATAGAAAAATTTGGAACAACAAGCACCGTACATGAACTGTTTAGTTTTTTGAGTTTGTCAAAGGTCATTTGGGTTGAGTAGGACCACCCGAATGCTCTCTTTTTGTTTAATCGAGTCAAGGGAACAACAAACTATGAAAACATCTTCACGCACCTCCTGTAATAGCTGCAAAGACCCAAAAATCCTCTTAGCTGTGTCATTGTGGTAGGAAGAGGCCTATCCAAAATGGCTTGTATCTTCTGTTGGTCAACATGGACTCCATGGGAATTAATAACATGGACAAAATACATAATTTCTGTCATGCCAAACTCACGGTTGGACTACTTAGCAAAGAGCATTTGCTATTACAAAATTTCCAACACTATATCCAAGTGTTAAGATGCTCTTCCCATGTCTTACTATACACCGAAATATCATAAAAAAATACTAAAACAAACTTCCTCAAATACTTATTGAAAACATCATTCATGCATGATTAGAAAGTGGTTGGAGCATTAGTCAAACCAATAGGCATAACCAAAAGTTCAAAATGCCCAAAGTGACACTTAAAGGCTGTTTATTTGTACATCTTCCTCTATTACTTGTATTTGATGATAACCGGTCCTCGAGTCAATCTTGGAAAAATATATTGCTCCATATAGTTCATCAATCAAGTCATCAATCCTAGGTATGGGGTACTTGTTTTTGATGGTCTTCTTGTTCAAAAGTTGGTAATCATTGCATATCCTCATAGTTCCATCATTCTTTTTTACTAGGATCACTAAAGAAGCAAAGGGGCTAGAACTAGGCCTAATATGACCCATCTCCAATAATTCCTTGATTGCCTTCTCAATTTCTTCTTTGAATGCTCATGGGTGGCAGTAGGGAGTAGTCGTTACTGGGTTTACTACCCGATTCCAACTCAATGATGTGTTGAATCCTCTATCCAAAGTGGTAACCTAGGAGGTATCTTTGTTGAATACCTTGGCATCCTTATCTAAAATAGGTTGAATATCCATATGATATGACTGCTGTCCTAAAATTGGAGTTGTGGAACTTACGAAACAATGTGCTACCCATGTTACTTTCCCTCCATGAAAAGCTCTCTCCATCCTTTTAGCCGTGACCACTCTAGGAGCTCCATCGGACATGCCTTGAAGCACAACCTCTTTACCATCTAATTTAAACTTCAGCTCCATAGTCTGATAGTTTTGGGTGAATTCTCCCAAAGAATGCAACCATTGTACCCCAAACACTACATCAATTTCTCCTATACCTACAACATAGAAATCATCACTTACTTTGTGTCTCCCCAAAGTAAGATTAAGCTACTTGAATTCTCTTGGTACATGGGATGGTGAAGCCATCAACAACAATCACATTAAAGCCTTTGAAATCTACACTTTCAACCCCATCCTTATTACTAACCCTTCATCAGTAAAATTGTGGGTTTCCCCACCATCAATCAAGTGACCTTTTGCCCTTGCAAAACTTCTCTTACTCTAAAGGGATGATATCTAGGAGCACCCAATAATGTGGCAAGGGTGCCATCCGAACTATCTACCTCTTCCTCATTTTCCGATTAAGTTTGTTGGGCTTCCCCCTCCAAATTAACTTCATCCGATTCTGATTCACTAGTTGAGACTACCTCAATATAATGTACTTGTGTAATATCCCTTTTGGGGACAAAACTGAAAATTACGGAAATTAGCTCAAACCCCAATATTAGCAAGTCTGATTTTAAAATCAGCAAACTGAAATAAATCTGAAATCAGCAATCTACAAGGGCAACAAACTGATTATGAAATTCAAATCCACTTTTCACCAAGCAAATCAATGAATAATGCCACAAAACAATTATTCTAGCCACGACAATATTTATGAATCACAAATACATCAAAAGATGGATGGAATATCAAATTACACAGCTGGAATTAATTATTTAAAATCAACAGTAGACTAGCCAAAACCGAGGGCTAGGAAAAATAGTAAACCCTTGCCAAAAATCACCAAAATGGAGATTCCGGCTTTATAAAATATGGCAAATCAGATTATGAAGTGAAATATCAATAATATGCCTTCTAGGGCATCAAACCACTCTCCAAGGTAGGTCGCTCCACCTAGGGAAGGCTGCCCAATGCCAATAAAAATCTGAATATGAAGTATCCTCTTCAAATCTGCAATAATCTTCAATCTCAATCAATGTTGAAGGGTTTTCGTCCTCCAACAAAACCACTAGAAGGGTTTTCATCCTTCTAGGAAGCCACACAAGAGGGTTTTCATCCTCAAGTGGAAGAACATGGAGCAACAAGCTCACAATGCCCAAATAGAAAATGCGCCAAAATCTAGATGCCCAAATGAGCTCCTCTAATCTTCTTTTATACCTTTCTTTGGCGCCAAAGCCCATAAAGGTAAGGCCAACCCCTAATAAGTCATTATAAATTTTTTTAAGCCTCATTAAAGGCACTAAACCCAACCGACCCACTAAGAATGGGAAATACAAAATAAATCGTGAATATGAATGATGAAAACCGAAATATAATCCATGATCTTCCATTTTTCAATCCTTTCTTGCTAAGGAATCCTTTATTTCAAAATGTAATTCGAAAAAGGGACATTACAACTTGTCCACGCCCAAGACATCTATGACTGGGTTCCCACGGATCTTTGCAAGTGAAGCATAACTTCTTCCTCCCGAGTTCATTCCTTGTCTCTATCTCTTTACTTACCTTTGGCAGCTCCTTTTGTTGAAAACCTCCTTGTTGAAATGGCTTCTTTTGTTGTACATAAGGTGCTAATTTTGGCTGCCCAAAAGGTGCTGATCTTGGTTGTCCAAAAGGTTTTGTCCTTTGCTTTCCTATAGGCGAAATTTCCCTTTGGGTGATGATTCCAAATCCAATGCCTTTTTAATTGCTTCCTGAAAGGATAAAAGGTTAAAAGCTATCACCAAACCCTTGAGAAGTTCACTCAACCTTTCAATGAATAAAACTGCAATTCTACTTTCAGGTTGTATCCGGTACCATCACTGATAGCTTTTGAAATTCTGCTACATAGCCATCCACCGAGTTGTGTTGTCTAAGTTGAGTCAATTCTCAAAAGTGAATTTATAGACCCATTCTATCAATCACTCTTATACTAAACTCATTATAAGAATTGATGAGATTATGTCCTTGAGTAATCAGCCCATGATACTACCATTCATGTGCTATGCCTTCGAGATGAAGAGTTGTAAACTTGATGGCTTCATCTTCCAACATTGGCCTGAGAGATAAATATGTATCCAACTTCTGTATCCAAGCATGAGTTGTACACTTGTTGGATCCGTCAAAAGTGGAAAGTGTCAACTTTCCCAAAGCTTTATGAAGTTCCCTTGGCTTGTGATCTAGGTTCAAGTCTTGGCCCACCTCTGCTTTTCTTTAGGCTCATGAAATTTGTAACCCTTGTGCATGCTTGGAGTGTCTTTGTTCTTGTTTAGAACAAGGGTCTATGATCTTTTCATGCTTGTAGATGGGTGAAGCTAGACTCCTTGACCGATTGAGTGCTTCAGACTTGTAGTAGGGATTGCTCTAGATGATGTGCAATGATTTAGGAAGATTCAAGAACCCTTTGAGTGCTTTGGAATGATATTTGTAATAATAGTTTGTAAGAATGTTAGGTGAGTTATAAAGTGATAATGACTTGCTTATATAGTCTTCCGTAGGCGAGATATTATGATAAGGCCGACCCTAGGAAGATGAAATGACCCAAAGAATGATTTAGCATTGAAGAGTCGGTAATTGAGAAGGAACACGACCATACAGTTGGCCAAGACCGGACCCCAAATCCTAACCCTTCCATATGGTTTTGGATAGGAGAGAGAAACATCTAAATTGAAAGTTGTGCCATGAATATCAGATGTTTTATGCTACTTTGATTGAATAATATTTCCATAATTGACGATAAAGCATAGTGTAAAGATAAGCAAGTTGTAGAATGACTAGAGAGATGAGGAGATTAGATTCTAAATGTGATCATTTGTCTTAGCAAGGATACAAGGTCAAACTTGACATTGCACAAGGACAAGTTACCAAATTTTAGTGTCTACATTCGCCCCTTTAAGTGTGTAATTGAAAATTGCATGCTTAAAGGAAAAACATGCATGAGTCTGCACACGCACTTTGCCTTTGCTCAAAGGGTCTTTGTGATGTATTGTTGGCTTTCTCCATGATGAAACCTACAATGCAAAGTGGAGTCAATGTCTATAATAGAAATTGACCTCGAACACAAAATATAGATAGTGCATGTAACTTTGAACATTGCAAAAAGTATGTAAAGGAGATGCAAAAAATGGAAATAATACACATGTTTTTTTTGCAGGAGTTCTCAGTTGTTGTCGTGCCTTAGAGGGTTGGAAATTATTTTGGAGATATTAGATGATCGAGGGTAATTAGTCCCCAATGTCGTTCCATAGGAGATAGTAGAGAGGAGGAAGGATTGGACTACAAATAACTTGTGTGCTTCGAGGCATTCCCCACTTTGAGAATGTGAAGAGAGAGGAGGAAAGATCAGTCTATGAAGCTCACAATTTTGCTTTGATGCTTTCCTTATTTTGAGAATCTAGTGAGAGAAGAGGAAAGATCAGTCTATGTAGCTCGCATTATTACTTCGATGCTTTCCACTAAACCCCACCGACCACGCCATTGCAGGGCATGGATATAGGCCCAATTTGTTACATCTTTAAAAAAACAAATCTTGGAAGGAATGGCCATTGCCATGCCCCCATAAGGCGTTATTGTGCTTGAATTGATTGTTTATGATTCTGAAAAAATTTCAAGGGAGGCCCATGCTCCAAAACCCATTTTTGTAACTATATATGAAACGACAACATGTAAAGAAGGAATGAAACACTCATGCCCCTTGTAACTTTCTTTGAATTATGTCATCTTTATACATTATACCCATGTAAGAAATCTTTTAAACCTTTGATAGAATCTGTAGAAACTAGAAATTTGAGTGAAACTACCCTATGTTCGAGATTGTATGGAGAGGTGAAAACCATACCATGGTCCTGACTATACTATACGGTTTTGACCTTGTTTGAATTCTGCCACATTTTAGTATTTGTGACCTTTTTGAAGATCTAAGCCTTGAAAATATGTCCATGTATCCTGTAATCTATCTGTAGTTGTAGAAATACCCTGTTGAATGCCCCCTTTTTTGAGTGTGTGTGATAAAGCATTTGAGCGTGTGGCTCAAAAGAATAGATGTGTACCCATGTACTATATGTCTAATAATTTGTAGAAGTATATTGAAGGTTGAAGTGGTATCTACTTGTAAGAATTTGTACTAGCAAATGGGTTGCACATAGTGGCAACCATGGCATGGTGAAAAGCAACATGAAACAAACAAGCATACATATGTAAAGAAACTAGTAACAAAGAATAATAGCAATTATGTCCTACTCTATAGTCAAACATGTATAGAATCAACATAGTAATCATGTTAAAATCCATAGCAAAAACAATAGTTAAGCATCAATGTAAGCTAGAAACAATAGAGTAATAAAAACAATAGTGTACAATCAAGTGAATAGTAACATGTAGAAGTATAATCACATATAGGCATGGAGCCGCACACATGGGACATCCACGGTGTCACAAGACAATCACAATAGAAGGCACAATGTGCCACAATCAGAGAAATAAGTGCATACACACAAAATAGGCATGAAGCCACAAACATGGGACACCCACGATGTCACAAGACAAACAAGGCCCTTAGGTCATATAAATCAAATAGTCATAACATCACAATAAGAGAAATCTACGTAGTAAGCAATCAAGGAATGAATCAAAACAAGTAGTGACAATAATATAAAAACAAGTGTAACAACTAGTAATAGTAACAACAAAGATAACAAGATAGTTAACACTACATAAAACACGTGTTAGTTCCTATTGATCTAATAGGTAGCAATAAACACTATGTATGTAAACAAGAATGATGAGGAATGTGTAAAGTAACATATAATGAAACAAAAGCACATGTAAAGCGTGGAGGGATGCCCTGAAGAGAGTAGTGTAAGGAAACAAGCCGACTCCCATCATCGTGTTTCAATGTGTGAATGTCTTGGATCAAGCTCAAGATACCTCATGAACGCATGTGTGTATAGAATAGATATTCTATCTATCAAAAAATATAGCAAATATCATGTATAAAGTAATCAGGCTAGCCAAAAAACTAGAACATGTTTAGATTTTGGATTTTTGCTCATATTTTAATGTATTTGTATCATGTGATTATTTAAATGTTTTTGAAGTTTTGAAAAAAGCTACGTACAAGAAAGGGATAGCATGAAAGCTATTCAATAAGGGCCTTATGAAAATGCATGCCATGTGTAGTTAGGAAGGGATGTGTAAGCCCCTCAAGTGGCGGAAGAGACAAATGATGCTCATGCATGTTCCATGTAGAATCCATAATATGTGCTTTGAAGGGGAGTAAGGGTGGGAAAGTCCATGAGAGGTAGTGGATGTAGAAGATGATCACATCACAGTCGAAAGAGAATGTGTTTGTCGTCGAGTGGTGTGTGCCCTAGGACCGACCGAAGGAGATCTATTTATGGGTGTATGACAAGATATAACATAAAAAATAGTGAAGTTGTAGACATATTAGCACTAGAGAGAGTGAGTATATGATTCGGGCCAAGTTGTGACAATGGAGGAGCTGCAAAAGGGATTCCCCTAATTGTGACCACTTGGTTATTGTAAACTGAACTTGACACATTGGTATAGTATCAAAGGTATAGTCCGCAAAGGTGAGAACAACACACAACCTATATCATGTTACACATGATGGAAGAGAAGAGGCCACCAAGAATGTAAGAGGAAAGGTAGCGGGGCCTACTATAAGTGGTAGTACAACATGTCCAATGTTTGAGGATCAACAATGACATCCTTCTTATTGTATCCAAGGAGCATGATAGTAAAAAAAAGTGGACATATTATGGGGAGTAGTGTTATCAACCAAAATGTTACATATGGGATGTTGGTCAACCAAGTGGGGATGTATAGTGTATCGAAGAAATGCCATATATAATATTATCAAAGGTGGCGGTAACCCAAAAGGAGGTTATGGTGAAAACAATGCCAATCATCATGTCACCAAAACATGCGATCATAAGATGGGGGAGGTGGAACAACACGATAAGCATTGTGGACTTCCAGGGTAGATTTAACAACATCACGCTCTTGGAGTGGATCACTAAAGATCTTTAGCTTTGGATTGTCATTAGTAGGTTTGGGTTGAGGTGTAGTCTCATATTCAATAGTACTACTTCCAAGTCTTAGATAATGTGACGAAGCTTAAAACAATTTTTAGTAGGGTGACCATACATCGGTGATAATCACGTGAGTAGTGGCGTCAAATTTCTTACCATGAGGTGCACTTGGATCAACCTCAAGCGGTGGAGGGAGAATAAAGGTTGCACTCAAGTAATTATTGAAGCACTTTTTGAGGTGAGCAAGCGAATGGAGTGAACTGCCGATTGAGAAGGTTTGAATTGTAGCTTTGTAGGTTGCGATACGACACTACATTATGTAGTATCAATTTAATCATCAATAGCTTTGTTCTTAAAGTACGTTTGGTTGAAACTTGTGAGTAGAGGTGCTAGGAGGATGAGCAACATATTTGAGCTTGTTTATGTTGAGGAGCTTAGCTTCACGCTCTTTCAAAGTATGACAAATATGATCAAATGAATGGAACTTGTCAAACATCACCGATTCTTGTAAAGGAAGTAGGATACTTTGAGTAAAAAGATATTGTAATTCGGTATCACCAATAGATTGTTCATCTTAGAAAGTGTAGTCTTATATCACAAGACATAATTGCTAATGGGATCATTGGAACCTTGTCATTTTTAGCCATTTGAGCATATGACACTTTGTCATGAATGTTGATAGAAAATTGTGCAAGAAATTGATTAGCCAAAAGAGTGAATGTTCTTACCAAATGCATGGGTAGGTCATAAAACCATTATAAGGCGAAGTATTTGAGACTGTGAGGAAAAAGCTTGGTAAGCAATGTATCATTGGAAGAATAGTCCAAGCAAGTGACATGAAACATACAAAGGTGCTCTTTAGGGTCACCTTTACCATCTATATAGGAAGTTCGGGAGCGAAAAAACCAATAGTTAAAGGTTATGATGCCACTTTGAGTGCAAGTGGGTTATGAAGCAACTAAGTAGAATCCATGGTATGAGAAGAAGTGGATACACCTTGTTGTAGTTGTAAGATTTGAGCTTGCAAAGTATGAACAAGGGATTCAAGAGCCTGTGTTAGAAGAAGAAGCATGTGAAGCACTATGAGTGTAGATAGGTGATGTGGGGATAGTAGTGGTCATAGGGATAGTCACAACAATACTATGAAGCATAAGATTAGATGCCCTCGGAAATAGGCATTGTTGATGTAGGGATAAGCGATGTATGCATAGAAGATGATGAAAGAGGATTAAAATTGGTGTAGAGGATGCGATAATATGCTTGAGTTGATCACGAGTGGTATAAAGGACATCTATGTTGTGATAATTCTCTTGTAGATAATTTGCAAAACATTGTGCTATATCATTTGCTAAAATATGATTGTCATCCATGTCTGAGCTCCCTCACTTTATGTGGTATTAGTGCTAACAAGGAATACAAAATAAGCAAAGATATCAATATGTACTTGGTCACAAGAGCTATGATTGATGTTATGAGTGGGTGTCGGGATTAGGATGGGTGGTGTATCATCATGAAGCTTTGGACAAGCTATAAATATGTTGATAATGATCTCATGAGATTTGAACATCATGATGTATAATAACCAATTAGGAGATATCTTGTAATAAGAACCCTACGATAATCGGGGTTTGAGCAATAAGTTAGATGTTTACATCGGGCTCCCAAATGTTTACACCTTATCAAATTCTAGATGTTTGTTATGGGATACACAACAATAAGAAGGGTATAAGGGCTAGCAACAAGTAGACTATTATGGTCTAATTAACTTCCAACATCAATTATACATGACTAGAATAATGCATTCAAACTTGAAATGAATGAAACAATTGATAAATAATAAAAAAATAGTTCAAACACGAGATGAGAGATAGACTTAGCTTTTTTAAGATGATTTTGGGGTGATATGGGTGTGTGGGGCAGTGGAACAGAAGATCTGGAGCTTTTGTTTCTATGTAGAACATTCTAGAACTAGAAAATGTGCAAGTGCAAGACAATACATAATTTGTACGGCTTAGGAAGGAACTCAGTACGGTCCAAGACAAGGACTATACGTTTGTGAGCTCGGAGATGACAGCTTGGGCTTTGAAACTTTCTCGAGTGCTTAAATGGTGCTTGTTGTCTTTCGCTCTTGTTCACACAACCTTAGGACACTATGATGACTGCAACAAAGTAGAAACCCTAACAAACTGAAAACCCTTCATCAAAAGCATTAGCAAACCAAAGGAGAAAAACATGTGTTTGTGTTTGAGGTTGGACCACCTTAGGTGGTCAGACTCTCGATTGTTGAACCAATCCCAATACTGCACTACATATCCTCTTTGCGGAAATCGAACCTCATGTAGTTCTACTAAGTCCTTGTGCAAGTGTATAACTAACCAACTCCAAGGTGCCCTTGTGTCTCTTGACACCAAGATAGCGGGCTAACTGCGTAATATAGAATGTACCCAACACAATAGTAGTGAGATATGGTGTGCCTCAGCTATGTGACCTAACCCTTGTGTTGATTGAAACCCTTGTGCAATGCTTGGAGTGACTTTTCTCTTTCTTAAGACATGGCTCTATGATCTTTGCATGCTTGTAGATGGGTGAAGCTAGACTCCTTGACTTGGTTGAGTGCTTCAAACTTGTAGTAGGGACTGCTCTAGATGATGTGCAACTAATTTAGGAAGATTTAAGAACCCTTTGAGTGCTCTTGAATTGATATTTGCAATAGTAGTTTGTGAGAATGCTAGTGAGTTACAAAGTGATAATGACTTGCTTATATAATCTTTTGTCGGTGAGATATTATGATAAGGCTGACCCCAGGAAGATGAAATGACCCAAATAATGATTTTACATTGAAAGAAGAGTTGGTGATTGAGAAGGGGCAAAACTGTATAGGTCAGCCAAGACTAGACCCCACGTCTCGACCCTTCCATACGATTTTGGACATGAGAGAGAAAATCTAAACTTAAAGTTGTGCCATGATTATCAGATGTTTTATGATGCTTTGATTGAATAATATTTCCCGAATTGACGAAAAAGCATAGTGTAAAGAGAAGCAAGTTGTAGAATGACTAAATAGCTGAAGAGATTGGATTCCGAATGTGAGCATTTGTCTTAGCAAGGATACAAAGTCAAACTTCACATTGCTCAAGGACAAGTTACCAAATTTTAGTGTCTACGTAAAAATCTGAAAACTATCGATGGTGATATGGATTGATACATAAACATTTGAAGGAATTTTTTACATTGTTAGGCCACTTCATAAACTATCCAATTACAAGTATTTCTCTTGGAACAAAGGAACACATAAAGCGTTTTTGTAGCTCAAGGATGTCTTTGGCTCAATTCTAGTGGTTTCTCTTCCTTGTTTGCATCAATGCTTTGAGCTAGAGATATGTATAATATTATGTCATAGCTTGTCATAAGGAAGGCAACCACCCCATTGCATACCCACTCATAAATACCTTGTGCAACAAAAACAATGTACATGATAAATAATTCTATGCATTGATCGGTTGAAGTAGTCAAGTAACAAAGGTACTACATTCTCGGGGTTAGGACCAATAGTTGGTTAAGCGTGTTAACGCCACAACATTGGTCAAGTAACTCGACCAATCTCAAGGTTTGATCACCAAGAGGAATTGAACCATAAGGGAGAGGATGATCTCATAAATGATTTCTTGCTTAAGTCCTCTTCCTATAGTTTGATTCTTGCCTAAAGTAGAGCCAAACTAGTTTCTCTCACTTGTCAATTGATACCGCATCCATGGTCAACTCCTCATTAGATAAATAAGTTTACAAATATGCAATGATTTGACTCCGGATATTGGAGTTGTAAGAAGTCTTGTTTTAGGATTCATGAAAAACATGTAAGTTTCTTTTTTGATATATATATTTTTATAGAAATACCTTTATGTCTTGGGTAATGAATCATAATTGCGGGTACTTGGGAAGGTATTTGTGGAATGGACAAAGTACAAACACCAAATAATCTAGCAAAGAACCTTAGGTTGATTTTTGATCATGAGAAAATTAGGCGATGTTGAACCCGTAAAGCATGGGAGGTGCCAAACATTGGGAAACTATCTCGAGAAAAGAGTTATAAACAAGAATGAGAAGAAGAAAAAACTACTACCACAAAACAATTGTTCTTACATCACCCTTTGTTGTTAGGAGCAAATAGGGATCAAAGGGCACCAAATTCGATAGCTTAAGAAAGGAAAGATAGAGAAGGAACATACTACTAAAAGGTAGAAATCCTTAGTACTAATCATTAGGTCCTCGTAACACATGAACCTTAAATGAGCTTCTTATATCGAACAATTTAACATCATTAATAAGTACAAAAAAATCGACTATTGGAAAGCCGTTGAAATGTTGAGTATACCGCCTTCCTCGGTTTATATATACTCAATACTAGATTCAATGTATTTGAAGATTAGAAATGACTATTCTTGAGATCCACACTTTGGGTTTATTCTCACCTATCAAACTCAATTTTTTTTACTATATATTAAGCGATGATGTTTTATATAGATTAAATTAGCTTTGCATTCCAATTGGTCCACCATGCTTCACACTCATTAGAGAGGCACATCCTTATCATATGGCGGTCATTTCGGCATATTGAAGTCTTTACAACATTTACAAGGTGTTGTCATGTGTTTTTGCATGGGAAATATTCAAACTTGAAATCATGACAACTTTACCCTAGCACCAAATTTTTTTGGTCAGAGTCCTCTCGAGTCCTCCGATCAACTCATCCCTTGTGTCGGGCCTATCCTACCGTTTCAAGTGATCATGTGTGTTGTGTTAACCCTGTCATAGGTGATTTAGGAAAACAAGTTCATTCAAGTGCTTCTGAGACGGTACCTTTCAAAGCAGACTTTTCAAGAGGCTTAGGAATGGCTATTTTTAGCCTTTCTAAGGAAGGTGCACATCCTTTAGAGCGGAGTTGAAGGCCCAAATTCATCGAGAAGTGGTATTAAGGAGCTAGAAACATTTTGCAATTGATTTTGGAAAGTTTCAGAGGTTTTGGGACAAGTTCAGCAAAAGCGGGTTTTGAAGGTGAAGGAGCTTGCAATTCAAAATAGCACCTAAGCTTCGGGAAGTGATTCCGGGAGCTCCGTAATGAGTTGGAGGTCAAACAAGACACCATTGGAAAGGTATTTTAGAGCTCTAAATGATGGTGGTTTCAAATTCTTCACAAGACACAAACATTTCTTCCCATAGTCTTCTTTCAGCATGCACAATCTGTGGTTCGAGAAAAAGACTATTTTTGAGGGGGTTGCAGGAAGAATCAAAACATTAGACCCATCCCATCTTTCCCAAAATGTTGTTTCCAATCAAAATCATATAAAGAAGTTCCTAAAAAGACCTCTGGATGCTCTAGATACATCGTTGTCAAGCTTCTCTCCAAGGTATGCTTTGGGACTTAGCCAATTTTCTGGGTGGACACATGTCACTCCCAAGTTCAAAGCGCATTTTCTTGTACCAACTGTCCCGTCCCCTTGGGATAGTTGGCACAAATGTGCCCAACTCCATTTAAGCCCTCTGGACCATCATATGACCCCGACAAAGCTCAAACATGAAAGTTAAGCCCCTTTGCTCCCATCCTCAACTCTTCTTGTCATCGAATCCCCATGTGCCACTCATCATCACCATATGAGGGAACATTTTCTTGCACCTTGTGCCTCGTCCCCTTGGAACATTTTGGACACAAAAATGCGCCCCATGCCCAACTTGGCCCTTGATTCCTCATGTGACATCAGGAAGTGCATTGTACACCATTTTTAGCCCCCTCTCCTCTTCGCCTCTGCAAATCAGCGAGTGACACTTGTCATCACTAGAATGAGGCGCGTTTTCTCAAACCTTGTATCCTGTCCCCTTGGGACACAAAAATGCACCCAAACCTAGCCTTTGCTTTGGTCCTCCATGTGACCTAGTTTCACCAGGGGGTTTTAAGTGTTTTTCTTCCTCTTCCACCACCCAATCTCTTTACGCCACTTGTCAAGCTGAGGGTGAGGCACATTTTCTTGCACCATATGTCCCGCCTTGGGACAGTTGGGACACAAAAATGCGCCCAAGCACAAAAGGATTCAAAAACCTAGATTTCATAAAAAATCTAACTGTCGTGTTGCTTCCATCCACATGTGTGCAAGAAAGGTGATCTTTGGAAGAATGTGTAAAATTCACTACAATTCATTGCCCCTTTGTATTTCTTTCATAACTCCACGAAGGTTGCTGCAAAACCTCTATTAAACATCGTAAATTCTTGAGACACCATTTCCCTTTCCCATCCATGGTTGCGAATGAAGATTTGTCATTACCGCAAGTGAAGGGATTGATCATTTTAAGGTTTGAGATGATTTTTCCTTTCCAAAGCATCTTTGTGATATCGAAGGTCGGTGACTCCATTAAGGCTTGTCATGGCAGCTTCGAGGCACACGAAACTGCGCACAAGGAAAAATTTCTTTTTAATTTCCAAGCATTTCGGTAGGTGAAACACAATGAAATTTGGAGCACGAGATGCGATGAAGAGTGAATCTAAAAATAATGTTCTGTCACAAACCGAGGTTATTTTTGTCACTTACTAAAAATAGCATATGCTATGCCCCTCCACATGCTAAAAATAGTAAGTCCCCAAAAATGCAAGTTTGGATCACTCGAACGATAAAAAACAATGCAAAACAAAAGGTAGGGCAAAGATGAAAACTTTCTCAAAATAACAGTCCGGAAAAAGCAACTTTTAAAAAAACATAAAGTTTCTAAAAATAACAATGCATCGTCAAAATAAGAGGATTGAGTGTGCCAAAAGGTTCAAGAAGTCATATTTGAGCTAAATATGTGATATGTCTCAAAATAAAGAGGCCCAGATCCTACCTACTAAAAATAGAAAGTCTTCATTTTGGGTGCGAAAGTTGTAGATGACTCCATTTTCACTCATATTTCCACTTTTTGGACTCTCCATAGGATTGTGGGGTGATCTCATAGCTCAAATAGAGAAATAAAAACTTCATAAGGTAGGGTCTTAGAAACATCATCTTGTAGCACAATATGCAAAACCAAGAGGAAAAGTGTTCAAGGTGAACTTCATCAAAGCTTTCCATCAGTGTAGCAGCATGTGTGTGTAGGGTCATCGGGAGTCGTCAATTTCCATCTTCCACTTCCTCGAGAAAATTTTCATTGAAGGCAAAGTATTCCTCATCCATGCTTTGGAGCATTCTTTCTCTTCTCTCTTCATTCTTTCTCCTCTTCTCTATCCCCTTTCTAATTCTTTGTTGTGAGCAATCATGACATTCGTCCTATTCATTTAAATGTGACTATGGTTGATATTGTAATAAGTCACCCTCAATTAATAAAAGGGGACTTAATTTTCATTCCTAAAGGATTCAAAAAGTCACATGTTGCAGAGGAAAAATGAAAGGTCATGTGGGGGTAGGTGAAGAGTCTTCTCAAAGTCTATAAATTGTAATGACTTCCCCATTCTTAAGGGTTGTCAATTTTGTATGCTCAAGGAGAGATTACTACTTGGAGTAAAGCAAAAGAGATAGCAAATTTCCTCTATTTTTCCTCACTATGTACAACTTTGCCAAGATATCAATGAAGAAGAAAGGAGTTTCTTGCTTTTCTTGATGAGAGAATTAATGAGACTTTGTGTTCATAATTCTACCTTGTCTTGGTGTTAGTAACAAAGTTGTTTTCTTTCTAAATTTGTGTGATGATATGTTCGATTAGTGTTTGCAGGCATCTGATTTTCTACCTGCAATATTAATCCCCTTCCTTATTCCCACTCCCCTTTCCTACCTTCTCAAAAAATTCCTCCCTTGCAAGAAATTGCAAGCTTTTGCTGCAAGTTCAATGGAGTGTTCTGTTGGATCCCGACCTCTAGGCCACCCACAGATTTCATTTTCATTCACGCACAATAAATGGAGTTGCACCATTCAAGCAGAGGGACCTAGAGTCTCAGAGCGTTGGCGGATACCCACCAATTTGTCCACCTGACAAATTTTCTCACCAACACAAGGATAGTTTAGTCGACCTTCTATGTGGAAGCATATGAAAAATTTATCAAAAGATGTTCACCATCTTTGTCAAGTTAAAGTGGTGGGTTATAGTTTCCTTGACTACACATAATAATATCACAAGAGGTTTGTTCTCATTCCTAGTGGACCTTCTATTGCTTGTGGTTGTTATCTTATGATGCTTTTCAAGTCTTTCCTTATCAATGTTTACAAACAAAGCGACATATCCCGCATAAGTTGAGGTTTTCTTTCCGCTATAATGCTCTCTAATAGAAAGTTTCTATTCTACCAACCACGTGTTACCTTAAAGTCTTGGAAATACATATTTGTGGGCTTTAGTAGCATATTGCTAACTACTATTAAGAAGTGCATGATTATCTTTGTTGTATACGTAGGTTTTATTCCATACGAATGTAAATTCAATTATAGATGCTTCAAAATCTATTAAATTTATTAAAGCATGTATGGTGTCACTTTGGCTTACCAATTACCACTCACTATTATTTTGATCATAAACCAAGATTTTTGAGTTATTTTTCAAAAACCTCGTAGAATCTTTCGGGTTATTAGTTTAGGTTCTCTACATCTTTTCACTCACAAACCGATGGTCAAACCGAGTTAGTTTACCACTCTTTTGTTATGTTCTTTGCATCTATCATAACCATTATTAAAAGTAGGAAAAAATCACAATAATGTGCCTCACAATTAAGAAAAAAATGTTTAGTGGTGAAGACTATAAAAATAGACAACAAACTTTTAATATTTTTTCCACCATATATCCAAGGTTAAATATCTCTCTCTCCATTTTCATCTATAAAAAGAAAGCGAGATAGAGTTCCATGCTATCACCTAGTGGGACATTATCTTCTTGTATTACAACATAGTTAAAATAGATTTTGTCCATGTCTCTACAATACACTCTCCATTTGAGGTTTGTTATGGGAATCTACCCCTTTCTTCCAATATAATATTCCAATAGCTTTCTTCATAACTTTTCATCCGATCAATACAAGGAGAAAGCTAAGGCTTCTTAATCTTTCCAGCAATAAAAAAGCATCGGACTAACATCCATGCATTGTTTCATGATTTATCATTGAAGATTCAAACCAAATAACAAGACCATGATCATATCCCCTAAAAATTTTAGGATTAGTGATGAAGTTTGGATCTACTTGGATATATAAAGATTCAAATATTAATAACATCACAAGGTCAAACTTAATAGGTATGAGACTTACACCATTTTTTCTCGTAGGTTGGAGAATTTTTTTGGTTTGGTTAGATGCTCCTTTAGATTAAATAAATTTCAGGGTATTTAATAAGGAATGAGAATTCCGTAGAAGTATATTATTGTAGGTGAATATTTTTTAATTGAAAACAGGAAACATATGCATGATAGGCAAATTCTAATGAAAAACATAGAATTTGCTACTAAAACATGTATAGTTTGGATTTAATAAATTTATGTATGTGTTAAAGGAGTATTTGGTGAATCATTTTTCTAAAATTGATTGATTGACTTAATCTACAATTTGAAAACAAATGTCAAAAATTAGTCACCGGCAAAATATAGCCCTTATAAAATACCGAAAGTCCTCGATTGGGATCATTTTCAAGCATTATGTGACAATTTTTTGAGGAAGCGGGTTTTATCTATCACCCCAAGGATGTTATGGTAGATTTTTAGCCTCCTTTGGAGGAAGTTATTCTTCTTGATTTCTAAACACGCACTAGTAGTCTCATTTCCACTACCACTTGGTTGGACAAGATTGTTATCAATAAAATCTAGGTGGATGCCCTAGTTAGCATTTGAACAATAATTCTCACATCTACAATAGAAATTGGGGATGATTCCTCCAAGGAAGGAGGAAATGATGTAAGATGTTCAAATGCAACATGTATATTATTTTGTATGATTATTTATATCCCTATGAAATTATTTTGGAAGCTTTCTTGTACATCTTTTGTATCATTTTTATATAAAAATACAAATGAATATACAATGCTTAAAATCTATATATGTACATTTCATTGTTGCAATTTTAATCATATTAATTCTCCACACTCACATAGATGTAAAGGAAGAACAAAATTTGAGGGAAGTACATGAGTAAAGTGAAACAAAAAGCAATGGAGGAGAAACATTAAAAGAAATTAACATGAAACAAAGTGTAAAGTTAAGCCAAAATTAAAAAGAAAAAGCAATTTCACATGTTGCACAACGTTAGGAAACATCTCCGAGGACTATATCACGCTTCGTAATTTCATAAGTACAAATAAAATGGTAGGTTCATGAAAGCCTCTTCAAGGAAAATACAATTTGAAAGAAAAAGTAATGACCGGGTTGTTGGCTTTGAGTGTGCTAGGAATTATTAGGTTTAGTCGGAGCAAATAACTTGGAATAAATATTATATGGCTTTTGAATTGGATTTTATTTTAATTTAACCTTCAAATGTGGGACCGTGAAGCACAAAGTTTTACTAAAATGAAAGCCCCAGTGAATGATCAAACATGCACATGGACTTATATGTGCGAGAGAATGATTAAGTAGACAATCATATGTTGAAAATCATCAATTCACGAGTTATTCTTTCTAATAAACTTAGCTACATGATGATAATTATTCATTTGAAATTAAATTGAATATTACAGCTTCCCATCAAAATAAAATTGTTGACATAGATTTTTGCAATTATTAAGCAACACCGATTGCACCTAAGCATTTATTGTTGTGCTCTTGACATGTTGGTATGTTGTCACCACTCACACACCACATCCATTTTGTCATTTCCAAGCCTCCGTATTCAAGATGGACCAAGTGTCAATGTTGAGTATTTTTGTACCATGATATAGAACCTTATCAATTTCTTTTATTAATGTACATAAAGTGCAACAATTATGCCCGGAAGCCCTCCACCAATCTCATCCGGTAGACATCAATGGAGAAATCAAAACTTGGTGGAAAGTCCTCATCTTGAATCTTCATACATGGATGAAAGATTTGTTATCTCCTATGACGAAATTATAGAAAAGCATCTCCTAAGCAAAGACTATTAGTACAGGTAAGAAATCTTCCATAAACAAAATAAATCCAATTTGCTTTTCTTAAATAGGTACAAATTGAAACACATAGGCTTTACCCGTATCCATGTATTTCCATGGCTAGAAAATGCACAAAACATGGATGCATTGGATTAGGAGAACCATTTGAAGTGAATGTAGCTAAATCTTTCTTCAATCATTGCGTAACACCACGGAACCCAAGAGGCACTAAAAAAACAACTACGTGATCTGTTGCTCATGTATTTACATACACTGTTTGTTAACCATAAATAAAATACTTAATCGATGCTCTTAAAGATTATGAAGAACTTGTAAACCGTGTTTAGTGTCACACCAAATGTAGTGAAACCACATGCTTAAGAAGAAAGGGCACAACTCTAGAGTGCAGATATAAAGCCCCATGGCCATTCCAAGACACATCAACCATGTTCATCAATGAAGGTCAAAAACACACATGTCAACCCATAATGATGACAAGGTAAGTTTCTACAACTAAAACATACTTTTAATCTAGCGTGTCAATGTTGTCTTCCATCTAGTTGTATCGTGTTATAGCGTGTTGAAGTATATGGAAAAACACACATAAAAAGTAGGAAAAAATATGAAAGCTACCACCATATTCTAACAAGAATCTCCAATAATATTGAAATTCATAGCCTTGTAGTGGTTATATACAAGTTCCAAATAGAAACTATTGTCAATTGTGACACTGGTGCACAAGAGACATGCCACATGTTTCTATAACGCCCTCTGTCGATATGTACACCGCCCTTTTGTTACTTTTTCTATTGGTAAGAAAACACTCAAACGTCTCGTCCAAAGACACATCAAAGGCATCCAAAATACTATCCTTCATAGATGCTCATAGTGAAAAGAAAGGAAGGTTCAAGTAATTAATCGGACATTCCCACATTGCTTTGTTATACCTATTGTTGAATCAATTTCATACAAAGGTCTCTATTAGTTCAAGAATTCAATTAACAAACCATTCTAACACATCTAGAATGACATTTGTTTAATTAAAAACAAATGTTGTTGCATATGAGAAAAAACATTAATTCCTACCATTCATGGCATATTTAGAGAGCGCTTGTAGAAGGCCGAGGGATTGTTGAAACAAACAATGGTGATAGTGACATATAGGAGAAAGGCCAAATGTGAATGGCAAACCCAAACATGCTTAGACTCCAGATTTCAACAACGGTGACGATTGAAACCAACATGGGGTGTCAATTAACTCGTGCGATACAACTTTACAATTCAATGTAACGATACCCAACTTCTAGATGATGCCCACCCCATCCAATTGTTACAAATGGCTTTGTCTGATAAAGAACAAGTTTCTTGCATAATTGTTGTCAAATACATAGAGAATTCATTTGGTCACACACTATGGAAAACATTTGCCACAATTATAACATTGGACAAAAGTTTTTACCAAAAGGGTGCAATGCACGACAATGATTGTTTGTGAAATTTATCAACCAAAAATAAAAATATACACCTAACAAAAAATATTGGAATCTTCTCATTTCAAGAATGAACCCTATCATGTCTCCAACAAAACAAGCCTTTAGAAGCTTAACACACATGTATCAACTATTGATTTAACAACATTGCTTAAGAAAAAAATGCTAAAAGAGTTACAAATCCACTTGCATAAGTTAAGTGAAACACAATAGATAACAAGTCTCGCCATCCTAAACAACACTCAACTGGAGACAATATTGCTTTTGTGCAAAGGACAAAAATCATATTACCTTGTAATTTATGGGTGAAAGTAGGGTTAGTTTATGGTGCTCTTAGTAAGGTTTTTCACCTTGTGTACAATCCAAAATCAAACCCCCAACCCCCACTTTCCCATTTATGTAGTTATTGACTTCAAAAATACTCTAACCCAACATAGGATATCAACTCCACACATTAGCCAATTCCTCTTGTTAAACGAGGAATCATTCAAAATGGCATGGGCTCTAACAATACATAAGTCGCAAGCTATGACTCTATTTTAGGTAGGAATATTACAAACATTGATTAGCCATCGGTGTAGTTTGAAGAGTGTGATTGCTTGTAGACGTGCGTATATTTCACCAACATTTTCCTTTGACTACTCCCAAAGAATGAAGGATATTAAATTGTAAATAATAGACAAAAGGGGAATCTAGACTAGGTTCAATAGATCTTCCACTACATTTACAATAAATACAAAGTTTTAACATCATATATATATATATATATATATATATATATATATATATATATATATATATTGATTATTAAATGCTTTTGACCGGAGCTATGAACCGGAGGGTTAGGCCCCAACCATACAATAGAGGAGGAAAAAGAAGAAGAGGAAAGGAGGAAGAAGGGAGGGGGATGGGAAGAAGAAATGCCATCGTCTGCAGGGGAGAGAGGACGGGTACAGGAAACACTAAGACACAAAAGCAAAAACAAACAAAACTCCAAAGGCCAAAACCCGAACACTCAACCAATTTGGGTGCCCGCACGCCTGTTAGCCTCGCGTAGAAGGAGGTGGAAGGCACCACTTGCCCTGTCCTTGAGCTCCTGCCACTTTTCAGTGGCAGAGTGAACAGAAACATGGCCTCATCAATGTGCACCTCGGGAGGAGTCTGTGATCAAGCCGACCCACCGATAACAAAGACTGAACATTTTGAGCATAACGAAGAAGATCACAATACTGGCCGCATAGCCACTGAATACTACGACCAGACCCGATGGCAAGCTCATCAACTTCTTCGACCCACAAAAGAGGATCTGGGAGGGAGAAGTTGAGCAGTTCTTCATGAAGACCGACCCTGTGAGCTGGGTATATCTCGTCGTCAACGTCAAATTCGACAACAATCGGGTCCCAATGTAGAAGCAGATAGAAGGAGACAAAAGCCGAAGCGATCTCCGAGTTGGAACGAGCACGCCGCGACCGGAAGCGATAGGAATCGCCCAAGATAGATTCAATCGCTTCGGCCTCCTCATGAGAAGAGTAACGAAAGACTTCGGAGAGACGATTTCTATCAATTTCGTGAGGTGAAGCTTCTTCGGAACCGAGCTCCGAAGAAAAACAAAAGGGAAGCCAAGGAACGCCATGAACGGAGAGAAGAAACGAGCAAGCTGCACAAAAACAATGGAACATGGGCATGAATCCACACCAAGCCAATGCCCACGCCTAAAAGAGGCATTGCATGTGCGGAGGGACAAATCCAAACTGCTGTTGTGTACCCTTATGCTCGTGTGAGATGATGCAAGAGAGGCCTTGCCATGCTTCAATGTATCTCGAGATGACAGTGGTTGCGGGTGATCAATGAAAAGTTTGCTAGAAGATCCGCAACATGATTAGCTTCTTGAAAGATATGATTGATGTGCCATGTGCGAATTTTGCCAAGCCAAAAGAGGATATTGGAAATGAAAGGATTAATTTTCCACGAAGGGGAAGACCCACTAGAGATAGCTTGAATAATGATTTGGGAATCACCTTCAATGAAAAGGGATTCACATCCTAGGTGAACTGCCAATTTGACCCCTTCCAATAGCGCTTGAGCTTCAGCCAAATTACAAGAGCAATCAAGAAGTGGAAAGGAACCTACAGAAATGAGAATGCCTGAATCACTCCTGATAATACAACCAACACCAGATTTACCAGGGTTCCCCCTCGAGGCACCATCAAAATTCAGTTTCCACATGCCCTTGGGGGGAGGTCGCCATTTGGCCCTTTTTCTTCTAATTTATTTCTCAACTTGGGAGAGGCCTTTTTTGATGATGGAACCAGGGCTGGGGAGTTTGATGAGTGGCCATGAATTTCTGATAATCACATCACTAGAAGAAAAAATGGGATTAGAGAGGCTGTTTTTATTGACTATTTCCAAGATGGCCACTTCCAGCTTATTAAGAAAAACAGGGAGCTCTGCAGATTGTTCCCGGAATAAACGTAAATTGCGTTCCCACCAAATGTGCCAGATAAGGAAAAAAGGAGCAGTGATCCAAATAGAACTGAGGGAACTATCTTGTCCTAATCTAGGCCAAGAGAGGAGAGTATCTCCAATATTTTTACAAGGAACCCAAGCAAGATTCAATTTAGATAAAAGCCAATGCCAACATCTGGAAGCAAAGGAACAAAAAAGAAAAAGATGATCCAAATCCTCCTCGGCTTCACCACAGAGCACACATTTGGAGGGACTGGCGAAACCCCAAGATCTTCTCCTCACCTGAGTAAGAACTTTCTTTTTAAAAACCAACCAACCAAAAATAACAACTTTAGGCAAGAGACTGGGATGCCAACAACCAAAGGAGCAGGGAGAGCCCAGACTCGACCGAGAGATAAGTTGAGCATAACCGGCTTTCACCGTGTAAGAGCCTGTGGTGTCACCAAGCCATAACAGTTGATCTTCGCCACCATTGAAGTGAGCATGCCTGGCCCGAAGGGCTTCAGAGAAGGTAGAAGATTCTTGGAGGGAGGCTCCAATGGAGGAAATATCTTTCCATTGCCAGGATGGCGAACCATTCGGATGCTGGCGACCAAAATCGGCAACTTTAGTGCCCCAGGATGCACTCTATTAAGATTGGGAATAAGGTTAAGCGGGTGCGACCCATTCCAACTATCCTCCCAAAAGGCAACCAACTGACCATTGTTGATTTGCCAGGAGACCGAGTCAGTGATCATGGATTTGCATTTGCAGATAAAGTTCCAGATATGAGAACCTTTAGGGAGCTCAGAGCTGGAAAGCAGGAGCTCGGGCGGCTAGCCTCTAGATATTTATGAGAAAGCACCTGAAAATCCAACCACTTGGCATCAGAAATGAAGTTCCAAACAAGTTTAGCACCGAGAGCCGAATTTTGAAGGGCCAGATCCAAAATGCCCAAACCACCTAATGGCTTGGGGAGCTTGATAGTCTCCCATTCACCAAGTGAAATTTTCTTTCTTCGTTATTCCCTTGCCAAAGGAAGGATCTGACCATTTTCTCAATTTTGAGCAAGATGTTCCTTGGTAACAACAAGACCGACAACATATATATGGGAGGGGCGGGGGGACGAAGTTGATCGGAAGAGCTCTACACCAAAGAAAGGACA
This sequence comes from Taxus wallichiana var. yunnanensis, assembly GCA_018340775.1. Lineage (NCBI taxonomy): Eukaryota > Viridiplantae > Streptophyta > Pinopsida > Cupressales > Taxaceae > Taxus > Taxus wallichiana. The sequence continues at coordinate 354,526,618 of CM031242.1, read as the reverse complement.
ACCATTTCCCCTTCCAAGAAAGCAACCTTGACGACAAAGAATTGAGGAGCCCATCCCAAAGATTTGCTTTACCAATGCCAGAGAAGAGAGGGATGCCCAAATATCTATGTGGGAGGGAGCCCACCGCAAAGCCAAGAATTGCCTTGATCCTTCGCTGCAACTTGGGTGCGACATTAAAGAAGAAAATAATAGATTTATGGAAGTTGATTACCTGGCCAGTCGCAAACGAATAAGAATCTAGAATGGAAGAAAAACATCGGGCTTCCGGAATAGACGCTTGACCGAATAAGAAAGTATCATCAGCAAACTGCTGGTGCGAAGGGGGAGGTTGGAAGTTAAATGGATACCCTTAAGAGCCCCGACTAGAAGAGTAGCTTTGATGCTACGACTCAGAGTCTCAACAACCAAGATGAAAAACAAAGAGGAAAGAGGATATCCCTACCTCAAGCCCCTACTACTACTGAAGAAGCCCTCTGTCGAGCCATTAACCGTAGACGAAAAACGAGAAGAAATACAATTGAAGATCCACCGCGAAATGCGATTAAAGCCCATGGCGAGAAGGGACTTACAAAGGAATCTCCAATTGATATGATCGTAAGCTTTGCTAAAATCCAATTTAATCATCATACTAGAGCGAGAGGAGGAATGGAGAGTATGGATCAATTCATGAGAAATGATTATACCGTCAGCAATAGACCTCCAGGATGAATCCGCTTTGTTCCTGCACCACAAGTTTTGAAGAAGAGCACTCATTCTAGAAGCAATAGCCTTAGAAATGATCTTATAGGACGTATTGCATAAGGAGATCAGCTGAAGTCATCAAGAGAAGCAACCGACGCCTTTTTGGGGAACATGCATATAAAGGTGTGATTTAGAGCGCCAAGAAGCTTGCCTGAACAACGAGATTCCTCCACGGAATGCCAAACAAGTATCCCCTATAACGTCCCAGAAATCCTGGAAAAAAGAAGCCGGAAAACCATCCGGACCGGCGCTTTATCCCTCTGCATAGAGAAAACGATCCTGCGAACTTCATCCTTAGAAAAAGGAGAAAGAAGCTTAGCGTTGTCAAAATCATCGACCAATTTAGGAATCTGATTAAAAAAGGAAAGTTGTGCATCCAGGAGAGGCCGAGTCGCCATTCAGGGGTTTTTGAAAAAAAGACACCAACTCGGTTTTAATTTGAGATTGAGAGGACAAAACCGTATCATCATCCAACTTCAGGGAGGAGATATAATTAACATTTCTTCTAGCTTTGACAGAAGCATGGAAGAATTTGGTATTTTTGTCCCCATCGGCCAACCACATTTCACGTGATTTCTGTCTCCAATGAATTTCCTCTTTAAGAAGAAGATCACCAAGCTCACTGAGTAAAGATTTTTCCTTGAAGAAGTCTTCCTGGTGCATACCTCGAGAGAAAACAAATTCATTAAGAATACGCAATTCTTTCTCAACCCTCTATTTTTCCTAGAAAATATTTTTGAAACATGAGACGTTCCATTCCAACAATCTGTCTTTTAGCAAAGAAAGTTTCTTTGATAGTTTGAACATCCAAGTCCCTTCCACCGCAAAGGAGGCCCACCAAGATTTAATCAAGGGCCTGAGAGAGGGATCCTGCAACCACATGGACTCAAATTTGAAAGGAGAACGACGTGGTGGGAGGTCAAAGGAAATGATGAGAGAGACAGGAAAATGATCGAACTTGAGAGAGGAAGAACAAAGCATTTGATGAGAAAGTTGTGTTGAAGCCAATCTTCGAGACGAAAATGATCCAATCGAACAACCATGGAGCTAAACCCAAGACGCCAATTATTCCAAGTGAACCAACCAGAACTTGGTTCCACATCAACTAACTTGGTGGAGGCAACGAAGGAGGTGAAATCCACTTGAGAATGAGGTTGCCATTGGATTCCCCCGTTTATCTTTATTGGAGAGAGTAGCATTAAAATCCCCCACAACAATCTTGAAGGTCAGAGCCGAGTCAAGGATTAGCTGAATCCTCGACCAGAGCTCCCTTTTTTTTAATGGATTATTAGGACCGTAAACATTACACAGAAAGAAGGACACATCAGAATGTTTGATGTAGACTTTACTCCAAATGAAATTAGGATCGACCAATAGAGGCTCGAGACTACAACAACTGGAATTCCACAAAACTCCCAAACCACCAGAGGCACCATTAGAGTCCGAGTGTCATGCCCCGTTCCCGGACAATGAACCAAACCATAAATTTCCTAAAAAATTGGGAATTTTTTTTTTTAAGAAATGCGAACTAATGTTTCACCTAACCATTCTCACTAAGTCATTAAATTCTCAATGATATAATCTTTTAACCAAATTGTTAAAACTATTATTGCGAGTTAATTTGATTTGTTTAGCTTCTAATAATTTTTACCCATTTAAAAATAATATAAATATCACATTTAATAATTCACCTTCATGAGGAAAATAATCTACCCATTCATAATTAAAATTTCATTCCCTACTCAAAAGTTTTATTCCCACAATATCACTTAAATTCAAAAGTGTAGAGGGTCACTTAAGGACCCTAGGATCAAGTAAATCTTAACCCTTGATCTCTCTTTTGCCCTAAGATTGCCCTAAGATTGCCCTAATTTCTTTATCATTTCCTCCCTTTTACTTTCTCATGTTATTCTTTTCATTTCCATGTTATTTGCTCTTATTTGCATTGTGTGTTACTTGCAAGCAGAGGACAGGCCATGGAAACTTCAAAATTTCTTATGTTTTCACCCCCACTTTGGTGATAGCCAACTCTTATCCATTATTTTCTTCTTTGTTCCTTTTTTTTTTTTTTTTGAAAAGAATACCTGAATTTGTGTTTGTTGTATGGGGAGAAAAGGGCGGATCTGGTTGAGGAAGGGTTGTGTGGAGGCGGCGCGTGGAGGGGTGGCCGTGGCACGGGGCGGCTACGCGGGGCGTGGGGAAGAGGAGGGGAAGATTGAGAGGGAAGGGGCGAACAGGCCCAAAGTGCGGTGGGGTCCGTGGGGCGCGCCCCACGGGTAGTTATAGGGATGCGGGGTCGGGAAGTAGGGGAACAAGACGCGCGCGGGGAGGCTCTGGGCAGGGGTGCGGCGAGAACGGTGAAAGGGTGGAGTGTAGGGTTTGGTGGGGGCAACGCCCCGGATAGTGCGGGGGTGGGAGGGGCCGAACCCCCTCCAACCCCGCCCCCCTCCCCCCTCCCCAATACTTTTTTTTTTAAAATTTAAAATCACGAATATTACTATATATATATATATATATATATATATATATATATATATATATATATATATATATATATATATATTATAATGTATTAATCTTATATCACACACACACACACATATCTATACATATATTCTACTTTTTTTTTTTTAATTTAAAATTAATACCGAATACACACACACACACACACACACACACACACACACACACACACACACACACACATTTAACATGCTTTTAAAATGGAAGTTTCGTTTATATATATATATATATACACATGTACACACACCTTTATGTATATGAATCTGTATTTATTTTATTATTATTTTTTTGTTTTGCAACTAGGATAACAAAGCTATTTTCAATTTAAAATAATTATCGATTTTAGTCTCATTCCTAATACAAAAATGAACAATATGCATCCACTATTCACATTCAATGACTTTTTTTTTTTTTTTTTTTGATTTGTTATAAGGGAAAAACACAAAAAAGAATTTCTAATTACTATTAAATTTTTGCAAAGGAGTATATGATTCATAAAGCTCTCAACAAGGAAATTTTATGCCTTTCAAAAGTAAAGCAAGGGAGATTTATTCATTATTATTATTATTTTTAAATAAAATATTCCAACTACAAGCATGATAAGAGAATGTAAAAAGAGTGCTACTTTATGTTTTATAAACAAGAGAGACACATTATTTGACAAGTCTTCTTTTGCACAACTTCAATAACTCAATACATCATATTTCATTTTATGTTTAAATACACAAAGGGATAAACTATCAACTTCTTTCCATGATTTGAAGTTCCAAATACAATATACGTCAATACCTAACTACTCAAGTTAATTACAAGGCTTCTTACAAGCTTAGGAGGAAAGAGTTTGCTCAAGAGTAGCTTACACTTGTCTAGAGAAATTTACAAACACAAAGAAGAGACTTACAACAATGGAGGTTCTACTAATCATTCCTTGCAAGAGACAAGAAGTAATGACCACAATAGAGTGTAAGAGATGAAGAGCTCCAATCCAACAACCCACTTTCAACATGAGATCCCCAAGTACATTGCCTTAAAGAGAACCAATAAGGAGAGAGAGCTTGTTTGCCACCCAACCATAGGCATCATCACATGCCTCTCCCTAGGTTGAGATGCATGCTAGCCTCCTCCAAGCCCGTGGGAAAGATTACAACTAACTAAAACTTGCACAAGATTGAGGGTAAACTAACAATGATACAAGCACACAAAACTAGTTCAAAACAAAACAAAACTCCAAATTTACAAAGGAGAACCCATGTTCATCCTCAAAAATGAGGAAGAGGAGAAAGTTCTCCAATAATTTTATTCGAAAAATTTCTTGCACAAAGCAACAAACTCCATACCCTCCTTATTGCTCCTAATTTCCAATCCAAAACCCTCCTTATTCCTCCTCCCTTTCTCCAAGTCCTTCTTGGAAGGATTTTCAAACCCCAAAGGGGTTTCCTTACCAAGAATGGGGAAGGAGATTCAAGCCAAATGAATCAACTTCCCCACCTCAACCATTTGAGGAGAAAATAATAAGACCCTACAAGGCTTGTCCATTAAGCCTTGAGGATTGAGAGGGAAAATTCCCTCTCTCTTCCCCCACACTCCAAAACTCCATCATGCCATATGATGGAGGGAGTAAAACAAACAACAACAACCAAATAACAAAACCATGCAACCCATCTAACAACTAAGATAAATGCAATACAAGCAAAAGACATAAGAGCCTACCTTAAGGAAAGCTCTCCAAAAGTTATCCAACTTCAAGTTTCTCCACTCCTGACTCAAGCAAATCACAAGTTCCAAATCACCCAAGCATCTACGCAAGAAGCTCCAAAAAAGTCCCTCTCTTTTCCCATGAATGGGAATTTGAAGAGGAGCAAGCAAACATCCTCACAAATGAGGGGGTGACATGTGTCACCCCTCTCCCTCATCAAGGTCAAAGATGCCAAAACAAAAAGAGAAAGGGTAAAATTATCTTTTTGCCCTCTTCTCCCAAATTCCCTTTAAATGTAAGCAAGACAAAATAAGTGAAACTTTTGATAAACACTCAAATCAACATCCCTTACATGGATGTGACAAAACAAAAGGTAGACGGGAGGGAAAACTCCCTCTAGCCTTGAAAATAAGCCCACCTATCCATTAGGTAGGGTCCAAGAGCTCATTTTTGTGTTAGGGGAACTCCCGAGCTAAAAGGGGTCCCAAAATGCCCAAAATACCCTAATTTCGGGTTTTGCATCTTTGGCACAAGGGTAGAGGGTGTGGGGAACACCCAAGGGTCTCACATGTGACCCTAAACCCTTGTGATTAAGTGACTCTTTAAACAAAATCAACAATTTAAAAGAAAGTGGGATTATTGACTCCCAAAACAAGTTTACATCATAATCAACTACCCTAAACAAAATTAATAATTCAAAGCACAATACATTACATGAATTGGGGTCACTCATAGTGCCCAAAATAATAATCTCCTATACTAAGGCTTCACACAATGAACATGGCTAGGACTCGGCGTGGTGGGCTTTGTTTGTGCAAGATTGAGTAGTGGGCACCGAATCCCACGTTCTCCTGTAAACTTTGTCACTGCACACACTTGCATACATTAACCGCACATGTTCGATACAATATAATTCAATGACATAGTAAGATATCAATGCGTTCTAACTTAACCTAACATCCTACTGAAATCAAGATGTGACAACGTACACAATTATACTCAATATTCCAAAAGTTAGACAAGATGATACGTGACATATAACCATAGAATTCCACATGCAACAACTATATATTACTATAATTATGTTCCAAACACAACATCATATCCATCAGTATCCATGACATTATAAGAAAATGCGATAATATAGAAATTAAGCTAAATTGACGCTATACACCTAAATGTCCACACATGTCTAATAAGACCAAATATCTAAATATAATGTCCAAGATATAACCAATCACTGTCAAAACATGTCTATGAGCAAAGAAACAACAAGCTACTGAGCTATAAAAAGTGTGGGCACTACACTTTGAGAAGCACCCTTCCCATCCTTTCCATTTGCGAAACCAACCATTCTTACAGTCCACTTTAGACATCTTAGTTTCTTGGATAAGACATAAAAAAGCTTTTGATTCGATAACATAGCGTCTCAAATAGACGCTACTTGTTAGGGGTGTTCGGCCCCTAACATTCCAAGAAAGAAGGATCATTTGATCTTCAGAGAGGACCCGCCTCTCCTACTTGAGGATGGAAAAAAGGAACAAAGTTGAAGTTGCTTACCTACAACAATATCTTTGAGGGAAAGGATGTTTTTGGAAGGGTGACTTGGCTAGCCTTTTGCCCCCTGTCCATATTGAGAATGGCTAGAGTCGGAAGAATCGGACACTTTTGAAAGTTGTCCAAAGGCGGATCGACGGGGACTTCGTCTCGAACTGTTATTAAGATCCCCGAGTCTCCATCAATGGAGAGGATCAACTCATCCTTCTCATTCACCCATTTTTCCAAAGAGGCTACATCCGCACCGAGACCGAGTGCGATGCCTTCTTGGAATAAAGAGAGTATCCGAGTAGAGTCTTGAACAACATATGCGCTTCCTTAACTAGGGAGATTGTACTCGGATCAAGAACAAGGGGCTCTTTCGCAGGAATAGAGCCAGGGAGATCAACACCAAGCGAGTGATCTTTCCCAGAAGATAGAGGTTTAACAGAATAGGAGACAGAAGACGGGGTAATCTTTTTCCTCCAAACGGCAACGCTGGAAACAAGAGGGTTTTTACATGCTTTTTGTAAATGACCAGGCTGTTTACATTTAAAGCAGCTATCAGAAACCACCTCATAATCCACTTTCTGCACCCATTGCCCCGATGGGGTGGATATGACAATGAATTCCTGCAACTTTTTGGAGGGATCTATAGAAATGCAGATCCTGGCAAAAGACGAAAGAGTGCCTTCCAAAGTAACAGGATCAATGCAAACGACGCGACCTAAGCTGGAGTAGATTTTATATAGAATGGAGGAGGACCAAAACTCACTAGGTAGTGAATATAGTCTGATCCAAACTTGGAAGCCATCCATTTCCGCTTGAGCCGGATCGAAGTGGGTGGACCACTCACGAATATGCGGCCGGACTCAATGAAAAGAAATTCTTTCCTCTCCAGGGTATCGTCCCTCTGCGCCGAACTACGGAGGATAACAAGAAAAAAACCTCTCTCCAAGAAGCGAATGTGGAGACCACTACCCCACTGAGTATCGCACTAATCTGAGCCCTCTACCGAGAGATGACGACCCACAAATTTAGCAATGATTGCTCTTTCTCCAAGAAGGGTGAGTGAGGTGCCGCCAGGTCATCCGAATCCACCAGAGAGACAGATACAAACTCCGTCTGAACCGAATCAAAACAGAGCGGGTCGCTTGTGATATTATCATCGGGAACACGGACCACATCTATGACTCACGGGACCCAAATGTTTCTGCAGCACTTCCAATAGACCATGGCCCGTGGAAGGCTCCTTCCCTGATTCTCGGGAGGGGGATGCCGACCGACCGTTGCAAAATTTGAAATTTGAAAAAAAAGACCGTTTTGGTCCATTTCGCTGCCGCTTCCCCTTCATCGCAACCACAACTTCACGAGAAAAGTTGTTCTTTAGAAGTTAAAACCCATAATCCTTTGTGTTTAATCGGTTTTAACATAATTTTTATAATATCGTTTTTAACAATTTTGTCCAATACATTCATGACAAAATGTCGGTCTTCACTAGTCTAGAATATCCAAAAAATTTCCTTACATCAATCAATAATTTAAAAAATAACTAGCGCACCAAAATTAATAGAAAATAAAGTTTACTTTTGACATCCCCACTGGCATACTTTGCAACTCATGTGCAATTACTAGTAATTTAACTTTTAAATGTGGGAAGCTCCACATTTTACTAAAGTGAACTTACAACTGAATGTTCACACTTGTGCATGGACTTATTTGTGCGTAGAGCCAAATTAAGGCATAGGCAAAGAAAGCAATTGCCTAGGGCGCCAACATCCACAGGGCACAATTTTTATATTCTTTTTTAATATGAACAATGGAAATAAAATAAAATAAACCTTATATGTCAATGTGAGGTAATAACCAACCTTATATACCTATTCAATTCATGTCGTTGAAAATAAAATTAATTTTTAATAAGTCCATTAAGATCATAATATTTAGCTAGCCGGTCACGTACTACTACTACATTGTTCATTAAGCTTCTTATATTTAAATTGTACTTGTGTATTTTCCATACTACGTATTGTTTTGAAATCTTGGATGTTTTTGTTTTGTGGAGGCAAGATGAAGCAACTCAAATATGTAAGTAGCTTAGAACATAAATTAGTTGGAGAAAATAAGAGGGTTACAATAAACAACATGTTACGAAATGGATTGAGCAATTTGGGTGGTACTTGCCAAGCCATTTTTTTATTGGCAACTTTTCCTTGGACATAGGAGGTGTTGCATACCAAGTAATCCACTATTTAGTTATGGCTAATTGTTTTGTCCATAATATAATGTTTTTTTGAAATTTGAGAGGGCGACATTGGTTCCCTTGGGCACTCATAACTTTTAATGTGGCCAAAGAGAATGAATAAATAGACATAAAGGAAAATTCATAAATTCACAAGTTATTCTTTCTATGAAAACTTAACTTTATATGATATGATGATTAGTTGTTTATATTCATATAAAATTAACTTGAATATTATCTATTTTGTTGCAGGTAGCTCCGGCTGAGTTGGAAGCCCTATTACTTACACACCCAAAAATTGTGGATGCTGGAGTTATACCGTATGTGATGTTGTATGATGATTTAAGTATATCTTGAATGATAAAGTCAAGTAATATGTGGGAATTAGGAGGAAATGCAATTGTAACTATGATGATGTTTACTCGAGTGGTTTACAAGTATTGTCATTTGTGCGAGCAATCCCATCCAAAAGCGGGGAGGTTCCTATAGCATTTGTTGTTCTTTCCCCAAAAGCTTTTGAAAGAACAAGATGTGATGGATTTCGTTTTCAAGCGGTACTAGTCCAAATTAGATTAATTGTAAAATGCCTTTTTACATATTTAAGATGTGGTATTATGGTTTTTAGTTTTATAAAAATAAAATCAAAGTACTTGCGATTGCCACTTTGATTTTTGTATGTTTATAACATTTCATTTTATTCGCTAGGTGGCATCATTCAAAAGGTTACATAGTGTAACTTTTGTAAAAAGGATACCTAAGTCAGCGTCAGGGAAGATCCTTCGACGAGAGCTAGTTCAAAGCATCCAATCAAAATTATAACTATTTTATATAGAATCGTTGATTGTGGAATCGTGTTAATATATAACATCAATTACACTTTATTGCTACAACCGCATACGATTATGTATGAGCTTTAAACATTATGAAATAATTGAGTGTTTTTAAAGAGTCCATCTTTATTCAAGTTATATCTCATATTAACAATATTCTTTTAATGTAAGCCTTTAAAATGATGTGTAAATTTCACATCAAATTTAGTGTTAAACAATTTCTATTGGGTGTTCTTTACATTATTGTTCAATCAAAACTATGGTACTTTTGGCAACGTGTTTGGTGATTGAAACATAATAAAAATGTTCTATGATTAAATTCAAGTGAGTACTAAGTTTTTGATTTTAATTTTATTTACATAAACATGTTTTAAGTAATTGAAATAAGAAAGTTATTTATTCTTAATGTTGCATTTTCATAATTGTCGATGTATATTATGTTAGAGTAAATATTTACCTTAACTCATGTTCACTGTGTACTCTATTTATCTTTATTGTATTTATTCTCACCCACTTATGAAAATATTATCTAGTTGTTAAGTATATAGGTTTTTCTTTTATCTATGGTATTGATTATATATTTGATTGATCTTCCTTGCATATATAAGCAAAACTCATTCTCATTGTACTCATATATGAGAGTTCCATAATAATATATAGTTCATTATTGTTTTTTTTTTTGTAATTTGTTTTGTAAAGTTATTCTGGTGAATTTCTTTTAGCTTATCAAATGTGGTGTGCTATGATCATCTGAGATCTTCACGACTTGGAACGATCTTATTGTTCTTTTCATGGTATCGAGCGATAGATGATGTAGACATTTATTTATAAGTTTTTATTTGCAAACAAGGGTTTATTATTTTCATGTATATTAGAATCATGTTAGTATTTTTTTCGCAACATGCATTTTTATGTAAGATAGAGTACGCCATTGGATTTGAAAGGTCTTTGAAACCTTAGAATCAATGTAAACTTGACCATGTCTTTAGAGACAATCAAATCTGGTATTTTTTAAAGGGTTTTTTTGACACATTTCTAAAAAAATCGTACAATTACGCATAGACAATTTTTTTCACACAAATTATATCATATTTTTGGGTTTTCCAGAAAAATTTTTGGTTTCTCTATTTTTGATAAAGGTGCGAAAAAAAGAGATATTTGTAGTCTAAATTTGTATTAACAATTGTATTTTTGGGTACATTTTTTTATCCACTTGACGCAAATATGTACTTTCTAGGTGCATTCTTTTATCCATTAAATATGACGTATACTTTTTGGATACATTCTTTTACCCTCTGGATAATTGCTTTGGATGCGATTTTTTATCCACTGGACGTAGATCTGTACTTTCTAATTGCATTATTTTATCTATTGGATAAAGACGTGTACCTTCTGGATGCATTCTTTTACCCTCCGAATATTTCAGCTTTTGGATGAAGTCTTTTATCCACTAGACACAAATCAGTACCTTATAGTTGTATTCTTTTATCCATTGTATAAAGATGTATGCCTTCGGATGCATTTTTTTACTTTTTGAATATTTCAGATGCGATCGTTTATCTACTAGATGCAAATCAGATCTTTGGGTGCATTCTTTTATCCATTGGATATAAATGTGTACTCTTCGGATGTAATGATTTACCCTCTGACATTTAGGTTTTGGGCACAAACTTTTATCCTTTAGTGAAACTTGTATCATGTGGATGCACTCTTTTACCCTTTGAAAATTTGGGTGTCACGTATATTTTATAAAAAAACATCGTATTAAAATATCATTTTAATAAAGCAAAACCGTTGAGAGCTCATAACTTTTTATATGTAGCTCGATTAATATGATTTTTTTTTAATTGTGTATTTTTTTGAGATCTGTACATAGGTGACATTTTTATATACATATTTCAAATTTAAATTTACTTTTACTCATTGTAATATTTATACGCACTCAATTATAAAGTGACAAATTTGGAGGGTGAGTAATCATTTGTTAACGCAATTTCGGTTAAGCTCGATGTCCTAAAATTTTGGGTGTTGCATTCGTGTATCTATCATGGATTCTAAGAACAATATGTTTTTCTCCGAAGTGTTTGAACTTTAGGAGGATATTGTAAAATTTGTGGAAGAAAATAGATCGCTCAAGAAACAAAATTCTCTTCTACAAGCACTCATTCACGATAAATATACACTAATACACTACCGCAAAGAAAGACTTGCTAGTTTGCAACATTGCCATCATATTGTGAATAACCATATCCATGCACATAGTCCACTTGCAGTTATTGCTCATGTACCCATTGACCTTGCTCTGTCGGGGTTTAGAGCCTACTCATGCTCCCGATGATCCTAATCCTATTAGACTTGTTCTATGCATGTTCTTCTCGCATCTCGTGCCTATTGTAGTTACACACTCGAGTATCCCACATCAACTTCTTTTCCTCACATGTATGACTCTTTTGAGAAGCATACTATTGCATTCGGTTCTCGCATGCTCAGTTCTATGGGTTTAATTGGTGGAGGTCTTGTGAGACATTCACATGGTCTTATTTCTCCTGCTCCACATGTTAAGTGGAATTCTCGCCATGGCATTGGTTTTCGAGTAGGTACTTCATTGGGATCACACATTGTGAACTCCTATTTTTATTCACTCGACTTTTTTGAGGATCATGAGTTATACACGAGTTTTGCACCTTCACTCAAACTTAAAAAATATGAGATTTCCACTCATTAGACATGATCGACCCGACACACATTCCGATGTTCCTTTGCATGAACCCATTTTACATTTTGCACTTAGTCATATGCAGACATCTTCTTTATCCATCCATGTTGATTTGGGGTGGATATTTGATCACTCATGGCGTGCAACATAAACATTCGTTGAGAAGACTCTACATTGTGACTCCACCATTCGGCCTCTTGTTCCACTTTCTATACCTTCTCGCATTGTAATGCTCTTTATTTTGAGCATTTTTCTTTAACTTGAGTATAGTGTATCTCTTTTGTTTGTTGAGAGATATAATATCTATATTTTCGACATTTTTGGCATGTTGACAGTCTCTCTTGTGGGGGAGCTATTCTGGTGAAGCCCAATGTTAGTTTTTCAATGTTCGAGTAGTTGTTTTGACAACTCATACAGATTTGTAGCATCATTCCACCCATTCAGCAGTATGGGATGGTGTGGTGCTGATCCTGCTTCTTTAGGTTTTGTGTCTTTGCCTTGTTATCTTGACTTTTCAAGAATCGTGACACTCATATTTCTTTGGATTTTGTGTCTTTGTCATGTTACCTTGGTTATTGGTCTTGGATCGTGACACATCTATTTGCAATAGTTGATCGAATTATGTTTGGTGTTTTTGCACTTTCGACATCACTCCGTTGTGACAGCTTCCTGTATGGAGCTATTCGTGAAGTCCAAGTGTTAGTTGTTTTGGAGTTTTATGATCGAGTAGTGGATTCGCACCACAATGCACACCAAAATTCTTTAGCATTGTACGATTTTTTTTTTAGCAAAGTTTCTTGGGATGCCTTACTGCAATGGTTTTGGTCTCTCTACATTGTTATTACTGGTTTTGGGTACCTTGTGGTGTCCCTTTTCTCCAGCTTATTGTACATAAGTACCTCATCGGGCCTAGTTGTTGAGACTCATATTGTGTATATGCCACTTTTATTTTGGGCCCCTAGTTTCATTTGAGAGGGGGTGTTAGAGTAGGTATTTACTTTAGTTCATGTTCACCTAGGTATTTTATTTACCTTTATTGTTTTTATCTTCACCCACTTATGTGTGTGAATATTTCTTTTATCTTATTTAAATATTAGAAAAATATTATCTAGTTGTTAGGTATAGTTCTTTCGTTGATCTATGGTATTGACTAGATTTTTGATTAATCTTCTTTGCCTATATAAGTAAGACCCATTCTCATTGTACTCATATATGAGAGTTCCATAATAATATATGATCCATTATTGCTATTTGTTTGCAAATTCTTTTGTAAAGTTATTCTGGTGAATTTCTTTTAACTTATCAAATGTGGTGTGCTATGATCATCTGAGATCTTCACGGTTTGGAACGATCTTCTTATTGCTCCTTTCATATTATGAAAAAAAAAAGTGTTCTCAATTGTCTCAACTCTTTAATATGCTCTGTTACAAATAAAACAATGATTTAATTTGATATATTTATGTAGCTTGATGGAATTGTTGTCATCATAAACAAACTGCAATTTTGAATATCAAAATTCTAATTTGAGATTAAGTTTCCAAATGATATAATATTTATAACAAATATAATTAATTTGTCGCTTGAGTAATATGATCTTATCAACTCACACATGTTCAAAATTTGTATGACATGAATATGGAAACCAATAAAGCAACATTTGTATCCTTCTTTAATGTCATTCTTTAAATTGCAAAAGTAGTGACAAATATATGCGCATTGTGTTAAGTTTCATTCTAGATCAAGAGAACATGTCACATATTTGAATATGTTAGGGGTGTATACTTGTTTTATTGAAAACAAACACAAGTGCACAAATTTAATAAGACCTTGGGTAGTTTAGGTCTTGAAATAAATAAGAACTCTTGAGAACACAATACTTGTCATCATGTCCTTTCACAAAACATCTTGTAGTGCGAGTTAAAATCAAGATCATAAATGGGCACCATTCTCTCGAGACAAATAAATAAACAAATCTTGGTATAAGTCTCACGAGCGGATGTCAAGTGGAGAAATCTTGTATCATCGGTGTAATAAATGTTTAGAGTTCAAGAAAATTAAAATCAGCAATCATAGGTACGATTGTAGGACGCCTCATGTTACATAGAACCATGTGAAGAACACAAAGATAAAACTCAAATAAATAGAGGAAAACCCGAACTAGTAAAGAATCAAGGGTGCTTATGAAAACTAACGAATTGAAACTCAAAGATTCAAAAATAACTATGTCGTCTTTAATTGGAATCATTGATTATTTAAACTCTATTTTTTATGATGCAAAATTGTTGTCTCATGCTTACACGGTGCTTAAGAATGATCTTCTCTGCTTTTAGTTCCTTCTTCTTGGTAATATTTTCTTCCTTTTCTTATTTATTCCCTGCTAAACTTTGTACCTCTCATCACCAATATGTCTTTTCCATCGACCATTGTTGTCTTTCCTTAATGCTTCCACTTCTTATGCCGTTATGAATCTTTGTGCTCTTCATATTGTTCCACGACACTCAACTTATTTTTCCTCACTTCCTTGCTTCAATGGCTTCCCATGGACCCTCTTTGTTTTCTCATGCTCTTTTGCTACATGTTTAACTGCAATAAGTTCTCTCCATGTATTCTTACTCCTCTCTTTGTGCCTTTATCTCCTTCATTCTTCTCTTGAACTCCAAGTGAGAGTTGTGTTGATTAATCATGGTCTTCATTGGTTTTCCGAAATATGCATCGGTGTCCTTTTCCTTTTTGATTTCATGGCAACATCAAATAGTTCCTCAACTTCTAGTGTCATGGCATACTTTAGATTAATCCCAATCTTCTTGATGGATTCAAACAATTAATCAAAATCACTTTAAAAATTCCTTTGATTTTTGTCACATAATGAACTTCCTTGAGTTAAGTTACAAAGCTACCTTTTTCTTTCTTCAAACTTTTATTCTTCTTCTCATGTGATCAACATTGAAATTTCCTTGTATACTTGGCATTCAAAGAATCCTTTATTTAGATTCTTCACCTCAATGAATTCTTTTTTTCCTCATCATGTTCATTGTGCCTTAGTACCACGTCCTTGAGTTCTTTTATTTTCAATACTAAATCAAACAAATTGTTTGCAAGTTCAACTCTTCTTCAAAAAGAGACAATCTTCTACCATTTTGAAATGACTTGATCACTCTCATGCACAATTCTTGACTTATCCTAGCCGTCATGTACCTCTCATGATGCTAGAAAAAACTATTCCATCCCCTTTTCTACATTTTCCTTTACGTCCTCCGTTGTTAAGAGTCCTTTTCTTTGTATTAAGAAAATCCGGATGAATTTTGCGCTTATTTACTTCACTCCATTTTTCAATGGAATTATTCTCCACCTTTCCCAATTCTTCCCAATAGAAACTATGTTGTCCCTTCCATCATACCTAGCTTTATTGTCAAGTTGTCACAGCCTTCCTAATAAGATATCACATATATTCTTAGGCAATATACCACAAAACATGATCCCTATATGAACTTATCTTCACGTCAACCTTACATTGTTCCTAAACAATGATTTTATGCCCCTCTAGTAACCAAGACGCCTATATATCTATAGATGTGGAAATACACTTCATATTTATCTTATATATGACTTATGTTGGGAAAAATTGGGTCTTGTACACAATAAGTAACATAGAAGAGCTTCTAAACCACAATCTACACAACATATACAAATGACACACAATGCCCCTCTAGTAACCAATACACTTTATATATCTCTAGATGTGGAATACACTTCATATTTATATTATCTATGACTTATGTTGGGAAACATTGTGTCCCATACACAATGAGTAACACATGATAGATTCTACACCACAATCTACACAACATATGAAAATGACATACAACATATAGACACGTGATTCATTTGGGTAAACTCTTTTAGGTAAAAACCCAACATAGTAGTCTTGTTTATTCCATTCACTTCTAACCTAGCTTAGAAATCAAATAAGATGACCATCAAGACATTATTACATAGTATTAGTAGCCCATGTAGTTCTATAGTAAAACTAAAATACAATGAGTATTTACTACTCTTCCATTCTTCTAAGTGTTATTTCCCATCCCTAGGTTGGTTCCTTAAATGCTAAGACTTGACTACCTTAACATAGCCAACAACCTTAATAATTATTACAACTATTTCCTTGATTTACTCCTAGGAATCCATCAACTTTTAACGAAGTTGTAATCTTTAAAATTTTCCATGAGTTATAACTTGGAGAATCCAAACACTTTCTCTAATTGTTTAGTCGAGCCATCAATCATAATATTCCTCCAAAAATTGCTTAATACCTCTAATCAATAAGTCTAGTCGGACTCAAGATAACACACCACCCGCTACACTCAAATGTTGTGCAACAAGATTACATGCCATAATGCAATTGCCATTTGAAACATATTCCATGCACATGGTACTCGTACACAACAAAATTTTGTTCCCATAACCTTTCTGCATGCCCATGTGCCTATGTGCCTATGCACATTCCCCTCTGCAAGCTTTCCTTGTGCAATAGTGCCACGAAGCCTATATATGAATAAACTTGCATAATCCTATGTAAGTTGATGCATTCCCTACATTATCGCACTTGTTAAACACTTTGCATAAAGGGAGCATGAACCCATTTTGCAATAGCTACAAACTTCTACACCCATACCTTTCTTACACTAAGAGAATTTCTCGGTGGTCACTTCCTAAGTCAATGAAATCACAATATTCGAGATCAGTCTCCACCTTCTCCATCCATATCCCCTTTTCCTCCACCATTTCCTTACAAAATGATATTGCACATCAATGCTCTTTATGTGAGAGCGGTACTACTGGTTGTTTGCTAGACAAATTGCACTATAAGAATCACAATCTATCATCACTATTTTTTGTGTGAACCCAATTGTGGAACATAATCTCTAAAATCCAAACTTCTTTTCTTACATGAGTAACTATAATTTACTCAACTTTTGTGGTGGATATCGCAACAATTGCTTGATACTTCCTCATCCAAAGTATAACTCCATTTAAAAGGTTGAAAATGTATGCACCGGTAGACCTTTTATGATTAAGATATCTACCCTAGTCAAAGTCCACAACCATGTAGAATCACTTCCTTTCTTACACCAAGAATGCCCAATAGAAAATAACATGGTCATAAGCTCCATGCAGATACTTGAAAATTCTCTTCGCTGTAATCCAAAACTCATTGCACGGATTGGACATATATCTGCTAAATATTCAAACAACATGCACAATGTCGCCCTTTTGCAAATCATTGCATACATCAGGACTTCCCACCACACTCACATATGAGACCTTATCCATGTCTTCCAAATTCTCTTGTTTCTTTGTACTTTGCATAGCCAAGAGTTTATGATCAATTGGAGAAGGTGTGCTCAAATTTTTTCAGTCTTGCATCTTGAACCTTTCCAACACCATCTCAACATATTTCTTCTAGTTTAGACAAAATTTCTTGTTTACATAATCTTGCTTGTTTTCCATGCCCAAAATGAACTTTGTAGCACCGAGATCTTTCATGTCAAACCTTGAAGATAGCTGATACTTTACATGTTTGTCTTGCAATTTACAATCAACATCATGTTATCAACATAGAGAACTATGATGAAAAATGTAATGTCCCTTTTTCCCATGTGACAACTAAAAAGAGGACTTTCAGCTCATTCCTTCTTCGTGGATTGAAAGAGGATTACATGGAGAAGAATTACACTACATTTTCTATAATATTTTGTATAAATAAATAAATAAAACATGGGTCGGCCTAAGCATAATTAAAAGATTATTAAAAGGGGCGGTTATGCTTGGGAAAGGACACCATGTTTGGGGAAGAATAAATAGGGGTGTGGGACACCCATTTGATCATCGACTTGCTTTGTAATCATTTGATTTCGAGAGAATACTCTCAAATCCAGCCTATAGGGACGAAAACCCCTTTAGAGGTCTCTTGCAAGGGACGAAACCCTCTTGCTTGTGACTTAAAACAATTGAGATTCATTGAATATTATTATATACAAGTTATTTTACCAAATCTGATTATATTGTGCATTTTTCAGAAGTGCGACTTGCATAAACTGAGTTATTTAATTGTTTATGGGCAAATAACTTCATATTTCTTCATCAAATCAGGTCGCCTATATATAAGAAGGCTTAATTTACCCTTTGCAAGCATTTTTATATATATTTTGGGGCCAAATTGATTTAATCTGTGATGCTGCGATTTACCAGTCTGCTAATGCATTTTCAGATTTGAATATTTTAATCAAATCAAATCAATTTGAGTGAATAAGTGAATCAAGTGATAAAATAACAATTTAAGATTGTTTATAGAAGAATTATGGAGAATTTGAGCTCTTGATTTGTGATATTTTCTCCGCTGTTGCAAAACACCGTCTGCTGCAATTTTTATTCCAGAATTTGCAATTTTCAATTATAACCCCAAAAAGGGTTATTACAGAAAATTTCTTCCTTCTTTTTTGAATTACACAAAAGGATCTACTTTGCTACGTGTGAGGAAATTTTTTTAGCACATAGCTATCAAACTTTTGATTCCACATCCTTGGTGATTGTTTCAATCCATACAAGGATGACTTCTTTTGGTAGATCAAGTCCTCTTTCCTATTGACTATAAAGATTTTCAGTTATGCATTGTAGATTTATTCTCAAGATCTCCATGCATAAATATTGTTTTGAAATTCATTTTACTTATTTCCATATCAAACACAACAAAAATAGCTAAAAGAAATCAAATAAAAGAAAATTTTACAATATGAGAGAATAATTCACTCAAGTCAATTCCCTCAACTCATGAGAATCCTTTTGCGACCGAGGGAGCCTTGCACTTCTCAAGTTTACCTTACATGATTTCTTCTAGGAGGTAACTTTATTAGATCCCATTTATCATTCTTATATAGAGACTCAATTTCCTCCATAAATTTATTCCAATACTTTCCCTCCTTGGATACAAAAAAATCCCACAATGTCTTAAGATCATCATCATCGATTACTAAAATTAGGAGAATGGAATGAAATTTTGTTAGGCTATACCTTTTAGGAAGTCAGGTTCACTAATTATAATCTCCTACATGTTGGGGTTTAGGTTATTTTTTTCCTCTGACCCCTCTTCTTCATTGACAACTTCATACTTAGATACAAGCTCTTTGCACTCTAAGAAAACCCACCACTCTTTTATTATTCTTTTGGTTGCTTCTTTTGATGTTCCCGTTTTGTTTCGCAATGAAACACATCATTTTGTGCAAGAATATAGTTCAAATCTTTGAAGACCACATTCAAACTATAAATCACCTTCTATGTTTTAATATTTCATAGCATATACTCCTCAACACCATCACCATATCCAATTAAGACACACTTTTCATACTTGTAGTCAAGTTTTGCTCAATTTTCCTTTGGAAAATGGACATATGCATCACAACTGAAAATTATCTTCGGGATGGTTTCTTACTTTTCCAAGCTTCCTGAGAAGCCATGTCCTACAACAATAATGATGGTGAATGATTCATCAAGTAACAATTAGTAATCAATGTTTCAGCCCAAAACTTATGCTCCATGTGTGCACCACTCAACATACTCAAGGAATTATCCATCACCATCATGTTCATCCCTCCACAAATCCATTTTGTTGAGGTGTGTATGGAGTTGTCATTTTTCTCTCAAATATGCACCAGGTTGCAAAATTCTTGGAATTCCTTTGAGAAAAATTTCCCCCATTGTTTGTGTATAACCCCTTAAGATTCTTCTCTCCATAAGGATTTAAAATCTTTGAATTTATTGAAAACTATAGACTTAATATGAAGAAAGTATATCTAGGTTATGTAGAAAATCAATCATGAATGAAACATGGTACATAAATTTCTAAAGTGATGAGAGTGTCATCAAACCAAAAACATCACTATGTATTACTTGTAAAATCCCATTTTAGTGAATAACATTTTTGTGGAGCTTGATTTAGCTTTTCTTTACATACACATAATACTCACATAATTCAAAGTCCACAAGATTGTAAGTGATCCCTTTCGCCATTCATTTGGATTACATTGAGCACAATCCCTTCTTACTAATATGACCCAACCTTTCATGCCAAATCATAGTCTTATATACCGTAGAAGCATGCTACTCTTCTAATGCACTTCACATGCCTTAGGAATAATAGTGCTATTGCAAGCATTAATACTGTCTCGACATCTAATTTGAACAACATTCTAATGTGAAATTCTCTTGATATTACCATCACATTGCACACCATTTTACAATCGACTTTATACGTGACACTTGCACACTAGCATCACACATCTTGCTAATGAAACCAAATTTCTTGCATGACCTAAAATGTGCAACATATTAGGAATAATCCCAATCTTTCCATCCTAGAACAATATATTTACTCTTTCTCGACCCAAAATTTGGCTAGTGGTGTCATATCCCGGAAAGACAATGCCACAATCTTATTCTTCATATTCGCAGAAACCACTTTGTATGGGAGGTCATATGATAGGAGGTTTTAGAGTTAACCAATCGGGCATAATTTTTATATGCACACTTAAGGCTTCTAAGTACACATCCATTTTTGTTAATGGAAAATTTATCACCTAAGGATGAAGCATCTAGTGGTTCACTATTGTCCACCTTTACTCTATAATCCTTCATATGTTTTTTTTTCTCATAGTTTCAACATTTCTTCAAAGAAGGTCTCTCTGGAGTCGTAGATTTTCCTCTAGACATCTAACACTTCTCCCATGATCTTCATGTATTTCTAATGTACTTCATGCATAAAAAATGCATCACTTTATGATTTCATTAGACTTGTGCCTCATTTATGTTGGTGTGGGGTACTTGCCTTGTCATCTTGGGGCATAGTCCACATCATGTGGTGAGTCATCTCACTTAGGTGAGATCATATGACTTAGGTGTCTTAGGGGGTATGAAAAATTCTGTCATACATGTTAGTGTGTGTTAGTGCATCATAAAAGAGTTACTTTTCATTTACGGAACATAATTCCTCTTCTTCCTTGTGGAGGTATGATTGGTCTTGCATTGGGATCTACATAACTCTTTTATTTATACCATTTTTTATTATCTATGAGAATGAGAAGAACCTTTTCTTTCGCATGCACATTTTCATGGTTGAATGCTTGCTTACTACACGGAACTTCGGCATGATGTCATTTGAGTGCAACTCGGTTGATGTGCATGTCATCCCACTTGATCCTTGTTCTCGCATTCACTCACATAGTATCAGAGAACATTGTTGGGATTTACGTCACTCTCCGTATTCCATTTCCTACTACTCTTAGTTTAGTGTTCTTACTTGTTTTGTGTGCAAGCTTCGTAATCATTTTTCCATTCACAATTTAATTGCATTATTTGGGTTCATCTAAGTTTTCGTGGAGTTTGTGAGTTGTTTTCGGTGCATGTACGGTGTTTTTGGAGCTTACGCTTTCAGTGTTTTATTACTAGATTTAGTTGTCTACATCTACATTTGGTGGAAAATCTATTTGGAGGTATTTTCATTTTTGGTTTTATCAGATTTATTTTTCATTAAAAGTTTCAGTTTTCTTAAAAAATCTATGTCTCAACCGAGTTTTGGCTCATCTCCTTCATGTTGTTCTACACTTCTCCTTCACCCATATACTTTGCTATCTTCTCACCCTAGATCATTTTCTTCCCACCCAGCTCCTCAGTAAGCCTAGCTCACCCCAATGAGCCGAGCTGCCCCTCCCAACTCGGCGAGTCAAGTTGGCTCTTTCTTTGGTGAGTTAGGTTTCTCTTTTACATTGGCTATAAGTTTTGTGTTAGCTTGTCTCAACCGTGTCTTACCCTACGCTATTGCCTTGGTTTACATTTTTTCCTTCCGTCATGGTTACCTCCCAACCGCTCACGTGTCGGATCGTGCTCCCATGTTCCCTCGGCTCACCTGCTAGGAATTTTTGCCTTCTTAGCTCGCTCTTTGGATTTGTTTGGTTTTATTTGTCACCAAGTTGGCATACCTTAGTCTTGTTTCACTTGGTCTATCATGTGCATTCCTCTCACCGTATTGTGCTTAGTTACCTTGAGTGATGATCCTCTTGCGCGCAATGTTGACTCTTACCCCGTACATTTTCTTGGTTCACCTTGGAGTTTCTTGCCCTATCCCATTTGAATCGGCTTAGACATGTGTGTCTCCTCACCATCGATCTTTTTTTGCTTTTTACTCAATCAATGCCCCCTATGAGCCCTATCCTACCTAAATCACTCGTTTCTCGGTCCTTACTCTACTGCATTTGATTGGAATTTCCTACATTTTGCATGTGTTATACCCACCGAGATATTCATCGTCGTAACGCCCTCAAGCCCCGCACTATGTGTTACTAAACCCTTGATGGCTCCATATCACTTCCTCCACGTGAAGCTCTCTCCATGGCTCACCTCGCTCATTGACCGAGCCCCTACATTGTTAGTGTTGAAAAACACTTTCTCTTCATATCCAAGCCCAGTTTGATTTTCCTTTGGATCCTTTTGATCTATCTTTAAATTAGGTGCCCCTTTTTACACATTTTTCACATTCTCATCCTCACAATCATAATCACACCAATCCCCAACCATTATGAAATTGTCATACTTGGTGAAACTAGTTTGAGATGAGACATTAAAAAGGGGTTGCTAATTAATTACATTATCAGATAGAGATGATTTGGGCTCAAGAATTATATCCTAAGCATTAAAATCACCTAAATGATCCTCCAAAACATGCTCCCTAAAACCCCTTGTGACAACCGTATGGTTTTTCATAGGAAGTTGTTGGGATTGATGCACAAGCTACAATTTTTTCTCTCTATGAAAGTTGTAAAAATTCTATTTTACCAACCTTGTAGAGGTAACCGTGTGTTTAAAAAGTTTTGGGTGGATCATTAGGTCAACGTGTGAAATACAATGGTTCTTCAAATATTTATGAAAATACTTTGGAGTGATGTGTAATGGCATGAGTAGAGATGGGAGGGAATTCTAAAAATCATAGGAGATGTTTTGGGCATGATGAGATTCTTGAGCAACAAATAGAGGATTAAGAAACATAGATGTTTCCTAGATCTCAAGTGAACTAGTAGGATTTCCTTTGATTACAGGAGAGGTTTGGAGAAAAATAGAGGGTGAACGAGGAATGAGAACATTGGGGAAGGGTTTCCTCTATCCATCCTGAATGAGACACTTCTTAGCTTGCATAACAATGCCAAAATCTCGAGGAAGTGATTTTCCTCCCATTTTTGGATTAATACAACCAAATCAGAATCAAAGGCCCTCAAATAGTACAAGAATGCCATACCTGGTTGAGGTTTGAATTCTTGAGGAATTCTATGTCAAGTCTTTGTGAATTTGATGTTGAAGTTTGAGATATACTCCATTGAAGCTCGTTGTATTGTGCTGAGATGTTCCATGAGAGATATGATATCTACATTCTCCTTGAATCTGGTTATTCAACTATTCTCCCAAATGATCCCATGTGGAAATGGATTATGGAGCCAAACTCAGGTACCAATCTTGTGCTTTTCCTTTAAATGAATAAATAAGGAGTTGAGGAAAACATTTTCTTCTATGATGTTGTGGATGGTACAATGGTTGGCTACATCTTGGATATGATCAATAGGCATAGGATTCCCATTCCCATAAAAGAGGGGCAATTTTTTTAGGGCTATCTTGGGGATATCATCCCACTGCTGCAAATGGAGGGGGCTAGAACTGAAATGAGGGAAAGGATAATATTTTTAGAGAGCCATGAAATAGATTATACATTAAAATGAATAAAAGGATGGAGGAAACAATCTAAAATCGAGAAAATGGGTTGGTGATCGGTAGAGTCACCAATTGTGTTTAGAAATTTCCTCCAAAGGTTGGATATCACCAAGATACATAACACTCTTTGTAAAATTGTATAAATCTCATAATACTTTGTCCCATCAGGCATGCAGAACTGTGACACTCAAAAGTAGCACCCTAAGATTTGATCATGACAGATCAATACTTTTGGCTAACATGGGATTGTCTCCAAGTGTGGGACCTTGCATCTTGAGACAAACCTCCAGATAAGGTTGGTTCCTCTACCTATAAACTAATGCTAATAGTAATCCTAAAGTAGAAAACCACAACTATCTAAGCCTAATTTAATCTTTCACAAGGACTAAGGTTAGGGAGTCGTAAGAAATCAAATCCTAAAGTAAAAAAGGAGGTGATAGCACCAATAAGAAAATCTCCATGAGGGATAAATGAGAAGGAAATGAATGAAGGAGAGGGAAGATAAGTTTCTCACATATCCAAAACAAGAAAATCTACTCATTCCACACATTGCAAAACACAAAAAGGAAAACCTACAAGTATAACTCATACACAACATAAAATGAGAGAACAAAGAGGTAAGAGACACAACCAAATGCAAGAAAAGGGAAGAGAAGAGCCAAAATGTCCATATTTAATTGATCCAGTATACACAATCTGTTACATCCATTTGGAAGGCATTGAGGGAATTACAAGCTCCAAAACACAAGCTCCGCAATTCAAATTTGTTTAGGACACCATGTTTACATGACTCCTTTACAAAAATGGAGAGAGATACATTACAATAAAATTGATTTGCATATATAGAAGAAGAAGACAGGAAATAGGAAATTCAAAATTAAGAGGACCACCCACTTCTTCAACCACCAAGGACTAATCCTCATTTAAGTTTTATAGACCCAACATGGGAACCATTGACTTTTGCAAAGTCCATACCTAAAAATGGCCACGAGTTCTTTTTTTCCATTTCAACCCAAAAATACAATTTTTGCAATGCACAAATTCATTAATCATGTAGTACTCTTCAATATATTTCCAACGATTTAATTTTTGTCTCATTTAGTGACTGGATCAAAAGTTATGAGTATTTGAAGATTGCACGTTGATCTCGCACAGTGTGATCGGGAAGACATCAAATTTAGACACCGTGGTCTGGGGTTGGAAGGAAAAACTGTAAAACTATGAAATTATGAAACTACCCTGAAACTCGCCAAAATTTGAAACTACCCTGAAACTCTAAAACACAAAATTGCAAAATAACCCCAAAATATTGAAAAATGCAAAATATGCCAAATGTAAAGGATTTTTCAATATTTGGGAAAAGGGGGATTTTTTTATCAAGTGAAGATTTTATGGAGAAAAGGTGACCCTATAGCTAATAAAAACAAGTGATTTTGATGAATTTTACGATTCCCAATGCTTAAAATATGCAAAAATTCAAGACATGAATCATTCACATGGAAATTGGTACTAGTTTCCCAAAAATGAAGTGTGATCTCATTTTGGTCAACACTATTCATGTATGTCATACTATTGAGTAAAAGGGTGTGGTATATTGAAATATTAATGGAGAAGGAGACACATGCCTCCAAAACACCAACATATTATAACTAGAATTGAGTAATGAAGTGGAGGAGTGAAATAGTTATGCCCTTGTAAACCGATTCGAACTGGCCAAATGAGTGTGAGATTGTGTCAAAAACATGTATTCTGATGAGAAATATTAAATTTTAGAAAAATTTGGTGATTTTTAACCCATGGAAAAATGTATGGTATGGCTAGGAATTCCCATATGGTCCTCGACCCTTTTGTATAGTTTCGACCTCGTGTGTTTTCTACAAAATTTTGATGTCTATAATTTTTTCTTAGTACTTTTCACTATGAAAATTGGTATCTCGAACATGTAATTCTACATGTGAGTGTAAAATATATCGCGATGAATTCCTCCTATTTTGAGGCGCATGTGAAAACTATTTGAGCACGTGGAATAAAGGAATATATGTGTATCTATGTAGTGTATTTATGAGAAGATACAGGAGACTTTAGAATTATGAAGAGGTGGTCACCTTAGAGACCATGTATCGCCACATGAGGTTGTGCATTGTGGCATCCATGACACGTAAAGAGATAAACAACCATGGAAACAAGAGCAATAAAAGTAGAGATATAAACAAGAATAATAGTAATAGAAATAGTGTGGATGTAATATAACTAAAATAGAGACAAAACAACAATAAAATGAGAAAACAAGAGCAAGAACATGTAAAGAAGAGTCACATCAAGGAATACAACCAGAAATATGGGAAACCCACAAAGTGTCATAAGATAATCAAGGCACTTATGATTCATATAAAGGAAATCAATGCCATCCAAGAAGGCATAAATCCACAAGTATGAGACACACATGGTGTTACAAGACAAACAAGAAACTTAGGTCGAATACAAATTAGATTAATAGTAACACAAGCAATTAACAACTATATATAACAAGCAAAGAATGTCAAACAATGATAAAATCAATAAGCAGTAAGAGAGCACATGAAGCTAGATATGCCAGTGGTTATACAAGACACATGTTTGTACTATTAGTTCAAAATATATCATATACACAATATATATAATCAAGCATAATGAGGAAGTGAGAAGGAACTATAATGAAATAATAACACCTATATAGAGTGGATGAATTCTCTCAAAATAATAATTTAAGGAACTAAGCTAGCTATTATTAGCATGTAATAATTTATGTCCTACATCAATCTCAATATACCTCATGAATGCATATGTGTAAAGAGTAGAAAAGATATGTTATCGAACAAATAACAATGACGAACAACATATGTAATATAAACGGCTAACCATGAAATCTATATGTATAAATCCTAGTTTTGTATTTGTACAAATATATGATTTTTTTGTATTATTGAATATAGTTATGTATAGGGAGAGGGGTAACACAAGATCTACCTGACAAGATTCTTGATCGGGGAAAGACAAACCCCCAAATAATGAAGAAGGCATAGGATAGAAATATTTCATAGTATATGTAGAAATTGTAGATAAATTATAGCATGATAGAAAGATGAAAAAGGATAAACCCATTATTAATAGTATGGGTAGAAGGGTTTAAAATGAGAGTTGTGATTGAAGTATTCTACCCGAAGAGGGTGAAATTGATTGATATTTATTTTGATTGATGAGTGCAACCCATTTTGATTGAAGATATATGATATAACATGGGATGATTAAGGATATTATTGGTAGTATTAGCAAGCATAGTGGAAGCATCACCCTTACCAAAGTATGCAGGGGCATATATACTGCAAGGAAACATATTCATGGAAAATAAGGAAGGGAGATTTGCATATGCCCCTCAAGATTGGAAAAGGTGTCATAAATTGGTGGAAATTTATAAAATATCAATATAAAACTACTAGATAGAAACACACATCATGGAATTATACTTGTTAAATTAGTAAGGTAAAGTCTCGATTTAGTTTATGATTCTAGTGAACATGGAAAAATATTGGTGACATGAGAAAGAATTTTAGATTGATCAATGTGAAAATCCCCGACCATCAAGGATAAGGAAAGAATAATCAGTATCGAAGAGAGGAATATGGAATTCACATAAAGTATCTCTTGGTATATCAATTTTTTCATCATCACCATTATTGCAATCCCAATTATCAACCCAAGTATCATCTTTGTCAAGACAAATCCATATTGTTAACTTGGTACTATCCTTGAGATTTTACTTCATATCACCCCTATTGGGGATGGGAACCGTAGTGAGAGATGGTTTTGTAGAAGTGAACTTATGATTGAGCTTATATATACCTATGCTTGAAGATATATATATATATATATATATATATATATATATATATATATATATATATATCATCATTAATTGTATTTAGAGTATCTAATCTATGTGTAGTAGGTGTCACCTTACCGGTATTTGGCATATGAACTATATCATTTGTATGTATTGGAATTAGTATTGCAACTAATATCATCGTGTGGATAAGAATTTGTCTCACTTTTTTGTGGAAAAGTATATATATATACACACACACAATAATTCTTGTGTTTCCCCTAATTAGGGTTGTGTATGATATAAGTTATTTGAGGTGGTGTGCAATTATGCATACTTGATTGGTATTTTTGCTGCTGTTTTTTACATAATAATAGGAGGTAAATCACTCACCGAGAGTGGATCTTCCAAATGTGTAATTAAATTCTTCTCCTCATTTTGTGTAGATGAATCTTGTTGTATATCCAAACATGTATCATTCAATATCATGGTATGCTCATCTAATATATTTTTATAGTTGTTGGTACCCATTGGTATTTTAGGACTTGAGATGATTTCATCGTAGAATGTCATCTATTAAAGGAAATAAACCCCTTGCACTCAAGTAGTTATATTCATTCTTTTAAAACATACCAATCATGGTCATGATGTCCATTAATTTCGTGATAATTTCAAAATGGTTAACCTTTAAAACTATTAAGTCGATAACGGGGGTAGTAATGATTAGGTAATAAAGTGATTAATCGATTATCAAGTGTCTCATAGAGAATACAATGTTTCCTATAATTCTTGTCAAACCAAAGGGGTTATTTCTACTATGGTTTCCCTAGTATGCAAGAGTGATCATATGGAACATACACATTCTTGTCTCGATGTAGGAATTTCACTTCACTTGTAGAAGCACATGAATTGTGCATAACATTTATATGACATTGCTTGCCATTGACCTTAGAACTACACTCGATCATGATGAATAGAGACATTTTTGACATGGGCACCAAAATAGTCCTTGACATGTGTTATTTCAGCCTTGAGATATTGTATTTCACTACACATGGCTTGAATTTGGGCTTAAAAGATGACATAATTACTAGTGGAAGGATCTAAAAGGGCATGTGCCATGATGGAAGATAAATGATAGAAAATTTTAGTTAGGTAAGAAATAATAAGAATCAACACATGGATGGCCACCAATCAAGAGACCATATAGGATACGACCCAAAAGTAATGTTTTAAAAAAGTGACTGCCATCAAATTATTAAAATGACCATTTATGAAAATAATAAATTACTTTAACAAAAAAAAAAATTGAATCTAATTATGTGGAATAAAAACCTCCAAAGAATTTGAACAAAAGTGTAGATTTAATTTATTATTCCCTAATTACTAAAAATAGTAATTTTGAATTTCCAAACATTTTGATATGAAATAGAGTTTTAAAAAAGAGGTTATCGTTAAATAGATTAAAAAAATAGTAACCTCAAAGGAATTTGAAAATAGAGATGTTATTCTTGATATATGCAATGAAATGTGATTGAGCAATTAAGAGCCCTAAAAAAAACCCAAAGGGTAGGTTTGACCATGAGACCCTAGGGAAATTTGTACGAACTAGATTTAGGGTATGTGAAAGATGAGAATAAGTTTGGGATATGAATATAAAATATAGGAATGAAACCTTAGGGAAATTAGGGTTTGAAAAAAGAGCAAGATACAATTGCAGTTCACTAAAAATTTTATAACCTTTTTAAGATTATTAGATTGTTATGGCATACACAACTATAAAAAGGAATGTAAGGTTAGCAAACTATGAGCTATTATGATTAAATAATTTACAACATTAGAATAATATATTGGTTCTTGTAATGAATGAATACAAGCTCAAATATAAAAAGGAAGATAAACTTAGCTATATAAAGTTGTACAAGAGAGATCTAGGAACATATACTAGAGAATATGTGAGTGTAGATCTTAGATAAGATTCATTTTAGATATTATGAACTGAAATTTCCTAGTATATGAACACACAACTCGGTTAAGATGTATAATCTAGTCCTTCTCTTTCTATACGATCTTGAATACCTTCAAAATTGGGTTTTGTGAATTTTTAGGTCTTTCGGTGGCCTAAAAATGTACTTCACTATTAAACCTTAGTTTTCACACAATCCCTAAACCATATGTAATCAATTGAATCACACAACCCTAACCATGAGTGAAATATCATGCAAGAAGGTTAATTTTTGGGTTGGAGTGTAATCTATGCATCACCTACGTTGGTACTACTTCTAAAGAGGCCTCAAACCACACATAGTTCTCCACCTAGCATGTAACATCTATATGAATGTAACTAGCTAGCAAATTGAACCACTTTGATCATGTTTGATATAATTGTTCTCTTACTAAGACTTAGAAGTGGGGAACTTTGTGTGCTTGGATTTGAGGTAAGCTAGACTCCTTGACCTAGTTGAGTGCTTTAGAATTATAGTAGTGGCTTCCTAATGGGTTTTTGTCATCTTTAGGGAGATTTAGGGAGCCTTGAATGCCTTTTATGAGTGTTGCAAGTGAGTGTGTCAATAGAATCCCATGTGCTTTCTAGGTTAGTAAATGAGGTGATGTTAACTTACTTATATAGGGTTTTAAAGGTAAATTATCATAAGGATGATACATGAAGATGAAAAGACCCAAAAATGATATTGCATAAAAAATAGAGTTGGAAAATGTGTAAGTACAAGATTATACAGTCGGTCAGACCAAATTATACAATCTAACCAAACTATATGATTTTGGAAAAGAAGAGCTAAGTGAAATCAAAGCTTGATCTTGGAAAGAATTTTTTTAGCATTCGTATTTGTATTAATATCACAAATTTGTGGTACATGGGTGTATGAAAATAGTTAATTTAGACAAGATATGGCAACATGTACTTGAGTGGGAATAGGGTGTGGGTATTTGTGTTAGCCAAGAAGACATTCGTGTCAACAGGGGTGAATTTCTAAATTTCGGTGTCTACAATCAACAATCATGCTTTTCTAAAAAACACAACAATAGATTTTATTAATATAAATTTGATAATTACATTTAATAAAAAGGGTTGTAATATTTATAGATATTGTACAACCAAATCACATCCTATAAAAAAATAAGAGCAACACACTTGAAATAAACCTATAGGAATAACAATCCCAACAACATGAATAATGTTGAAATATTTTGAATTATAACTAATCTAACAACCTAACAAATTGATATTAATCAATGTGAGTAAATTTTTCTCACAATTATTTTTGCCTATTTGAATAAAGCACATACTAAGGATAAACCTAATAGGAAGCTATTTGTATATGCTAATAAATCTAGGGAAATTATTTCTTTTGGACACATTAGTGTGGTGTTATTAAAATACCTTCTTAGGGGTATAAAATTTTTACCGTATGATTAAAATAAATCAATGGAATGAATGTTTGAAGGATTAGTTGAACATATTACATAAGTGTTCCTTAGAATCATAGATGGAATTAATGTGTACTTATTTAATATAAAAATGAATTTTAATTTATACTATGAAGTTAGGATATTTATTTTATGTTATTAAAATCTAGTTTGACGTGAAATTTATTTATTTTAAATATCTTGTGAAACTTTATAAGAGGAATATTAGATTGTGAAAATTTTAATGTGTGCCTACCGATGTAACTTTCACCTCATTTCAAATACCTTTTAATGTTAAATTATCATTATCTTTTTGCAAAATAATGGATTTTATCAAAACTAAATAGTATATATAGCAATTACTTTATTTTTCTTAACCAATATAGAAATTACTTATAGAGGAAATTTCAAAGTTAGCGTATAATGTATCTATGTTTAGATAGTTTGATTTTAAAAACTTCTCTCGACATATAGTCATTTGTACCTCCATTTACATAGGAGAAAACTATTAATAAAAATGAAATTTTTTAAATTCTACATTTTGAAATAGGTGAAGGGTTTTCCCATCTTGAAGAACATTTTATAAATAATTTTTTTATAAAATGAGAATAGTAAGAGTCTTTATAATTTTTTTCAATTTAATCATCATATCCCGATCCATCTATGCAAAGATATGTTAGTGGCTTATGTGAAATTTAAAAATTAGTTCATAAATGAGAAAAGATTTCTCCTTTATAATATTTCACAATCTAAAATGTAAGGTTAGCAAGGGTTTAAACAAAAATACGACTTTCCCCTTGCTTGGATATTTAGGTCAATTGTTGAACTAGTCCTTATAATATTTTTACTCTCACAAATTCTTGAGTAACTCGTTCATTTATATCATACGTTTTTATCACTCCAAGGATATGAAAAACCAAAATAAATGAGAATTCTTACATTCTTACACCTCTCCTATAACAAGGAGCTATACTAATTTGGTAAATTTTGTGTACTACTCAATTTTGTAGATTTTAATTTTTGTTGACTCCTTGAAGGTTGCATCCTTTATGTTTCATTATGCTCTTCATTACCAAAGAATTATCATATATTTTGTATTTCATGTTTAAAAAATTCTATTACATATGCGTCCTCTCTTGTTGATGCACGGGAGTCATAAGTAAACTGGCAAGCTTGCATCACCCATAAATAATCTAACTATTTGTGAATAAATCCAACTTTGTATTTACACATAGGTAGCATGGCGCAGTCATTTTGAGATCTTATTAGTTGTCTTAGAGTTCACTTGCACAAAAGTGAATATATCTTAGAGCTTTCAATGATGTGGAAGTAAGATGTTAGATAATACATGGAGCACATATGAGGATAGATTGGTGGAAATATGGAGCATGCGTATAACACAAAAATAGAGATCAAAGAAGAATATTTTCATAAGATGGTGCAAAGAAATATGGACTTATAAATTAATTTAAGGCACGAGTTATACAAAATTTCATTGCATAAGAATTTGGGACCACAAAAGAACATGAATCATAAGGAATGTGCATGTAGTGTGCAAAGGGATGAAGTATTTTGAGGATGAATAATGGACCAAAGTTATTTTTTTGCACAATTGTAGGATTTAAAACAATTTTGTGCAATACAAGTGCATAGGAAACTATAAAACTCAATAATTCAAAGGTGACTACGGGTTGATTTATGAAAGCATGATCATAAAGAATATAATGTCGAGTGTAATAAATTAGCATGGGCTAGATGTTATAGATGGATGAAGGTGCACAAAAATTGGATGTCTCGCATGATGAATGCACAAGAACTAAGGAGTTACATGAGAACAATATGTAAAGTGTAAGTGATGCAATGTGGACAATATTCAACTCAATATTTTATGTACAAACTATTTTATCATGTTATATGAGCCCATACATATCACTTGATCTCATGAAAAAGGTCAAATTTCTCCTTTGGTTGGTGTTTCCAACGCTTCTCAATTCAATTTGATCTCCTTCTTACAACTTAAACCTGTTCATACAACTTAGAAATAAAATTAGATAACAAATATTTTGAATATTATATTTTCTAAAGAATCAAACTTCTACTTAGTCCTTAGAACCTATCTTGAACTTCTTATTGTCACACATCCCTATATCTCATGCACCCTAATCCTGCCACATGCATCTTAAAATTCCTTTGCTCACTCTCAATTCCACTAAGCTTCTTGAGCTAATTAATTTTTGGGTTGTCTCAATAGATTTCTCTAACTCTTCTTAGAGTTTATTCACTTTATTTATGTTGTTTAATCCTGTTATAACATGGAAATAGTATCTCCACTCACTTTTGAAAACTTTCAAGCAAATGAAAATATTTTTCTATACCTTGTTACCATTCATACAACAATAATTACAACTTAGAACTCTTAACTCTATTTTGCACCAAAGTATACTAGAATGTCCACTGGGCTTGTGTAAAGTCATTCTCCTTATTCCATACATTGTATTATACCTCGGAACTATTATAATTTGTCTCAAAATTCTTAACATGACTATACTATCTCTGCCTTGTTTTGGTTCAAACTATCATGTTTTGGTAATTATATCCAACTCTAATTTTCTAGAAACTTGACATTGTATTAGCTATGGTTTTCTTGTGCATACCTAGAATCATGTCTTAGAATTCCCCAATATGATGTTTCAATATTCCCATTACTCTTCACTACCTCTTTCTATTAAGAAATCATCAAAGACACAAAATCTCGGTCTATTCGCAAGGACAATTATAGGTTCTCCTTAGGCATTGTTTTTGCTATCATAGTTTACTTGTGTACTCCAAAGACTATTGAAGGACTTATCAAGGATTCATCCAACCTTCCACAATCATTTTACGTGATCAAAAACCTTTAACAATACGAAAACACTAAGAAATTACATTTAAGGCTCGTATCCTTCAAGACTGTCATACACAATTTTCTAGCCTTGGGAAATAAGTAATTTCTTAATAACTTTCCATAAAAATTAATTTATAAATGAAAAAGACTCATTCTTGATACCCATTAATCCATTTTATTTTCCATATTCATCATGCAAATACTTCTAGAGGGATTTATGCCCGATTCTCAAGTTCCTAGTCTCAAATTCGCTCTTTAAAGCCCTCGACAAGGAATGTCGGAGAAATATGAAGCCTTACAATTCTAAATAACTCAAACCAAAAAAATATCTCTTCTTATCATGCTCATATGATATGTTTCAAATTTCATCAAGTTTTATCCACTAGAACACAAGATTCACTCATTTTTGCTCTAATTTAGGGTTTCAAAGAGCCTGAGAGAGTGTTTTTGACATAACTTGAGAAAATCAAAGATTTAATATCTATAACTTACCTTTAAATATCTGTAATATCATCATCCATCTTTCTTATTTTCACTCCAACGACTGGAAATGCATTTACTCCCAACAATAAGCTTTGCATACACTTTCCTAGAGAAAATATTGTTTTCAATAGGACACTCTACCAAATATTCATTTAATCTTCCTCTTATATAATTTTTTCTTCCCTATAATGCATTATTACACTTGTAAATGCATAACATAACTCCTCAAATCATCACGTTCAATATTTCATTATCTATATCTTCATTTTTGCTCTAGAATGCACAAGAAACCTTAGCAAATCTGCCCTAAACTGAGATATTTCCTCATATTCATGACATTAAACCATAAAACACTTCATTCTCACATTAGATGCCCTATTTCACACATTAAAAACATATACATTCATTCTATCCTTTCCAATACTACTTTACCTTGCTATTTCATCACAAAATTAAAAACATAAAAACCTTTCTTAGAAAATACCAAACTTGTTAATCATTACCAGCATTAGAAACCTTCATAGAATGAAAATACACTTGAATACATCATTTAAAAGTCATAAAATCCACTTACAAATATATCATCAAAATATTCATCCGTTATTCATATTTACAAAGTACTTCTTCATTCATGCCACGAGAACCATGTTTTTCTTCAATTCTTCATGTTCATTCATACACGGTCTTGCCTTATATAGGTCTTTCACACTATTATTAGACCTTTTAACCCTTTCTCTAAATTTCCTCTTCTCATTCATTCGAAATGACAACATTTCCAAGGCCTTAAAAGGTGAATGAAATAACTAATTCTTAGCCCTAACCATGGTGGAAACCAACCACACATGGTAACATAAGTTTATGGAGTGAATACACGTTAATTACCTTACATGAGGTCTGTTTATGACCTATTTCATCATCTCATAGCTTTACACATTACATTACACCTTTTGAGTCCATGTTACAAATTCAAATATTCAAATGCTCCCTTTTGGAGGGAAACTCCAAAATAGATACTAAACACTTATGAAGTGGCTTGAAATGACCATGCAAGATTCAAGAATACCTAAAGTGGCCCCTAATACCTACTACAATCCAAAATTAAATGCAAACCAAAATTTCCTTATATACACGATTGATGCTCCTACATCAATAAGACTTCAAAGTTTCATCTTCCTTTTCATCACTAGTATCGAAATGGGTAGGATCCAAGTAATAAGAGGTGGATATCATGTTGGATTCACAATTAAAATCATAAATTTGATCCATGAACTTTTGATAATGGACAAAATCAAGGTTTCTAGATTTAACATGGGACATAACGTAGTCATCATCATAAGAACATAAAATAGTGCATGTTTTTGTATTGTCGTGATTGGAATTATTCTAGTTTCATTAGAAGGTTACTTTGTGGCTACACCGAGTTGATTTAAACATTGCGTAGAAAGATGTAAATTTTCTTAGAACATTTTTGTAGTTCCAAACTTGTTGCATTCGTAAAGATTCTTCTTAATCTTGTAAGAGGCTTCTTTAGTGTTACAAAAAGGGTATTTCTCAATCTCGACTTCAATGATGGGAGGAAATCAATTTCAAGGTAAGAGATGGTGGGATCTAATCCACAATACATTATGGTAACCAATTTTTATAGCACGCATTTTTATTTTATTTTAGGATCATCTAACTTGATGAGAGTGACATTAACGTTGGGTTTAAAATTGTAGAATTTGGGGTGATGTACACTAGGAACAATTGGTGTGGTTGGAATTATAAAGGGTTTTTAGGGTGGGATCGGGATGTGCCATGGATTGGTATCATCATCATGCTTCTATTTTTTATTTTCGTTGATTAATTTAAGGTATTGGCTAACAAATGAGGCAACCTATCTCATGTGATATGTCCATGGTCAAATGAAAAAGAGATTATAAGACGAAGGTTGATATGATACCATGGACTTAGTGTACAAAGTTTTTGGTCCTAATGTGATGGGGATCCAAAGCAAACCAAGGGGATTTGATGGTTTTTTTAAAGACACAAGATGATTCATGTATGCTTGAGGTCTTAAGTGGATACTACTAGGTTTCTTATTAACTAAGAGGATATGACATTAATCTTTGAGCCTTTAACCATATGTACTTTTCTTATTTGTACATATTAGACGAGGAAACTAATACTTAGGGGTAGATTTTTTCCATAGAAGAGGATTATTTTGTTTACCATGTCATCCACATGGAGCTTGAGAGAGATTTCCTTTATAGGTTAAGGAGGAATCATGGTTTTAACAGTGTGAATTTTGGAAGTAAGAGGAGGTTGAGAGGGATATTCAGCAATAGGTCTTGGAAAATCCTCTAAGGATCAAAGTTGTTGAAAAAGGAATCTATAATGTTGATGAGAAGTATGCTTAATTTTCATTTGGGGAATTTTACAAGGCATGTAATTGAGTTCATCAATGAAGTTCAATTATTGCTTCTAATAAGATCTATAAGAATATTTAGGTTCGTAAGAATTATAATTGGTTGGATCTTTGATAGTTGTAATAATTTGATTAGTTGATGAAGATACTTTTTCCTTAGGGGAAGAGTAGGCTCCTTGGGTTGAAGCTCTATTGGTGGAGTGGGATCAATCATTATTAAATTAATTATTAGAGGAATTTTTAAGAGAGAATTTATTTTGAGAAGTGATTTTAGGTTGTTGGATGGGATCCTTATGTGTAAGATTTCATCTATAGTTAACTTTAGCCAAATTCAACTATTAAGAATTTGTTAGGGTAGGAATATATTTTCCTTGTATTTATTTATTACTTGGAATATTTCCTACACATATGGTGACTCATCTTTCTTAGGTGTTCTTTGTGTCATAAGAGTTACTTGAATTTTCATAGACTATCATACATGTCATAGATGTCATAGTGTGTCATAGGAGTTACATTTGACTATATATTCCGGATAGTGTGTCATAGGAGTTACATTTGACCAGTTATTCTAGGAATGTAACTCCCCTTCCTATTCTTGGACTCTTGACCGCTATTCTCATGGAGTTACTCATCACTCTCCTATTTGTACACACCACATTTGAGTTATTGAGTTGTTTTGTGTTTTAACATTATTCTTGTGTTTTGTGAGATTATTTTCATATTGCATCTACTTTTTAGTGATTTCAATATTATTGCAACTACATGCGAATTCATTGTTATCCATATATTCTAACGATAACTCCAATAGAATTGATATAATAATGGATTTAATACCATTCAATGATGTCCATAAAGTTGTTCATAGGTGGATTCTTGGTGTTATGTATCATTCTCTAATTTCCTTGTTGATGATTTTTATGAGATTGTAGAAGAGATTTATATTTGTCATAGAAATATTTGATGTTAGTTTTAATATCAAAGTTAATAACTAGGAAGAATTCAAAAGTGATCTTGTAGAGATAGAAATATTTTACATGAGAGTTCCCAATGTTAGCATGCCACAACCAAAAGATATTGTGGTCATACAATGCGGGCATATATTTTGAAGGGTAGATGTGAGAAATTCTAGGATTAGTTACGATGTGTTGGAACTCCCGGAAATTATAGGGTGGGTAGTGAGATTTTTCTTAAGTCATTTAATTTATTGGAATAGAATTAGAAGGAAACATGATAGGTATGCCACTAAATGGGCTTAATTTGGAGATTTTATACACTAAATCGTGCACTTGGGTACAATTCTAGGTCATAATCACATACCACTATTCTGTAAAGTCCCCTTTTCCTATGCCAAGGCCTAAGGGCCGGATCGAGTCAAGCCGTGGTCAAACCCAAGGGGCTATGGACGCTGACAGCGATTGGGAAGGGGCCACATAGTTCTAATATTCAAGTTTTGCGTTTGGGGGTCACTTTTGGACCATGGCGACTTAAAAGGAAAAAGTAACTTTAGTTACTTTTATTTTATTGGCCCCTCCATGGAATGAAATGCGTCTAGGGTTATTGGGGCTCTTTTGCCGTGGAGAAGTATATAAGGAGTTGGGAGAGAAAGGAAGGGAACTTTTGCATACATTTTATTGACCTTCACGTGTAACTGTTGTTTGCGCATCTACAACTTGTGGAGTGAAATCCCACAGGGACCCTAGCTTCGGTGGTGAGAGACCCATCCCTAGCTAGCAAGGCATTCTTCGGTAGTGAGAGATCTACCCTAGTTTGTCATTTTGGAGCCGCTTTCAGGCTATGTTACAAAGATTATCAGAGGTTCAGAGGAAGGGTTTGAGGATTTTGGGGGCATTTGGGGAAGATAATCAAAGGGGTTCCAGATCAGACTTACGGCAGCCATTTGGGTTGGGCTTAGCATCACTTTGAAGGCACCTCCATCAGTTTCCAACCCTTTCCAAGCGAGGTGACTTGCAACCTTTATTTGGAGGGTTTTTCAGTTGGTCCCTTTCAGATCTAAAGGTTGAAATGTCATTTCCTATACTGTTAATGTTATTTCCAAAGACTCTTAATTTTTGCTCTTGTATTTGGAGAGTTACGAACCTCTGAAGTTTTCCAGTTGTCTAGGGCACGTTGTGCTTTTTCTGGCAGCATTTTAATTTCTGTAAAACTCCAAAAACAATTTTATTATGTCCTTTATAATAATATCAAGCTCTCTTTAAATTTTCAAGTAATTCAGGTGGATATTTTGGAAGATATTAAGTTTCTTTAGTTCGTTGTCCTAACTGTAAAAATCAAAAATCAAGTATTTTATTTGGCTGCAAATTTTCTACATTTTGTGCATTTTTTAAGTGGTATCCCACAAGGGATATTTCAGTGGTATCAGAGTTGTTGTTCCTCCAGCCTGTGTGGGTTAAATATGGTAGTTTGGAAAGATCTCAATGTGGGTTTTATGAAGGAAATGTTCACCAACATGGTGAAACAATAGGAAGCCACTAACCTTTATTTGAGCCAACTCACTCAAATGTGAATCAAAGCAAATCTAGGGACAATAAGGAACATGGTGAGAACAGTGATAAAGGGTGGAAAATAGAGGTGATTGATGAGGATTCTTGTTGGAGGAAATACCAATCTTTGAGTAGGGTTTCAGAGATAATATGTCATTTCCATATTATTACATGATGAAGATTGGTAGCAAGCCCAAGCGAGGTCATCATATGCCGGTACCTGAATTACAAAAGAACTCATTTGAAGAAGAAGCTTCTAGACAAAAAGGTATGATTTCCATTGAGCAAAATAATTGCATTAGTGAAACTTTTCTTGTTAGAGAAATTATTCCAGCTTAGGAGAAGAAATTTGTATATGCAAGCAAGGAGGATGTAATGGAAACTCTTAAAAAGTGTGAGGAATGGAATAGTAGAGTTAGAGCTACTAGGTTGATAGTGACTCAAAACAAGACAACACTTACAAGAGTTCAAGGAAAAGATGTGGGAAAATGATCCTGCTGTAATTTCCAAACCAACAACTTTTGATCAACTTTCAGATACTTTCAATGGGCACTCAGAAACAATGTTGGGGGCAGCTCAACATATGTCTATCTTGAACACACGGAGGACATTGATGGCATTGAAAGGTATGAACAAACATGGCTGGTTGGTTGTAAAATTGAAAAAGATATTTCAATCCAAAAGGTACCTATCAATCCTCCAAAGAATAATTCATTATCATATGGGATGGATTTACCAAGTAGTAATGAGCATAAATTTGTGAAAGGTGTTGATTCTTGTTCCACTTATTCTCCATCTAAAATCATGAATCACAATAGGGATGGTGTTGTTTTGGAGGTTTCTAAATCAGCAATAGAAGGTGAACCTTTTGATGATATTATTTATAAGGAGGTTAGTAGTAGCATGGATTTATTTCATCATCTTCATCCTATATCATTACAATAGTTTTATCATGATGGTATTCAGCCTATTGTCGATAAGAATGCTAAGAATTTGGTGCATCAAATTCAAGTCATCATGAAGACAAAGAGTGATAATATTCTTTATGAGGAGATACAAGAGAAGCAAAGATGGCAGACCTTACATGATACAAGGGTTCATGGGCATTATAAGGTATGGGATCCTGGTAATATGTTGCAATTATCCAAAACTATCAATTCTGATTTTGAAAACTTTGTGATTGATTTCATAAGAAAAAGAAGGAATTCAAATGTGTCTTTTGGGATTACAAGTGTTGGCAAGCATGATTTCTTCATTGGAGACTCCGGTGCAAGAAGGGAGAGTAACTCTCAAGGTACTAGCATTGGTTTTCTGATTGCTAAAAAGGGTAAGAGAATATTTTTTAATCATCTTCATCCTGTTGGACTATGTATAACAACAATCATAAAGAGAGGAGAAAATGCTTTATTAATAGATCCCATGACTGATTTTTATACCAGCTACATGGTGGAACCCTTGGAAGGGTTAGTGGGGGCATTTGGTCCTCAAAGTGCTCAAAGAATCAAGGTGCAATTTGTTGTTAAAAAAGAAGAGTTGAATTCAAGGTGCATTCATGACTTTAGCATCCTAAGGTATGAGAATGGTTACCATTTTCCTAGCTTGTTGAGTTCTCCTATGTTGTTGCCATGTTTCTATTATTTGGGACAACATTTACATGCTTGGATGATTGAGGAAGACTATTTCATAATCACGTCTCAAGGTATGCTAGATGGGATAAACACATCCTCCATTCACATTGCTCTTGATTCAACTAATAAGCATATGTTGGCAAAGAAAATAATGCAGGAGCCCATGATATTGAAAGGACATGAGGTATGTGGTATATTTATTGTGGTTGAATTTGCTAGAGGTAAGACTATTTTTGGGATGCAATGGTTGCATGATGTTAAGGAAGATGATGATGCATGTGTTGAAAAATCAAAGGAGAATGAAGATGTTGATCCTATATCAGAAATTATGAGTTGCAAAGGTATGATGAGCAGCCCCAATTATGCTATTTCAGATGTGTTGTCTTCTCTCATGATGAGAATCAATGGGTATAACAAAAGGTATGAAGTTCCTTATGATAAAGTTTATGGATGCATGAGTTCTAATGTTGATTTCCTTTTCTTACATTTACGATGAAATGAAAATATGGGGAAAGAGAATAAAGTATGATGAGGGAGCAGCCATGTGTATTCCCAACATAGAAGGAATTGATGAGTTATGTCCATGGAAAGACATGTCTTGCACAAAGAAGGTAACTCATTTCTTTATTATCATTAAGAGATGTGAAGTACTTGAATGTGTTTGTACATTTGGGTTATTTGAAGTTGGAATCATTCATTGGACATATTGGCTTCCATATTTTGGGAAATTTGCATTCATCCCTCATGTGGATAAACTGAAAAATTTTCAAGGAAAACAAAGAAATCAGATTTCATGGTATACAAGGGCAGATTGCAAAAGATGTGATTGGTGAAGAAAGAAGCATGTCGTTGCAGCGGTTGAATTGTGAAGGAACTCAACGCGTCTTGTGGATCATGGTGACATCACAAGGTATGAGACAAGTGGGATATTTGATGACTCCTATTCTGACG
Organism: Taxus wallichiana var. yunnanensis; assembly: GCA_018340775.1. NCBI lineage: Eukaryota > Viridiplantae > Streptophyta > Pinopsida > Cupressales > Taxaceae > Taxus > Taxus wallichiana. The sequence goes on along the minus strand of CM031242.1, from coordinate 354,484,390 downwards.
GATTGTTTGCTGCAGACACAGAGCACACCATGATGACTTATGTGGAGAGTGAGTCGGATGATGTTGAATTGGGGAGTGAGTTAGATATGATGGAGACTTTGAATCTAGATAGGGTGAGTGGAGTCATGGATGTGGGTGTAACCAATAGTGTTACACATGAGACAGTTACAGAGATTGGGATTACAGGTTTAGACCATCCGAGTTTATCATTATGTTGGTTATCTGAGGTTTCGATAGATTGGAGATCTCATTTGCTTGTTGAGTACTCCAAGAACTAACACACTTGTGAGATTCTGGATGGTCACATACAGGATGACAACTATAGATTGGAGGATGAGATGATCTTCTATCAGGGCAGATTGTACCTTGTGTCAGATTCATGGTTGAGGATGGAGATATTGCGACATGTGCATTGTTCTTCCGTGACTGGGCACTTGAGCTTCGATGAGACCTATAGGTTCATGTCAGAGAGGTTCATATGGCATAGGTTGAGTGAGGATATCCTCAACTTTATACAGGCATGTACGGTTTGTCACTATGACAAGTCAGAGCTTATGGGTTCATCATTTTTGAATCGACATGGGATAACACTCCTATGTATTTTACTGCTTCTATGCCCGGTGAGCACTTCACCCATGTGCTTTAGTCAGTGGAGAGATGAAATTGACTCATGGTTATTCGGTAGGTTCACATTCAGTGCAGGAGGTGGACTATGTGGAGCTGATATTACCGGTTGACTATCTACTAGAGTCTTGGGACTTTTCCCCATGAGACACATTGAGATACATTATGAGGAGCCTTGCTCTCACACGAGTGTAGGTCATGTGGGAGAGTTAACACCATTTGTGTGTATACAGGTTGTTTCATAGGTTGATCCAGGGATTCTATAGGATTCAGAGTGGAATTTCATACCCAGGAGTTGATTGGAGAGGCAGTGAGTGATCACATGATGAAAACCTTGCATTGGCAGGGATTGGACAGATTGGAAATTTCGGTATGAGTACCAGTGGAGATTCCGTTTGGGTATCATTCTACTTCATGGAAAACATTGCTCTCGATACAATATATAGGTCATGATGACTGCATGGGGTTTCTTGGTTACTTTGAATTACATTGATCCTTGGTTGATGGCAGGGTGAGGTGGAAAAACTTACGGCGTGGTATTCAAACTTTCGCATGACAGACAAGATAATGCTTGGGGTCAAGCATTTCTCGGGAAGGTAGGACTTTGTAATGTCCCCTTTTCCTTTGCCAAGGCCTAAGTGCCAAGTCAAGTCCAAGCCATGGTCAGACCCAAGGGGTGTGGATGCTAGGAGCTATTGGGAAGGGGCCACGTGGTTCTAATATTCAAGTTTTGTGTTTGGGGGTCACTTTTGGACCATGGTGACTTAAAAGGAAAAAGTAACTTTAGTTACTTTTATTTTATCGGCCCCTCCATGGAATGAAATGCGTCTAGGGTTATTGGGGCTCTTTTTCCGTGGAGAAGTATATAAGGAGTTGGGAGAGAAAGGAAGGGAACTTTTGCATACATTTTATTGACCTTCACGTGCAACTGTTGTTTGTGCATCTACAACTTGTGGAGTGAAATCCCACAAGGACCCTAGCTTCGGTGGTGAGAGACCCATCCCTAGCTAGAAGGACATTTTTGGTAGTGAGATATCTACCCTAGTCTGTAATTTTGGAGCCACTTTCAAGGTTGTGTTACAGAGATATTATCAGAGGGTTTAGAGGAAGGGTTTGAGGATTTTTGGGGGCATTTGGGGAAGATAATCATAGGGGTTCCAGATCAGACTTACAACAGCCATTTGGGCTGGGCTTAACATCACTTTGAAGGCACCTCCATCAGTTTCCAACCCCTTTCCAAGTGAGGTGACTTGCAGCATTTATTTGGAGGGTTTTCCAATTGGTCCCTTTCAGATCTAAAGGTTGAAATGTCATTTCCTATACCTGTTAATGTTATTTCCAAAGACTCTTAATTTTTTCTCTTGTATTTGGAGAGTTATGAACCTTTGAAGTTTTCTAGTTGTCTAGGGCACGCTGTGCTTTTTCTGGCAGCATTTTAATTTTTGTAAAACTCCAAAAATAGTTTTATTATGTCCTTTATAATAATATCAAGCTCTCTTTAAATTTTCAAGTAATTCGGGTGGATATTTTGGAAGATATTAAGTTTCTTTAGTTCGTTGTCCTAACTGTAAAAATCAGTATTTTATTTGGCTGCAAATTTTCTACATTTTGGGCATTTTTTAAAGTGGTATCCCATAATGGATATTTCATATTCATATGATTCATAAGTGAGAAAACTAGTAATTGACATCTATCTTTGGCCTTTTTTTGTCTTTCTAGTTTTCTCTTTAGTCATGCACACCCCACAACCCAGTCTGATCTTCGTTACTTTATCTTTATTGATTTTAGACACCAACGCCTAGTGCCCTCGTCCCCTCTGGGTGTCCTGCAGGACCTCTTTATATCTTACTCGCCTCTTTTGGGCATCTTGTTTTCTTATGGGTCAGCCTTTTTGTTGTCAATTGTGAAAGTCAAACAAGGGAATCATATAAATACAAAGATATGTGACCATAATAAAGGACCAAGCTCTAAGCATCTATCATCACCTAAGGTTGCATCCAAAGACATTCTAAGAGCATCAAACATCCATCTAGCACTCACTCAAGGGACAAGGGATTACATTTTTCTGCATACACGCATAGGAGGGGAAGTTCATTTTTTCATCCACACATCTACTTACATTGCTACATCTAGTTATTGCTCGCTATCAAGTGCATCTTGCACAAGAGCCACCTAGGGCATGATTCTTGCACACACACACAAGAACTACATGGATTCTGAAATGTAGTGCAATGCTCGGTTGTAAGCTCACTCACAGGTGACTGTCGGGGTTAGTCTGACTCCCCATTTGCATTTTTTTTTTTAGGATTTGATGTGTTTTGGGTTTTTGTAGGATATCATTTTTTTTTCAGGTTACAGGAGAACTATGCGATCATCCAATGACATACAATGAAGGTTGCGACATAAAAAATCAGTTTTTGAGGTCTTTCGCAATCACGGGTTCCCAAAAGTAATATCCAATTGCCTAGGTGCGCTTGACCCGATCTAGACACCTTGGTCCATCTTGTTTTGAAAGTTCCACAATTTTCTCGGTTTGGTTACAACAATCGGCCCTCCTATTTCATCAATTTTCCAGCTAAGCATACCTCCGGATCAAGTGTGAAATCAACTAAGTCTCTCATTCCCTCTCTTGCACTTAGGGTTTTAATTTCCATTTACTTATTACTTGTGTCAAATATGTACTTAACATTTATTTATCCTACGTTACTCTACAATTAGGGTTTTACAAATACCAATATTTGTTAAATCATTTGGTGAACTCGTCTCATTCGACACTCTTGGATCCTTATTTTTCTTCTCTCATGGCTCATAAGGTCTCTCAAGTCTCCTTGCTTCAATTTCTTCAAATATGCCCATCTTGTAAAGATGCTCTCCAAAAACCCTAGACAATATGTATCTCCCTATCAACAAGTCCCCTTCACAAGTTAGTTCCATATTCGACTGTCTCTCCGATGACTCTATTAGTTCTAATGCCAATCAATCAATCTGCAAGTCTATTCAAGCTTTACATTCTTTATTTCAAGATAAATTTCAGGCTATGGAATCCATGATTACATCTCTTAAATATGAAATCCAACATCTTAAGGATGCTTCTTAAACCCATGCTTGCTCTTCTTATACATCTCATCTTCATTCTATGTCTTTTATACGTTCTTATATCAGTGAACCTCAAGTATTACCATTACCGACACCTCTCAAGTTTGATCTCAATACTAAGCAACATGATATTCTTCCTCAACTCCTTACTCATCAATTGATAAAATTTCCATCTACTCATTTCTATCCTCCTTATCAGCTTACAAAATATCAAGGTTGTCCATATTACAATTATCATCGAATCAATGGACATAATGACAATGATTGTTATGCTTTATAATGAAGAATCAAGCACCTTGAGCATCAGGGTTTTATCTCATTTACTACACAACATTCTAATACATGCCTATCTCCAATTGCTAAATATCATTGGGTTCCTAAATCTGATTCATCTATGTCTAATGAGCATCATGCCATCGTTACTAATGTTCCTTCTACGGAAATTCAAGAGTCGCCTAAGAAACTTCCTCTCAACATCAATTCATCCTCTTCTCCTCTTGAGTCTTCTACAATGTTATCAATCCCACATAAGCTAACACCATTTAAGATTCCTCCCCATTCTATTCCACTTCCATTTTCAATTCATTTTTTCAAAGTAACTACTCCTACTAATGGCCAGACACATTTCAAACTCCACCACCATCACATGGTCCTACTGTTGCTTTTACCTACCATTGTGCTGGATATCTCTATTATCATGACACAAATAACACTATCCCACAATGGCATGGTATTTCTCATGTCATCAAATATATCTCCATCATTGGCACACTTGGGGGCATCATGATTACTTCCCCATATTAGCATTATAAGGTGTCTCGCATTTCTACTATTATGCTCTGTGCTTCATGTTTCATCTCTCTGAGAATCATTACACATCTTGATACATTTGTATCATCATTACCCTATGATGCACTCTCATGCTACAGTTCACACTTGAATGTTGAGGGCATAATACATATATGAACCTCACATCATACACACGACACATTTCATACTCTGTGCATTCATGACACATCTCTCTAGCATCACATTCTCACACATCACACTACCCTATGACACACTCTTGTTCCATGGTTCATACTCAACTGCTGAGGGTCTAAATATGACATGAACTTCACCTCAATCACACTCTTCACGCTCTATGCTTCATTGATATATATTTCTAACACCATCAACCCATTTCCCAATGACACAATCTTGTCATATGGTCCATTCTAGACTTTCAAGGGGTCTTTTATAAATGAACCTCATCTCATATTCATACACATTCACTCATGAGGAAATCTTCTCCTGTCATTCACACTTTGCATATCATTCCATCTCACTCACTCACAACATGTTTCATATCTTGGTTGTAATTATTCTTGTTTGCTTATACTCACATGTTACACTTTACTTACTATGTTAGTCGGATATATAGTATGTCATTATCTTTATCATATACACATGCGTGTTCACTTGTTCTTTAGTTGTGGATGCAGACTTTCTATAGATATTTACACACAACATGGATGTTTGGCACTATACCTCTTACCAATCCCACTGTGGCTTGGGGCATCTACTTTTGTACACACTACATGTGTTATTGTTTCATTTTTATACTACTTCCTATTCTTACTAGAACACTACTCTATCAATACATACATGTCTTGACATACTTTTTATCTTTCTAACATGCTAACAGGTGTTTCATGTGCAACATTTTCCTTACAGGAACTATTTTCCACCATGGTTTTCTAATTTTTAGCTTGTTATTGTTTGTCATTATTTGCGGGATTCGCCATACATATTGCTTATATGATTTTGGACACTTCGGCCTTAATTTTCTTACAACATTGTGAGTGATGTCCCATGTTTGAAACCCACTTTTGCGGTCTACATTGTCTTCTTGCTTGTTAGCTTACACATTGTCTTCTATATGTGTATTTTTCTTGATTGCACTAACACATGTTTTTAGCCACTTTTTTGCATGTTCCTTGGTTTCTACCTTACACATTCCCTCCCCCTGTAGACCATCAGCTTCATATCAACGTCTAGTCCTCTCCTTTGGGCCGCATTATCCTAGCAATGTCGCACACACCCCAAACAAGGGGGGCATACATTGGGTGAATCAATTACCCTATATAGTAGCAAAAGATAAAGTACATCATAGTTTAGCACATGAACAAAACACGCTTATAACACATGAATGACTCATAATCGACTTGGGTCATCAGTTTAGCACAGACACCAACACCTAGATATAGATATGAGCTCGTGGGCACTCCTGACTTTTCCTGGGAGCCTATGACTAGGGGACAATTACAATCATTTTCTTAGATCAACAAAGTTTTCAGTAGTTTACATAGCAGTTTGCACAACACAGGAACAATCCTCCAATAATCAGAACACATTTTATCTTCTTTTTCTACTTGGATTGAAATGGATCGAGCTGGAACAAAGAAGGATCACACCATATGCAACGGTGTATAAATTTTTGGAAACAGTCGGGGATGGAGAATAACACTAGACCTTTCTCCCTAACACTCTTCTGGCGTGGTGTGAGATCGCCCAAAAAACTAGCACTTGGCGTCAGATCACCCAAAAAACTCGCACTTGGCATTAGATTGCCCAAAAAAATCATTCTTGGCGTGAGATCGTCCAAAAAACTCATTCTTCTACAGTGTTTTAGGATACGTTATATCCTTTTCACTCATCATGGATCAGGTGCACATGTTCCTTTTAATACTTTTTTGCATTTTTAAATACTTTTTACATACTTGGATCAAATTTTTCACATATATATGACTTTGAATACTCTTTCACACTTCTTTTGCGGGTCTGTTATTAATACAAAACAAGAAGCAACCCCACATCAAGACAACGACAACAGTAAAAACATGGCACAACACATACGCTTCACCCCTAGGTCCACTTCCTCTTCCTTAGCTTCCACACTTCATTTTTATCACTCCACGCTTTTTCTTTTCTCTTCAAAGATGCTTTCACCATCGATCTACATGGTTTTCAGGTACACATCTCTTATCTAATTTATGTTATATATTATTCACTCAACAACATAAAGTGGGGGAAAATTTAGACATTAAATCACGCACATGGGTACATTTCTAGGTCCTAATCACATACCACTATTCATATGATTCCTAAGCGAGAAAAATAGTAATTGGTATCTATCTTTGGTCTCTTTTTTGTCTTTCGGGTTTTCTCTTTGGTCTTGTACACCCCACAACCCAGTTTGATCTTCGTTACTTTATCTTTATTGACTCTAGACACCATCACCCATCCAGGACACTAGCACCCGGTGTCCTCATCCCCTCTAGCGCCCTTGACCTCTTTGTTCTAACTACAACTTTTATCCAAACACAAATACAACTTTTATCCAAAAAAATATTTGTTCTTATGGACTCTAAAATCATAAAATTTATGATACTTATATGTAATTAATAACTTATACAAATAATAATATATATTTTTACATTATCATACACATTTAATTTTCATACAAAAATTACTCAAAATAAAAATATATATTATATTTTTAAAAATATTTTACAATTTGAACCAAAGTGTAAAAAAATCTCTCTAAAGGACAATAACTTCTTCAAAATGTCTTCGATCTACATATTTTGTTTGAATTAGATTGAATTTTCTTCTAGTACAAAATTTATTCGTAGTACAATTTCCACGAGCATTGTTGCTTCACATTAGAAATCTACATAAAAAATTACAAATTCCAATTTTCGTATGTACCTAATATGCAAAGACCGCTGAAGCATTTTACATAATGACCTTGGGAAAATATGCAAATCCCAATATCAAAATTCAAATCCATGAATTTTTCATGTTTCGGTTTATGGTAAAACAAACCCTTTTCTATTTATGGTAAAATGAAGACTTAATTCCAATATTCAAATCCCCAAATTCATTATGTTTTTGTTTCAATTAAAATGAACTCTTTACATGGTTAAGTGAATTGTGTCTATTTATATGATCAAATGAACTTTATACTTTGCATTGTTTTATAAAGCTATCCACAACAAAACCATATAAATATCTACTACTATATTTTATTAAATATCAAAATAATTAATGATATGCAAAAATATAAAAAAGATCCAATTCATTAAACCATGCAAAGAGATAAATGTCATCGCATAAAATGCATAAAGGGGCCTTGCAAACCTATGTCCACCAAGAACTAATGCACACCATAATCACCAAGATCAATGTCAACACCAATGTAAACATCAACCCACCAATACTACCCAATGCCCAAAACAAAAATAAATTTACACATATGAAAAATTCATCTTAAAATAAATAGAATAAAGATGTGTTTTAGATTAAAAACAACAATTAGTTTACCATTAACAAAAAAGGTTCATTTTACCATTGAAAAAGGGTTTGTTATACCATTAACATAAAATTATTTGTTTGAAAAAGTATACTTTAAATACCTTAGACACACATGTCAAACACCCTCCACTGCACTCAAACACACGTCATTTGCACCAAATAAAGTTCCTCATTAATTGAATAGGGGTTTGTTGCACAACTAATAGAATAAAGGTTCATTTTATAATTAACAAAATAAATGCTTGCTTTACAAGAAAAAAATAGGGTTAGCTTTACTGAGAAATATAAAATTATTAGCTTTACCCTTATTATGTTTTACCGGAGAAAGAGAACCTTGTATTGTATATGGTAAACATACCCTTTTTTGTTTATGGTAATCCAAACTCTTATTTTGCTTATGGTAAAATGAACCCTTATTTTGTTTAACCATAAATAGTAAAGGGTTTATTTTTCTATAAACTAAAAAGGGTGCATTTTAACTAAAACAATACCAAAACAGTTTGTTTTAATCAAACAATACCAAAAAGGGTTCATTTTAATGAAATAATTACAAAAAGGGTTCATTTTAACTGAAATAGAAAAGGGTTTGTTTTAAGTGAAACATAAAAGTGATCATTTTAACTAAAACATAAAAAGGGTTTGTTTTAACAAAAATATAAATATTAACATGAAATGTTTGTTTTAATTGAAAACAAAACAAAAACATGAAAGAGTTTATTTTAACAAAAATAAAAACAAAAAGATTTTATTTTGATCGAAACAAAAACAAAAGGTTAGTTTTGACTAAAATAGAAAAGAAAATGTTCATTTTAACAAAAACAAAAACAAAGGGCTCATTTTAATCAAGCATAAGTAGAGAGCGTTCATTCTAACTAAAGTAGAAATAGAGAAGGGTTCATTCTAACTAAAACAAACACCGAAAAGGGTTCGTTTTAATTGAAATAGAAATAGATAAGGGTTCATTTTAATGGAAATAAAATAAAAATGGTTTGTTTTAATCAAGCAATAATAGAATATGGTTCGTTTTAATTGAAACAAAAACAATAAAGGGTTCATTTTTACTTTGAAATAGAAACATAAACAGAAAAAGACTTTGTTTTAATGAAATATAATAGAAAAGGTTCGTTTAAACTAAAACAAAACATAAAAAGTTTTTTTAACTAAAATAGAAACAAAAATGGCTTGTTTTAATTGAAACAAAAACATAAAAGAGTCCATTTTAACCGAGAAAAATGGGTTCATTTTAACTATAATAAAAACAAAATTGGGATCATTTTACTTGATACAAAAGGATCATTTTTTATGACAATGATCCAAAAACACCCACCAACAAAAAAACCCCGATACATTACCATTTAAAAAAACATAAAGCGTTCATTTTACTAATAAAAATAGCTATGTAATCAGCCAAGCATGCTTTGTATGCTTGAAAATATGAGCCACAAACACCCACCATAAACACCAAACACAAAGTTAATTTTAAATTAAGTGGAAACATAAAGGTTTGTTTTAACTAAAGCAAAAACACAAAGTGTTCGCTTTAATCAAGAAGAAACCAAAAGGGCTCATTTAATTAAAATAAAAAATAAGTGTTTGTTTTAATGAAAAAGAAATAGAAAAGCATTCGTTTTAACTAATAGAAATAGAAAAGTGTTTGTAGTTACTTATGTACTTAATTGCTACTTTTCTTTATCATTTCTTATTTTTCCACTAATATTTTATCTTCTTGCTAATATCTCCTTCTATATTTCACTCTAATCTCTACTATTCGCACTTAATTCCATTTCTCTTTTATTTTATTTACTTTTTGTTTCTCATTAATATCTATTTGTATCCCTAATTTATCTTCCCCATTCTAATCTATAATCTTTGGTATTGTTTCAAATTTCTACTTATTTCATGCCCTATTCATTTTCTCCAACTGTTGGATCACATTTTCCCCAGTAGTCTTATCTTTTCGGATCCCTCTTTTTTGGATCACCATTTTGTAGGTGCCTAACCCATTTAGAATAGGGTGGCTCTAGTATTTATTTTAGTCTCATTTCCACACATTATGTTTGTGTTTAAAAAAATGATTTCTTGTCTCTCTCATCTCTTCCAATCTTATCTTTCTCGCTACTATCCTCTAGATATCAATTTTCCAAGACCTCAACATCACCATTAAATTTTGACATAAACTAGACAAAGTGGCTATTAGTTTATGTAGTTCAAGAGGTCTAGGTTCAAGCCAATATTATGCGAAGAAGATAGAGTACTTATTAAATACTCAATACTTGGTGTATTACTTATATCAAAGTATAATGGGTCTCGTAATTAAAATATACACATGTAAGACTCATAATTCCATAATCTTCTATTTATTCAAATATTACTTCTTAAATACATCAGCAAGTCTCAATGACTCTATCTTATACCGTTGTCTACAAAATATTTTACATATATCGTTACACTCGCTTATACCTTCACTATGCTCTATTCTCTATGCACATGATCTCTTATACACCAATCTTATATCACTTTTATATGTGTCTTCCTCTTCTTCTATATGCATTTCTTATATGGATATCTATCTCACCCCTTAGTTTACATTTTTATATATCCTTTGTGTCGTGTGTGTGTGTGGGTGGGTGCATGTTTGCATGTGCATGTGTGTGTGTGTACACACATATATACATATATATACATATATGTATGTATATATATATACACACATATATATATATACACACACATATATATACATACATATATACATATACACACAAACACACACAAACACACACAAACATATATATTATGTGTGTGTGTGTGCAGGTGGGTATGCGTTTGAGTGTGTGAAGGTATGTGTGTGTAGACACAAAATCATGCATTGTGGTAAATTTCTAGGTCCTAAAGTATACTTACATTTATATGATTCCTAAGAAAGAAAACTAGTAATTGATAGCTATCTTTGGCCTCTTTTATTTGTTTCTTGTCTTCTTTTTGGTCTTTTACACCATATAACCCAAATCGATACTTTACTTGTTTATATTTCATGACCTTGAGACACCGCCTGTGTGCCCTCGTCCCTTCTTCCAGGAGCCCCCCCTCTTTCCACCTTTCTCTTTTTGGGATTTTTTAATCTTTTGGGCATCTTATTTTCTTATGGGTTAACCTTCCAGTTGTCAATTATGAAATTCAACCAAGGAAATCATATAAATACAAAGTTATGTGACCAAAATAAAGGACCAAGCTCTAAGCATTTACTATCATCACCTAAGCTTGCATCCAAATCCATCTAAGAGCACTAAAGGCATCCATCTAGCATCCATTCAAGGGACAAGGGATTGCATTTTATGCATACACTGCATAGGAAGGGGAAGTTCATTATTCCATCCACACATCTATTTACATTGATACATCTAGCTATCACCCACTATCAAGCATGCTTGCACAGGGAATGATTCTTTCACATATGCACAATAACTACATGAAGTCTGAGATGTAGTGTAGAGCTTGGTCATAAGTTCACTCAGTCAGGTGACCGTTGGGGTCAGTCCAACTCCCCATTCTGCATATTTATTTTTGGATTTGATGTGGTTTGTGGGATTTTTTGGGTGTTATCTATTTTGCAGGTTATAGGTACCCTCAGCGATCATATTGTGATATACAAGCAACTAACAACGACTATCAATGACATTTTTGCGACACCAGAAAAATTAGATTTTGACCACTTTCTCAGTCATAAGCACCCAAAAATAGACTTTGGCACCTGCGCCCCGACCCACCCATCAGCGCCTAGTCCATCTCATCCAACACTCCATAATTTATAGTGCACAATAACAACACATTTTACCTCATGTTCAACATTTTTCCCGATCTGCATCGATCCCTGGATCAAGTGAAAATTAGTTAAGTCCTTTACTCTCTCTCTTGCACATAGGGTTTCATATTTTATTAGCTTATTGATTGTGTCATATTTTTATCTTAGCATTTTATTATAATGCATTACTCTACAATTAGGGTTTAGCATAAATCTATTTTTGTTAAATCATTTGGCAAACCCACATTTGAACACTCTTGGATCGTCACTTCGTCCTAATTTCATTATTTTAAGATCCTCTCACCATGGATATTTCCATTTATGCCTTCTTGTAAGCTAATCCTGAATGTAAGGCTAAAATAAACTCTCTCCTGGCTAATACTTATATTCATTTCAATACTCCTTCAAACCATGTCTATTATTTATTTGTAGCTACATTTTCTAAACAACTTACTTTCCCATCTTGTTGTAGCTATCGTTCTTTTTGTTTATGACAATGATCCTCCTCTTTATATTCATGCTCGCATCTTTAACATAGGAATTAGGTGAGTACTAGTTGATAATGGATATGAGCTCAACCTTTGTAGTCTCACATTTATTCAACAACTTGGCCTTTCCTCAGCTCATGTCAATCCAACATCCATTTCTATCCGTAGCTATGATTATTTTACACGTCCGTGCATGGGCACTATCACCTTACCTCTCACAGTTGGGCCTAAAACCATTCCTACCATATATTCTTTGTTATCAATGTCACACTTCAATTCAATTGCTTACTTGGTAGGCCATGGCTTCACGCTATGCAAGCAATACCTTCTACATTTCATCAATGCATTAAATTCCTACATGAGGTATGCATATACTATTGTTATTGATCACGACCCGTTCAAATATTTTCACCTCGACCCACTCACTGCACTTCCTACTCCACTTCTATATCATAATGTTGGTCATCCCTATAATCCTCCTACATATCTCACTGATGATTATCAACTCACAAAACCTCCCCCTACTACCACCAACATGCTTCTTCTCCAAGGATCTATTTGTGCATTAGACATCATGTCATCCGCTTCATCTCCCCAACAACCCTCTGTGTCGAATCTCCTCCTTTCACATGTACTCTTTTCATACATAACTCTTATTGGCCTCATATTCCATTTGATCCCACTTGTTTTGACACCGTTTGCACAGCACGATGGCTTAGCCTCGGCTTGGTTTCACACTTGATGATCTCCTCCCACCACCTCATTATCCTCACCTTTATCATGGATGTGTCTTTGTTACTTCTTATGGCCTCTAGGTCTTCCATTTATCAGTATTCCTTGCACGTACTCCTTGTTCCTCTCCACTTACACTTGGGCAATATTGGCTTGACTACATTGGTGACACTTTGGATCCTAATCACACTAGTATCACATTTCCCATGCCTTTTGGCCACATTTCTATTTACAATGATTCATTTCTCGGCTATAATCAAAATCTCACACACTGGTATGCACATGGTTGTCCACAACCACCTTTCACTGATGAAGAATATGCTATGGGAATGTACAATTTACGTCGCAATGGATCTTTATATGATAAACCCCACACTATTTCTTACCAAGTCTCTGATCCGGGTCCAATTGGTTATGATCTTGACAATGACGATCTTCTAGACGATGTTACTTGATTCTTATACACATCATACACTTGGGGAATCATGCTTACTTCTTTCCCCCTTATAACATCATCAGTGTAAAGCATTTCTATTATTACGCTTTATGTTTCATACTTCCTATTTCTAAGCAATCTTATGCATCTTGATACACTTTGTACTTTGTCATACTACCTTATCACGTACTCTAATTTCACGGTTAATACTCGAGTGCCGAGGGTCTAAATATGAAATGAACCTTGACTCTTCTACACTTTACACCCTTCAATTCATAATCTATCTTTCTAGCATCTATTTTCAAAACATTTCCCATTGACGCACTCTTGTTCTATGGTTCATTCTTGATTGTTGAGGTGTATTTTATAAATGAACCTCATATCACATCTCATGCACATCCACTAGGGGGAATGATACTCCTCTCACATTCACATTGCATATTATTCCATTACATTCAAACTCATAGCATATTGCATATCTTGGTTGCATCCATTCTTGCTTGTTTATACTTACATGTACACTTTTTTTCTCATGCTAGATGGATACTTTAGTATGTCAATATATTTTCTATATACACGTACATGTTCACTTGGTATTTAGTTATGAATGCAGAATTTCTACAAATCTTTACACATAGCAATAATGTTTGGAAATGTACCTCCTACTAGTCCCATCGAGGCTCTTGGGGGCATCTATATTTCTACTCTTATACATCACATGTTTATTGTTCCATTATTTACTAGTTCCTATTCTTACTAGCACACTACTTTTAATTGATCTATACACACTTTTACATACTTTTTATCTTTCTAACATGTTAACAAGTGCTTCATGTGCTACATTTGCTTTGCAAGACTATATGTCACTATGGTTTTATGTTACTCTTTGCTTGTCATTTTTTTCCACTGTATGCTTTATTGTTTTGGGGTTATGCTCTTTATCTCGTATGCACATCAGTATGCTTTTAGTTGCTTCATCCCTACTTTTCTTGTGACATTGTGAATGATGTGCCATGTATGAAACTTGTTTTTGTGGTCTATCTTATCTTGTTTATTGCTTGATACATTGTCTTCTATTTGCATACTATTTATTGCACTAACATATGTTCTTAGCCTTCTTGTTTGCATGTGCCTTGGTTTCTACCATGTAGATTCCCTCCCCCTGTAGGGGCATTCATTTCATCTCGCTTTTAGTTCCTCTCTTTTGGACTGCATGTTCCTATCAACGTCATATGCACCCCAAATGAGCAGAGCATACATTGGGTGAATCAGCCACCCCATACAATAGTTCAAATCTATAGACCAAATATGCATAGTACATAATCAACATAGGAAAAGTTTTAGAAACGGCCCAAAATCTAACTTGGGTCCTCAGTTCAACACAGACTCTAGAACCCAAATACAGACACTAATGCCTGGGCACTCCTGACCTCTCTTGGGTGCCTATTTCTTGAGGGTAGATATAATTACTTTCTCATATCAGCATAATTTACAGTAGTTCACAAATCAATTTCATAATACAGGTACAATCCTCCAACAAGCAGAATGCATTCTTTCTCCATTTCAACTTGGAACTAATATGGTATAACTTGGAACAAATAAGGATCACACCATCTGTAATGGTATATAATAAGGAAGCAATCATGGAAGAAGAGTAACACTAGACCTCTCTCCCTAAAACTCTTCTGTCATGGTGTGAGATCGCCCAAAAACTCACACTTGGCATGAGATTGCCCAAAAAAATCACTCTTGGCATGAGATCACCCAAAAACTAGCACTTGGCATGAGATCGCCTAAAAAACTTGCTCTACACATTTTCAGGACATCTTTCTATCCTTTTACACTCATGATCATCAGGTGCACACTTTCCTTTTACTACTTTTTCACACATTTACATACTTTTACATGTTTTTACAGAGTTTTCATAATACATGACTTTGACTACTCTTTTGCTCTTCTTTTACAGTCCATCCTTAATACGTAACAAGAAGCAACCCTACATCAAATAAAACAACAGTACACCACAATACAACACAATACACTTCACCCCTAGGGTCACTTCCTCTTTCTTAGCTTCCACGCTTCATTTTTATCACTTCACACTTTCACTTGTCTCTTTGACACGCTATCGCCATCACATTCTACATGGTTATCAAGTACACATATCTTATCTACTTTATGTTATCAAGTATTCACTCAACAACATAAAGTGGGGGAAAATGTAGACACAAAATCACACACTTAGGTACATTTCTAGGTCCTAAAAGTATACTTGCATTCATATGATTCCTAAGCAAGAAAACTAGTAATTAATAGCTATCTTTGGCCTCTTTACTTTATTTCTTGTCTTCTTTTTGGTCTTTTACACCCTACAACCCAGTCGATAATTTTTACTTGTTTATCTTTCATGACCTCAGACACTAGCACCCAGGCACCCTCATCCCCTATG
This sequence comes from Taxus wallichiana var. yunnanensis, assembly GCA_018340775.1. Lineage (NCBI taxonomy): Eukaryota > Viridiplantae > Streptophyta > Pinopsida > Cupressales > Taxaceae > Taxus > Taxus wallichiana. The sequence goes on along the minus strand of CM031242.1, from coordinate 354,468,404 downwards.
AGCACCCCTGACTTCTTTCCACCTTACTCATTTTTTTGGGCTTCTTTTATCTTTTGGGCATCTTAATTTCTTATGGTTCGGCCTTCCAGTTGTCAAATTATGAAATTAAACCAAGGGAATCATATAAATACAAAGATATGTGACCAAAATAAAGGACCAAGCTCTAAGAATCTATTATCATCACCTAAGCTTGCATCCAAAGGTATCTAAGAGAACTAAAGGCATCCATCTAGCATCCATTCAAGGGACAAGGGTCTGCATTTTCTGCATACACTACATAGGAAGGAAAATTTCATTGTTCCATCCACACATCTATTTACATTGATACATCTAGTTATCACCCACTATCAAGTGCACTTACACAAGGGCATCCTAGGGCATGATTCTTTCACACACATACAAGAACTACATGGATTCTGAGATGTAGTGCAATGTTTGGTCGTAAGTTCACTCAATCCAGTGACCTTCGGGTCACCCCAACTCCCCATTTTGCATCTTTATTTTTGGATTTGAAGTAGTTTGTGGGATTTTGTAGGGGATATCTATTTTGTAGGTTACATGTACCATCATGCGATCATATTGCAACATACAGGTGACCAATATCGATTGTTAACAACATTCGTGTGACACCATAAAAATCAAATTCCACCACTTTCTCTCACACACAAGCACCTGTAAGAAGACTCTAGCACCTAAGCACCTCTAAGCCGGTCTAGATGCCCTATTCCACCTCATTTGACAACTCCAAAATTTACAAGTGCACAATAATGACACAATTTACCTCATGTTCAACAATTTTCTCAGTCTACATCAGTCTTGGATCAAGTGCAAAACAACTAAGTACTTTACTCTCTCTCTCTCTCTTACACTTAGGGTTTCATATTTTGTTAGCTTATTGCTTGTATCAAATATGTATATTAGAATTTTATTATCATACGTGACTCTGCAATTAGGGTTTAGAAGAAATCTATTTTTGTTAAATCAATGTGCACGTATGTGAGTGTGTATATGTGCATGTACATGTGCATCCTCTTAATAATGCTCTATGTTGGAATATCAGAAAATGGAAATCATTTTTGAATTATTGTCACCTCATACCACTTCTTGACATGGTTCGCTTTATCTTCATATATCACTTTAGTTTCTTGTCTCTCAACATCCCCATGAAATCAAAAAACTTGACCTAATCATCTATAATATTATGGTTTTTTAACGAGTCTAATATAAAGAATAATTTTTCTAACATTTTTAATGTCTTTTCCAAATAATGGGAGCTTCATTCTTTGTGTTCTCTAAGTTTTTCCTTGTCCTATCAATACATTGCTTCATTATTTTCCTCTTTAATATATTGTTTGTGTCTCTCTATTGTCTTCTTCTTTCTCTTATCTCTTTAAAACCTTCTCTCAAAGTAATACTTTCCCAATATTTCACTAAAATCCTCTATTATACCTTTTTGTGTGGGGGTATGTGTGGGTAGGTGGGTGTGGGTTCATGTGAGTGTGTATGTGTGTGTGTGCATGTGTGTGTGTGCACATGTGTGCATATATGTGTGTGTGTGTGCATGCACACACATGCACACACACGATGTGTGTGGGGAGGGGGGTTGTACACTCATGTGTGTGCATGTGCATACAAAACATGTGTGTGTGTGTGGTGTATGTGCACGTGCACGTGCATGTGCGTGTACCATGTGTGTGCATATGGGTCGTGTGGGTGTGGATGGGTATGCATGTGCATGTGTGTGCGGGTTTGTGCACACGCATGTGAGTGTGTGTATGTGCATGTACATATACATCCTCTTAATAATGCTCTCTATTGGAATATCAAAAATGGAAATCATTTTTAAATTCTTGTCACGTCATCCCACTTCTTGGCATAGTTTTAGATTTATCTTCATATATAACTTTAGTGCATCGTCTCTCAACATCCCTATTAAATCAAACAATTTGACCTAATCGTCTATAATATTATGGTTTCTATAACGAGTTTAATATAAACAATTCTTTTTTAGCATTTTTCACGCCTTCTCCAAACAATGGGAGCTTCATTCTTTGTGTTATCTAAGTTTGTCCTTGTTCTATCGATACATCGCTTTCGGTACACTTTGTGTGGTATTCTTCATTGGTTTTTTTCTTCCTTTTTAAATTTTTTTTCCTCTTTAATATCTTGCTTGTTTCTCTCTATTGTCTTCTTCTTCCACTTACTTCTTTAAAACCCTCTCTCAAAGTACCAATATCTCACTAAAATCCTCTATTTCTTTTGTTCTTGTTCTCCTCTTTGTGCTTTCTATGACTTTCTTAATTATTCTCTTTCCTCTGTGTGTGTTTATATATAATTTCTTCACTAGATGTCTCTCTAAACTTGTGAAATGACACGAAGGATGGTGATTGATCCTATAGTTACCTGCCCCGTAGCTCCTAGTTGGAAAGAGAATTCGATGGCCATCCGAATTTAACGGGTTTTTTGGAAAATTTTGTGTAAATTATTTGATTAAACCTTATTATCAAAATTTACTTAAATTTATGAGTGCCTCACTAGGCAATGCACCTATGAGATCATGATTGTATTACCTATTGAATCCAAAAGAATAATAATGCTATAACAAAATAAAATGTTAAAATTTAAAATGAAGATATAAATGAAATAAGATAAATAAGATCATGAAGAGTGGCACATTAAGGAGTTGTGGAGTGGTGCAGAGCATCCTATGATGCTTGATGAATAAACAAGCTATAATAAGCCTTCTCAAGGCATTGAACTATGCACTAGAAGTTTGAATAGTTAGTTTCCCTCCAAAGAGCGTGTTATGTTTGTATTTGAATTTGTATGTAAATTCTCATAGTTACATAACAATAAAAGTGAGAAGTTGGTTGACTATGCTATGTAGGAAAAGGGATTAGGTGTCCTAGGATATGGTGGAGAATATATGGGAGCTTGCATAACCATATGCAAGTTTTCCAACACAACTATATCTATTCTAGTTATAAGTTGAGAGAATATCTCAACTATAGGATAGATGTTTTAATTTAGAATAAAGGATCAATATAGTGAGAATGATGTGTTCTTGCATAAAAAGAGGGTTGAGAATCTCCATAGGGGAGAGAAGATAGGAAGGTATAAAAAAGTTAGTATGGTGTGTGTAAGACAAGGCAAGCAGAGGGAGAGTGATGAAGAGAGGGAAGAATCAAGAAAGATTGACGATTATCTTGTATCAGATGACAACACCAAGAAATGTGAAGTAAGCTCATTCTTGCAAGTTTTTATATCCTTCTACGTGTTATATAGTCATGTTTCTAATGATGAAATGGAATAACAAATGTAACTATGTGTTTAAGATCATAATGGATGTGAAATTCCCTATACTTTGTTTTGTTCTATGAGGATGTGTTTGTATTTTCATTTGGAGTGCATATGGTTCTAGGCATGGAAAACCTACATAGAAATTTTTCATGTGAATGAAAACCTATATTAGGATGCCACAAAGTTTATGCATTGGGTTTTAGACCATAAGAATCAATCAGACAAGAAAGTATCATAAAATTACCTCCTTTTGGGATCTAACAGACCTTAGGACAAGGTTGGAGAGAAAATTATCCTATCTAGGTCATTTCAAGGTCTCATCCTCTAAAATTTGGAATGTATGACCCTTGGTCATCCCTCTTACAAATAAAACAAGTTTGGAGTCATAAGACAAAGTTAGTACAAAGTTCTTGATGACATAAATTTTACTAATGAGAAAGCATGAAAATTGTTTAACATAATGTCTGACCAGGAAAATAATCACAACTTTCAAATGCCACAATGAAAAATGGATGAAATTTGGAACATATGTTCCTTATAGAGAATGCTAAAATATATAAAATTTGTAGAAAAATTGGCCTTGTGCAAAAAAAGATATACACGACACAAATTTTCTTCATACTGATTGGTCTTGAGTCTCGTTATGAAGAAACCCCTAACATGGCCACCTCGCATGAGTAAAACAAAGTTCAAGAACAAACAACTACATTGGTTGAATACATGATGAGGTTGGAAAGTTAAATCCTTGCATGTCTACAAAGATTAAAAGCTAAGTGAAATTATTTCAAAGCTTTAATCACAGAGGACCCAGTAGCAGAGCATCTCAGATTCAGTCAAGTGCTAATGACTTCAACAAATGAAGCAAGGGACTTGTCACATAGGAAATTGAAACCATTACAAACTATCTACATATGATGGCATGCCTGGTCCTCATGTTATAAGAAGCTCTTGTGAACTCATTGATGTTCCGAATAACATATGCATGCAAATGTATACTTGATAGCATAAGGGGGGTGTAGAGGTTGATCAAGGAGTGTAAGTGTTAGAAGAGAGGATTGGGAATAATGATCTCTTGTCCTATGAGTGTGGTATCCAATTTGATGAGATGGAGTGATTAACAGAGTTTATGCCATAGGCCACGAAACCAAGCAAAAGATTTAATTCATTGTTTAAACCCCTAATGAACAATTATGTATAAAGTTTGCGATCCTCCATGGAGACATACCTTGACCTCACCTTGCTAATGAAGAACCGTACTACCCGAGATCTAAATTGCATGATAGGATGATCAAGTTATTTGTTCTCATCTTCATAAGGTAGATGTAGGTTTTTGAGACTGATCAAGTTCCTAGGAACCAGGCAGAGTACAAGTTGATTTTCATAGCATCTAAATTTACTCATCTTCTCAAGAAAGGATTGTTTCAGAGTTGACTAATAGTGCAAAGGCTAAGGTTGTGTGATGAATTAAAGTCAAGGAAATGGAGCTGAGATAGGCTAGGCAATATGGAGGTTGGTGTAATGGAAGTAGGGTAGGTGGAGTTGTCATGAGAGGGAAGTGTTGAAGGCATGGGCACCCCCACAACGTATTTATATTATTCCATCATATGCAACAAATAGGTCTCCTTTTCCGGCATCCTCACCGCCTCTGTCGAATGGGAATGTTTGATTTCATACTTGAACAAATGGATTCATTGTAGAGGCTTTAGAAACTTCCAAAGAAATGCATTGATAGGTATATAGCTAAATTCCACAACCTTTTCCAGAAAACCCCTTATGTCTGTGCCAAGATTAGATGTTATAGTTATAAATGCCTTGGTAGATAGGTATGATGTTGTGGAAGTGCACGTCAAAGCATGAGGACTGCTTGACAAACTGTTGGGGAGTCACCCTAACTCCCCATTCTACATCTTTCTTTTTGATTTGAAGTAGTTTGTGGGATTTTGTAGGGGATATCTATTTTGTAGGTTACATGTACCCTTGGTGATCGTATTTCGACATACATGTGACCAACATCGACTATCAACAAAAATTTTGCGACACCATAAAAATTAGATTCTCACCACTTTCTCTATCACATGTGCCCAAGAAGACTCGCGCCTAGGTGCTTCGAGCCATTCCAGCGCCTATTCCAACCTTATTTTACAACCTGCAATTTACTGACGCACAACGACACAATTTACCTCATGTTCAACAATTTTCCCGATCTGCATCGGTCTTGGATCAAGCACAAAACAACTAAGTACTTTACTCTCTCTCTCTCTCTCTCTCTCTTGCACTTAGGGTTTCATATTTTATTAGCTTATTGCTTGTATAATATCTATATATTAGAATTTTATCATCATAAGTTACTTTGCAATTATGGTTTAGAATAAACTTATTTTTGTTAAATCGGTGTGCACATGTGTGAGTGTGTATATGTGCATGTACATGTGCATCCTCTTAATAATGCTCTATGTTGGAATATCGTAAAATGGAAATCATTTTTGAATTCTTGTCACTTCATACCACTTCTTGACATGGTTATGGCTTTATCTTCATATATTACTTTAGTGTCTTGTCTCTCAACATCCCCATGAAATCAAACAATTTGACCTAATCATCTATATTATTGTCGTTTTTTGCAACGAGTCTAATATAAAGAATTATTTTTAGCATTTTTAATGTCTTTTCCAAATGATGGGAGCTTCATTCTTTGTGTTATATAAGTTTTTCCTTGTCCCATCAATACATTACTTCATTATTTTCCTCTATAATATATTGTTTGTGTCTCTCTATTGTCTTCTTTTTTCTCTTATATCTTTAAAACCTTCTCTCAAAGTAATACTTTCCCAATATTTCACTAAAATTCTCTATTATTCCTTTTTGTGTGGGGGTATGTGTGGGTGGTATGGGTTCATGTGAGTGTGTATGCGTGTGTGTGCATGTGTGGGTTGGTGCTTGTGTGCGCACACATGTGCATATATATGTGTGTATACATACATACATACATACATACATGCATACATACACGCACGCACGCACGCACACACACACACACACACACACACACACACACACACACACACACACACACACACACACAGAGTATGTGTGGGGGGTGTGTGTACATACACATGTGCATGTGTGTGTGTGTGTGTGTGCGTACGTGTGCATGTGTATACAAAACATGTGTGGGTGGGTGGGTGTATGTGCACGCGTGTGTGCGTGCGTGTACATGTGTGTGCATATGGGTCGTGTGGGTGTGGATGGGTATGTATGTGCATGTGTGTGCGGGTGTGTGCGCATGTGTGCGTATGTATGTGCATATACATATGCATTCTCTTACTAATCCTCTCTGTTGGAATATCGAAAAATGCAAATCGCTTTTAAATTCTTGTCACGTCATCCCACTTCTTGCATAGCTTTAGATTTATATTCATATATAACTTTAGTGTCTCGTCTCTCAACATCCCTATGAAATCAAACAATTTGACCTAATCATCTATAGTATTATGGTTTCGTAATGAGTCTAATATAAACAATTCTTTTTAGCATTTTTAATGTCTTCTCCAAACAATGGGAGCTTCATTCTTTGTGTTATCTAAGTTTGTCCTTGTCCTATCGATACATTGCTTGGTACACTTTGTGTGGTATTCTTCATTGGTTTTTTTCTTCCTTTTTTACTTTCTTTTCCTCTTTAATATCTTGCTTGTGTCTCTCTATTGTCTTCTTCTTCCGCTTACTTCTTTAAAACCCTCACTCAATGTACCAATATTTCACTAAAATCCTCTATTATTTCTTTTGTTCTTGTTCTCTTTGTGCTTTCTTTGACTTTCTTCATTCTTCTCTTGCCTCGTGTGTGTTTATATATATAATTTCTTCACTAAATGTCTCTCTAAACTTGTGAAATGACACAAAGGATGGTGGTTGGTTCTATAGTTCCCACCGTCGCTCCTAGTTGGAAAGAGAATTCGATGGCCATCCGAATTTAACGTGTTTTTGGAAAATTTTGTGTAAATTATTCGATTGAACCTTATCATCAAAATTTATTTAAATTTATGAGTGCCTTACTAGGCAACGCACCTAAGAAATCATGATTGTATTAAGTATTGAATCCAAAAAATAATAATGCTATAACAAAATAAAATGTTAAAATTTAAAATGAAGATATAAATGAAATAAGATAAATAATTAAATAAAACAAAAGGTAGGTGAAGAGCAGCACGTTAAGGAGTTATGGAGTGGTGCGTGCAGGAGCATCCTATGATGCTTGATGAATAAACATGCTATAATAAGCCTTCTCAAGGCATTGAACTATGCACTGTTTAGAAGTTTGAATAGTTAGTTTCCCTCCAAAAATCGTGTTATGTTTGTATTTGAATTTGTATGTAAATTCTCATAGTTACATGAGAATAAAAGTGAGAATGTCATGCCCCATCCGGGACACAAAAAAACTAAACCAAAGTATAGCAAAAATTTAGGGTAAATTTTTTTTTTGGCAGGGGTTACTAACCATGCTAAAACCAATGATACAAAACCGATCTCAGAAATTGTTTATTTTAACTAATTTGGTTAACCCTGTTACTTAACCACTAGCCCGACACAATTTTCATTTATTTAATTATTATTAGTTTTAGCTAAAAACATCTACTATAGACTACACCCCCCCTTTTATTTTGTCCACATTCACTCTTCTTTTATTTTATCATGGAAACCCACAAAGTCCCATGACTTGGAAAGTGTAGGGAGAAATATCCACCCTTGGATGCTTTTACTTTTAACCCTCAGATTTAAAACCCTAAAATTTCCCTAATATTTCTTTATGTTACTTTTTCTTTTCATTTGAATTTCTCTCTTGTTTTCTTTTCCTTCTTTTTTTTTTTGTTCACATTTGCAGGCTGAAGGAGAGAAGCTATGGAGTTTATTCTTTTCCTTTGTTTTTGAATACCCTTACTATATTGTTTTTTTGTTTTGGAATATATATATATATATGTATGTATGTATGTATGTATGTATGTATGTATGTATGTATGTATGTATGTATGTATGTATGTATGTATGTATGTATGTATTTATTTATGTATATGTATATATTTATATTTATTATTTATTGTTATATTGCAGTGAGGGCGGATTTTATTTTTGCAGGGGATTGTGAGAGGAGGTCAGGCCGAGGCGTGGCCACATGGGGGCGGTTGAAGAGAGAGTGGGGGTTACAACCGGGGCGGGGGTCGGCAAAGAGGTGGAAGGGGCTGCGGAGGGAGACCGTGGTCGCGGTAGGGGCGGTGTGGGGCAGCAGTGTAGAGTTTGAGGGTGGGGGCCGCCGGGAAGGGAGAGGGGGCGCGGCAAAGTTTGGAGGGGGTCCGTGGGGCAACGCCCCACTGGGTGGTTACAGGGGGTGCTGGGGGCTCGCCCTCCCCTCCCCTCCCCCCATTGTTTTATTTTACTTTGTTTTAATGCACAGGGATGGGGCCGAACCTCACTCCCCCGCCCCAAACCATCTTTTTTTTTAATTTTGTTTAAAATTTGTTTTATAAACCATATATTATATATATATATATATATATATATATATATATATATATATATATATATATATATATATCGTTTGGCATATATCTAATGTATAAATAAAACAATGTATATATATATATATATATATATATATATATATATATATATATATATATATAGGGATTATTACAGGTCATATAGATGAATATACCCTTTTATAAAAAGTATATATCTATATATTAAAATAAGATTTTATTCCATCTAAAAGTAATGCACTTTTAAAATCTTAGAGTTCTAGATAGGGCGCTTGGTCTGCCGGCTGCTCAAAAGAAATACGCTTTTTTTTTTTTTTAACATAAAACCAAAGAAGACTCATTTTCTTTATTTTACCAAGCTAAATTGATATGTATAAGTTACTCTATATTTTGTGTTAAAAGGAAGGTAAACCAGTGCCTTTTTCCAATAAAAATAAGTCTTACTCCTAAAAGAAATTTGCAAGGAAAACTTAATCAAGCATGATTGTTTAATATGAACAAAACATTAAGTTCTCATGAGAAGAATGCAAGACTATTCTTATTCCATGCAATATTGTTACCAACAACACAATACAAGAGGGAAAACTTTCTTTTCAAATGCAATTAAAGATTATTTCATATTCTTAACATGGGAGATTCTCAACATGGAATGCATACATATTAACAAGAAGGCATATTTTCAAATATATATTCTTTCATTTCAAAAGGAGATTACATATCATGTTTTCATATTTAAGAAAACAACAAATACAATACTTTTTTTTTTTGTTTCCAAGTTCACATATACCACAATACATATCCACCCAAAAAGGTTTAACACAAGATTTTTACAAGACTTTGAAGTGGCTTACTTAGCTAAAATAAAAAGCTCAAGATCTCAAGGATACAATTTACAAAATAGAAATTTTACATGGAATACAAGTCCACAACCCATACTCAAGGTGTTACAATGAAAGTAATGCTTCACAATAACTTGAGGAAATAAGGAGAGACCAAGATGCCACAAAATCCAACCATCTCCATGCTTGAGCTTCAACTAGAGTGACTTTTAAGGAAACCAACAAGGAGAAAGAGCTTGTTTGCCACCCAACCATAGGCATCATCACATGCCTCTCCCAAGGTTGGGATGCATGCTAGCCTCCCCCAAGCCCATGGGAAAGAGGGCAACTAACCAAAACTTGCACAAGATGGGGTAAACCAACAATAATACAAGCACACAAAAATAGTTCAAAACAAAACAAGACTCCAAATTTACAAGGAGAACCCATGTTCATCCTCAAAAATGGGGAAGAGAGGAGAAAGTTCTCCAAAAAATTTATTCCAAAAATTTCTTGCACAAAGCAACAAACTCCATACCCTCCTTATTACTCCTAATTTCAAACCAAAACCCTCCTTATTCCTCCTCCCTTTCTCCAAGTCCTTCTTGGAAGGATTTTCAAACCCCAAAGGGGTTTCCTTACCAAGAATGGGGAAGGAGATTCAAGCCAAATGAATCAACTTCCCCACCTCAACCATTGAGGGGAAACACTAAGACCCTACAAGGCTTGTCCATCAAGCCTTGAGGATTGAGAGGGAAAATTCCCTCTCTCTTCCCCACACTCCAAAACTCCATCATGCCATATGATGGAGGGAGTAAAACAACAACAACAACCAAATAACATAACCATGCAACCCATCTAACAACTAAGGTAAATGCAATACAAGCAAAAGACATAAGAGCCTACCTCAAGGAAAGCTCTCCAACTTCAAATTTCTCCACACCTTGACTCAAGTCAATCTCCAAGCTCCAAAATCCACAAGCATCCCAAGCAAGAAGTCTCCAAAAAAAGTCCCTCTCATTTCCCATGAATGGGAATTTGAAGAGGAGCAAACAAGCATCCTCACAAATGAGGGGGTGACATGTGTCACCCCTCTCCCTCATCAAGGTCAAAGATGCCAAAACAAAAGAAAGAAAGGGTAAAATTATCTTTTTGCCCTTTTCTCCCGAATTCCCTTAAATGTTAGCAAGACAAAATAAGTGAAACTTTTAATAAACACTCAAATCCACATCCCTTACATGGATGTGACCAAACAAGTGGTAAAAAGGGAGGGAAAACTCCCTCTAGCCTTGAAAATAAGCCCCCCTACCCATTGGGTAGGGTCCAAGGGCTCATTTTTATGTTAGGGGGACTCCCAAGCTACAAAGGGGTCCCCAAAAATGCCCAAAATACCCTAATTTCGGGTTTTGCATTTTTGGCACAAGGGTAGAGGGTGTGGGGACCACCCAAGGGTCTCACATGTGACCAAAAACCCTTGTGATTAGGTGACTCATTAAACAAATCAAAATTTTAATGAAAGTGGGATTATTATCTCCCAAAACAAGTTTACAACTCCACTAATAACCCTAAACAAAATTAATAATTCAAAGCACAATACATTACAACAATTGGGGTCACTCATAGTGCCCAAAGTAATAATATCCTATATTAAGGCTTCACACAAAAAACATGGCTAGGACTCGGCCCGGGTGAAGCCAGGCAAGATTGAGTAGCTGGCCCGAATCTCACGTTCTCCTGTAAACTGTCACTGCACACTCATTGCACACATTAACCGCACTTTCCGATACAATATAATTCAATGACATAGTAAGATATCAATGCATTATAAACTATCCTAACATCCTACGAAATCAAGATGCGACAACGTGCACAATTATACGCAATATTCCAAAAGTTAGATAATATGATACGTGACATATAACCATAGACTTCCACATGCCACAACTATCCATTATTATAATTATGTTCTAAACACAAAGATCCTATCCATTAGTATCCATGACATTATAAGAAAATGCGACGATATAGAATTAAGCTAAATTGGCGATATACACCTAAATGTCCACACATGTCTAACAAGATCAAATATCTAAATATAATGTCCAAGATATAACCAATCACTGTCAAAACATGTCTATGAGCAAAGAAACAACAAGCTACTGAGCTATAAAAAGTGTGGGCACTACAGAGAAGTTGGTTGACTATGCTTTTAGCAAAAAGGAATAAGGTGTCCTAGGATATGGTGGAGAATATATGGGAGCTTGCATAACCATATGCAAGTTGTCCAACACAGCTATATTTATTCTAGTTATAAGTTGAGAGAATATCTCAACTATAGGATAGTATGTTTTAATTTATAATAAAGGATCAATATAGTGAGAATGATGTGTTCTAACATAAAAATAGGGTCGAGCATCTCCACAGGGAGAGAAGATAGGAAGGTAGAAAAAGTTAGTATGGTGTGTGTATGTAAGACAAGCCAAGTAGAGAGAGAGTGATGAAGAGATGGAAGAATCGAAGAAAGATTGACAAAGTGTACTATATGACAACACCAAGAAATGTGAAGTAAACTCATGTTTGTAAGTTTTTATATCCTTCTACATGTTATACATGTTATATAGTCATGTTTGTAATGATGAAATGGAATAAAGAATGTAACTATGTTTAAGATCATAATGGATGTGAACTTCCCTATACTGCTTTTTTCTAAGAGGATGTGTTTGTATTTTCATTTGGATTTCATATGGTTCTAGGCATGGAAAACCTCCATAGAACTTTGTCATGTGAATGAAAACCTATATTAGGATGCGACAAAGTTTATTCATTGGGTTTTAGACCATAAGAATGATTAGACAAGAAAGTATCATAAAATTACCTCCTTTTGGGATCTAACAAACCTTAGGACAGGGTTGAAGAGAAAATTAGCCTATCTAGGTCATTTCAAGGTCTCATCCTTTGAAATTTGGAACGTATGACCCTTGGTCACCCCTCTTGCAAATAAAACAAGTTTGGAGTCTTAAGACAAATTTCTTACAAAGTTCTTGATGACATAAACTTTACTAATGAGAAAGCATGAAAATTGTTTAACGTAATGTCTACCCGGGAAAACAATCACAACTTTCAAATGCGATAACGGAAAATGGATGAAATCTAGAACAAATGTTCCTTTTAGAGATGGCTAAAATATATAAAATTTGTAGACTAATTGGCCTTGTGCAACAATAGATATACACGACACAATTTTTCTGCATACCGATTGTTCTTGAGTCCCGTTATGAAGAAACCTCCTAGCATGACCACTATGCATGAGTAAAACAGAATTTAAGAACAAACAACTACATTGGTTGAATACATGATGAGGTTGGAAAGTTAAATCCCTGTATGTCTACAGAGATCAGAAGTTGAGTGAAAGGATTTCAAAGCTTGAATCACGGAGTAGTGTGGCAGAGCATCTCAGATTCAGTCAAGTGCTAATGACTTCAACAAATGAAGCAAGGGACTTGTCACATAGGTAATTGAAACCATTACAAACTATCTACATATGATGGCATGTTTGGTCATGATGTTATAAGAAGCTCTTGTGAACTCATTGATGTTCCAAATAGCATATGCATGCAAATGTATACTTGATAGCATAAGGGGGTGTATAGGTTGATCAAGGAGTGTAAGTGCTATAAGAGAGGATTGGGAATAATGATCTCTTGTCCCATGAGTGTGGTTTCCAATTTGATGAGATGGGGTAATTATGAGAGTTTATGCCATAGGCCATGAAACCAAGCAAAATATTTAATTCAGTGTTTGAACCCCTAAGGAACAATTATGTATAATGTTTGAGATCCTCCATGGAGACATACCTTGACCTCACCTTGCTAATGAAGAACTGTACTACCTGAGATCTAAATTGCATGATAGGATGATCAAGTTATTTGTTCTCATCTTCATAAGGTAGATGTAGGTTTTGAGACTGATCAAGTTCCTAGGAACCAATGCCGAGTACAGGTTGATTTTCATATCATCTAAATTACCTCGTCTTCTCAAGAAAGGATTGTTTTGGGAGTTGACTAATAGTGAAAGGCCAAGGTTGTGTGATGAATTAAAGTCAAGGAAATGGATCTGAGATAGGCTAGCCAACATGGAGGTTGGTGTAATGGATGTAGGGCATGTGGAGTTTTCAGGTGAGGGTAGTGTTGAAGGCATGGGCACCCCACAACGTATTTATATTATTCCATCATATGCAACAAATAGGTCTCCTTTTCTGACATCCTCCCTACCTCTGCCAGAATGGGAATGTTTGATTTCATACTTGCACAAATGGATTCATTGTAGAGGCTTTAGAAACTTCCAGCAAATGCATTGATAGGTATATAGCCAAACGCCGCAACCTTTTCCAGCAGACCCCTTGTCTGTGCCAAGATTAGATGTTATAGTTATAAATGCCCTGGTAGACATGTATGATGTTGTGGAAGTGCACGTCAAGGCATATGGACTGTTTGACAAACTACTTGGACGAAATGTGGCCTTTTGAAACATGTATGTTGACCATGTAAGCTGTCTTTTTGTTTTATTAGTAGGTAGCCACGCAGATTTTGGGATGAGGGCTGTAAATAATTCAAAGGCATGAGTGCCTCTTTCATAAAATAAGATAAAACAACTGTAGCGTTCAACTTCCAAGACAATTTATCTAACTCTGCATAGATATCCTATGTATGTGGGAACAGATAATGTGGAAGGATAGGTAAGGCACACAAACTATTTTACAGAACGCCTCAAAGAGATGACTTCTCATGGGTAAACAGTGGCGGTGGTGTGGTTGTGCTTGATGGATGGTAAAGAGTAATAGGACTGGTTGTATACCTCCAGCCTATGTTAAAATAGGAACTTTGAAACAGTGATTGACCATCCATCAAAGCATAATAGAAAATGGAAAGTGGTTAGATGTTGTAGTTTTAAGTTCCAAATAAGCTCAAAGAAAGCTTTCGGAAAGGCTGTGGAAACTGTTGGCAAACACAACTGAATAGTAAATCATCCAACCTCGCAACTTTTACTCACTAGTTTGGCTATAGGCATGGTTTTCTCACCATAATGTTTTTAATGGTAGTTTTTTTTTTGTTTCTATGAAATTGTATTTCTAATAAAAAAATTAAGGACAATTTTACGATTTAATTAAATAAATCATAGTTTCAAACGACCAAAAAGGGGCTTTTTCCTATGCAACCTAATTGATTATTTGACCATCAACCGTACTCGTAACCACGACCTAATATGTTGTAAAACCAAGGTATCAAAACTAGATATCTCATGTCCGCTTGTATTGGCGAGATTGAGTTGAGTCATCAACTAAACCACCCCCTTTTGTTTACCTTGTAAAGTTAATAAAATATGATTTTCGGTGACTTGCAAAACATCCCTTTGAACCATGAAATGGGAAAGTTGAGTTGTGATTGTGTTCCCTGTCATGTGGGGTGTTGTATCAAACCTTAGAATGCCCTCAAATGACTATGTGTACTTTTCATCACCCCTCTAGAAGCCCTGTTAACCCTTTTTGTAGCTTTGGAAGGCTACTAAAAATAAAAAAATTGGGTTTGGTTTTGGCTTGCCATTTTTCCCCGATTGAAGAAATGGAAATCGACCTCCGTAAACCTCTAGTATTTATCCATGAAAATTGCTTGCAACCCTTAGTTCTGAGAAAAACACCTCACTAGTTAGTTTTGCAATGAGGTTTTGTAGGCCTCCATTCTTTGGTTGATCAGTCAAACTATAGTGCATGCCTATTTTGATTCCCATTCTGGACTATGTTGACTCATTGTAGCACCGTATTATTTTGATTGAGACATTGACTATCATATATCTTTCATTTTGATGATGATGTTGTTACATTACATGGATAATTATATGTCGATATTGGATGCTAACTCATTTCATGACAGGGATTTACAGGGTATATGATGCCAATATGCTTGATTATCTTATGGTATTGATATGATTAATATATATAGTTGTAGATGCATTATTGTGTTTTCCCTCTTGTTACATTGATGATTGATCATAGTTTGATTATTCACTAGCTAGTTATTGATCATGTATGGATTATCATTGAGATATTTTTATATTGTTGTCGTATTTGCTAGCTATTATTGGGCGGTATAATGTTTAACTTGAGTGTGCAAATGATAGGTTTAGCCATGTGAGAAACGTGGGACTCAAGCGGGGATGTCTCGAACCAACACAATGGGCCCTAAGGGCCAAAGTTTCCTTCCTAGTTTATTTTTGTTGTGGGTCACTTTACTTGACCTTGGTTATTGTTGTGGATTATTATCACCCCTTGTGATGTTGTATTATTACTTTCTCACTTATTTGATTCTGGCTAACCCCCTTTTTCTATGGCATTGCAATTATAATCCTAATCTTCTTTTATTTTTAGCTTTGATCTTGTGTTTAACTCTAACCCCTTGACATTATGCAAATTTGGGTTTATGTCTTGCTTTGTTCTTTCTAATGGGGATTTGGGACACCTAATCATGGATTAGGTGAGCCCAACTACCTCTCCTAAATGCCATATTTTCCCCAAACTCGGATTTGGAAAAAGGTGACATTTAGGAGGTGTATAAGGCAAGTTATGGACTAAATTTTCCTTGGAAAGATCCCCTAGGCCCTATACCTAGGGGTGGGTGGGCTCTTTCCAAGGAAAATTGAGCCCATTTGCCCATTTTATCCCTTTTTCTCCCTCCTCTTTTATGAAATTTTCTTGAGTATGTGAATGGTGTTGGGATGTGGGGATCCTCCATGATTGCATGGATATTTTTCTTTTTATCTTTTATTTATGGTTTTTTGGGGTGCAAATATTGGGCCTTTTTGGGATTTGTTGAAGCTTTAATGGAGGGTGACACTTGTCACCCTCCCATTTGGTTCTTTGAGTTGCTTTTTTCTATATCATCCCCTCTTGTGGAAGGGATTAGGGTTACTTGCTTCATTTTTATTGCTTTGGGTTTGCTTTTGGGAGCTTGCAAGGAGAAGGAAGTGGATTGTGGAAGCTTGGTTTGGAGCACTTGCTTAATCTTGAGGTAGGATCTTACCTCAAATTTGGTTCTTGTTTTGAAATGGTAAAATTGTGGGGTGTAAATATTGGGGCTTTTTGGGGTTGGTTGAAGGTTTGGTGGAGGGTGACACTTGTCACCCTCCCATTTGGTTCTTTGAGTTGCTATTTTTTCTATATCATCCCTTCTTGTGGAAGGGATTGAGGTTACTTGCTTCATTTTTTTGCTTGTGGGTCGGATTTTGGGATCTTGGAAGGAGAAGGAAGTGGATTGTGGGAGCTTGGTTTGGAGCACTTGCTTAATATTGAGGTAGGATATTACCTCAAATTTGGTTCTTATTTTGAAATGGTAAAATTGTGTTGTGTTGATTGAATTTGGTTGTTTAAATTATTGTCTTTTGTTTTCCCATCCAATCTTGAATGGAATGGATTTTGGGCATGTGTGGGAAGAGGGAAGAATCCCCTTTTTACTCACCCTCATGCTTGATGGACAAGCTTGAGGGAACTTTGGTTCACCCCTTCATTTGGTTTGAAGGGCATGGAGGGATAAGGGGAGAATTTATGGAGAGATAAGGAGAGGATTTTGATATCTCATGGAGAGATAAGGAGATGGTGGCTTACTATGTTTAACTTGGTTCTAAATTTGGCAATTCATGGGATATCTTATCCCCTCTTCCCTCATTGAGAAGTTTGGTGCTTCTCTAGTTTTGGTTGGTTTTGTTTTCATTGTTTTTGGGTGTAAATCTTAAAATGTTGTATCCATGGGTGTGTTTTTGGTGACCTTTACTATTGTTGGTTTGAGGCATGCCCCTCCCTCTTTCCCATGGGCTTGGAGGGAGGCTAGCATGTCCTTTTGGTCCACCTTAAGGCATGTAATGATGCCTATAGGTTGGGAGGTAAACAAATTGGTTTCTCATGGGTTTGGAGCTACTTTTGGATGGCATGGAGCTTGAAGAATGGTTTTAAAAAATTGCAAAAGTTGTAGGTTTCTTCTATGTGCATGGAGTTAAATTTTATTAGAAATTTGGGCATGTTGTCTCCTCTTGTGAGGAGGGCTTGTAAAACTTGCATTTTAGAACTTTCTCTTCATTATGTAAAGAAAAATATAAAATGTTGTAGTTGTTATAACCCGTTCTTTGACGAGTTGAGCTACAAGTGTGAATGTTGTAGCAGAATGTAAATTGTTATTTTAAGTTGTTGAAATTAACTTCTTGCTTCATGAACTTAAAATGTTGATCTTAAATTTTTGTTTTCCTCTTGAAGAGGCATCTTGAAAATGAAAGAGTTCATTCTATTAAAATTATGATTTAATGAACTTCTTGGTATTAAAATTTCCATGGTTATTTGTTGTTTACTTTGTGCATTTGAGAAAGGAAATGATAGCAATTCAAGTTTTGTTGTTTGTTGTTTGCTGAAATGAAAAAAAGATTTTTGTTCAAATTGCAGAAGTTATAATATTTTCATCCTTACAATTCAATGGTAGAAATTGCTCAAGTATTACACTATATTCGGATTTGAAATCTGAATTTTCCATTTTCGATATGATAAAAACCAACAAATTATTTTTTCATATTTATATGAAATAAAATCATCTTTTTGTTTAAACATAACTCTTGTTACATATACATATACATATACACTTACACTTACACTTATTTGTATTAAAGCCAAATGTTAACAAAAATCCTTGAACAATTTTTAAAGCATTTAACCATGGTCGAATTCCCTTGTAAAGGGATTTGGTTGTGTGTGTGTGTGTGTGTAAGGGTGGGAGAGGGTGAGACGGCTATCCCACAAATTCCTTATCGTATTGGCCATAACCCAACAGTGGCTTGTTCCACGCACCCTCCATTCGGCCATGTCGGCGTCTAACCCACTTCCATCATCAAATAAGCCTGCGGCCTTCCTTCCCCTTACCGCCGCCCACTTGGGTCCTTTAGCAGTGCGGCTAGCTTTTTTGTTCACATATATATAATACCTGCAACTAATATTTTTTATATCAAGTTCACAATGTGAGCAGTTCACAAATAATAAAAAGAATGGCCGATGGAACCCTCTGATCCATGGGATCAACCTGGAGGGGAAAATGGAAAAATATCCATTTGAAACCCTTGTGAACGAAAAAAAAAAAAGCAACAATATAAATTGTGAACAACCAGAAGGGAACCGGATCTGTATGCAAATAGATAAGGAGTTGATCTCATGCCTTGGCTCCTCCATTATATTCTTCCTCCTGCAAAATGAAAACAAAAATAAAAAAATTTGAGCACCCGAATGGGGAGAGAGAAAAAATGCTGTAAAAGAGTTACGATGAAAATATATCCTCACGAGAAAAAAACGATATAAAAAAGTTATGAAAATATATTCGAACTTTTTTATTTTTAGGGTTAATCCATCCTACGGTGGAGCTTGACTTAATCTAAGGGCTGTGATTTAATGTGAAAATGACTTAAGCCCTATAGTTTCTCTTTATTAGTGGACTTTACATTAAAATGAATGTTATGGGAATGTGACTTAAGTTGTATGATGGAAATTTATTAATTAAAAGGATTAATTAACCCCCCACTTTGAGAACGATGATCATGATTTTATCCGTGGGCTTTAGCAAATATGCTTATTTAATTCTCTTTGGAATTATTTTTAAAGCAGCTCAAAATTTAATTAGTGTGATATTTCTACTGCTAATCGGTCATTTGAACATTATCGTCGTCACAATATTATTATCGTTGACAATTACTAAAGCACTAATAAAAAAATCCTAACCCATGAAGTAGTGTTGCGTCGACTCTTCACCCATAGCCGAGATTGCAATGTGGTCACCACTACATGTTAGTTTTACTTCCCACATGATTGTTTCATGAATGCGGTTTGGCATTGTTTCATCGTCCTTACGACCTTAAGTCCTGGACCGCCCTTAAAGATTATTATACCTTTTTAAAATAAAAAATTACCTTTATTATTGCATATTAACCGGTATATGGATTCAAACTTGTCATTTTATCGATTTTGGAACTTGCATTGGGTGAGGCACGACACAAACTAGCCAATTATGACCGGTGGCTTCAAAAAATCGGTCGTCATTTGTACCTTTTTGTCGGTTCTAAGTTCCGTCAAATCCTATGAATTCCCGTATGTAGGAGAGTGTATATGGCATGCCTTGTGGTGTGTTCATCCATCGGAAATCATTTTTTGAACGCTTGTTTCTTATCCCTCGAGTTAAATTTGGACGTTTTCATAACTTGTAGGAAAATGTGAAAGAATTTCATGAGACCCTCTTCAAGTCAAAAACCAACGAGAAACTTATAGACACTTATAAATGGCTATATGGAACTCTCTTTTGTGGCTTGGTTTGAGAAATTTGATTGTCGGGAAAATGGTCTCTCTCTCTCTCTCTCTCTCTCTCTCTCTCTCTCTCTCTCTCTCTCTCTCTCTCTCTCTCTCTCTCTCTCCTCTAGTTAGGAAATGAAATGAATGTATCTCTAACTCTCTTTGGTTGCATGATAAGTATTATAATCATGTGAATGGAAAACTATGAAAACATGAATTATGCTAGATTTTGGTAGATGTCATGCCAGTAGTTTGTGTTGACCATGTGGTGGTTGCAGGTACCAAGACAAGGAGAAAGTGAAGTGTTACTGGTGATTTCATAATAACATGTTATTTAGAACAATGTAATTGTATAAATTATATCAACAATATTGTTATTTATAGAAATTTTAATTATTGAATTTTGTGATGAGCATGAAATTGTTTGTGTTTTGTGGTGTTTGGAAAATGGACATTTTGTCATGGGTGTTAACTTAATTCAAGATTATGTAATGTTAAGGGGGTGGATGTATATGCTAACTAGAAATGAATTGATCTTTTATAGTGTGCTCCGATGGAAAATTAATAATGAACCCCTTGTGTGTTGTATTAATTACTTTGGAACCGTAGGAAAGGAACCTAAATATAAGGTCAACCTTAGAGCATGATTCCCGTATGATTTACACTTCTTGTGTGATCACCTTCATCGTAGAAAACTGAAATTTGAGGATGAGCCTAGCTCCTTATACTTGATGGAACCTTCTAGCTTAAGGGAAATAAGAATTCAAATTCGTGTTACCACCATAACATGTATGTTTATCAACATTCTTGCAAAACCACTCTGTAGGAATGGTAATGGTTAAACATTGTCTAGAGTATGTGGGTTTTCTTCCTAGGAATTGTATTTGTATATGATATATTAATGTTGCTACTATGAATAAAATCGTCATTCTTTGATTTCCGTGATGAATACGACATTGTTAGCCTATTGGGAAAGTGTGTTATTTTTGTACTTAGTTGCTCCTTTATATGTTGATTAAATTCCTACTTGGTTGTACATTTATATGTCGGTTAGGTATATTAAGTTGATTGTATCTTTTTTATGGAAATTGATGTCAAAATAATTCCTATAGATAGTATTTGCAACCAGTGTAGGTAGATAAATTTGGAAGCTTGTTATTTAAAACTATTAGAACCATCGTAGTTTAAATGTTGCTTATACCAATAAAATTGATGGTAAAAATTTGATAATGGCTTATTTTATCTATTTTCTAGTGATGTGTTGACTTAGGAAACTCTCTTAATCTCATAAGAAAAATAACCACTTGTAGTTGTGTATTTTCATTTGGGCGAAGAGAATCAACCAAACTTATAGCATGAAATAATAACCCTTGTCATAAGGAATGGTTCCCTTGAGTTTACCTTGTACCTTATTTCCATAGTGGAACCAAACTTGGTCAAATTTTAACTATGTCATTCCATTGTTATATCGATATTAGGTTCTACCGTATGTCAAGAAAATGGGTCTCACCTATGCCTTCATGACCGTCTTGGGGTAGGTTAACTTTGCACCTTGCGAATCCTCCATGCATGGTCCATGAGAATGCTCCTTTACCCTCATGGACCAAATTTCCACTTTCAAAAGTAATGAACTACAGAATTGTTAATAACACCAAATCACATCGCGAAACAACCCGGTAGCAACATTCCTAAGCCTTAAGGTTAATGGTGTTTCCTTAGCAAGTGGTAGCAAAATACCTTGGGCTTTTACGAAGGTCTTGTGAGTTGAAGATATTGCACTCTAGTTTGTTTATAGTAGTGAGTGTAGTATTCTATTTACCCAATACAACTATACACACTAGCAATTCATCCAGACAAGTTTGGAAGCTCACCTGAAGCATGTGCAGCCGATAAGTCCCTCCTTTGTTTTCTTAGCAAGATGTTAGCATGCATGTTCAAGAACCGTTCATTCAAGAAGATACATCATATCATGACAATTCAACAACACATCTAAGGTATTCATTCATAGACAATAACTATCAAGATTTGAATACCAATTAACCCATGTTAAGACATAATGATCTTGGAAACCCATACACAATTTTCCATTAAAAACATAGTTCATCACATATATAAACTGTATACATTACAAACCATTACATCAATGTGCTATACCTTGCACGCTCTCATACTGAACTCAAGAACAAGCTTAAATCAAGGAAATTCAAAACCCTACACATGCTAGTCCTCTCCCCTTCCTTATTTTAATGAGATATTACCGATATTTATAGGATGGGGACTTTCCCTTCACCACTTACATACGCAACTCCTAATAATATGCACGTTCTAGTAACAACTTTCTTGTTTTTCTAATTCTTCTTTTCAATAGTTCAAGTAAGAAATAATTTTCTATACTCATGCTTTAACTCCTATTTTTAGTCCTGCTTCCATGCATCATTTATATCCTTAGTTGTATGTTCTTTTCCCAATTATATCCTTTGTGTGCACCTCATGTTATCCTACTTTTCTTTATTCTTAGTCAATGCTCTAAAACGGTCAAGTCCTGGTCTTTTTCCCCGCATACGTGTAGCCTTGCACACCGACATGTTCCTTCGTGGTGCACACACATCTGCCCATTATCTTGTTCTTGTTTCCTCTCCTTGCGTGCATACCCTCGCGCCCAACCCCTAGTTCCTGCACATGGCGTATACTTAGCCATTTCCTCATACCAACATTACCCCACACTAGGGATATTGTTCGTCCTTGGCAATACTTGTATCAAAAGAATGTTCTTTAAAGAATGAATAAATAAAGAATTTTAACAAGAATATGGGCTTACACCTAAAGAATTAAAAGAATCAGATCTATAATCTTTGTGTGTATCAACTCTCGACCTTTTTAGGTGGGAGGACTTCTGAAAATTCCTTTTCCAAAATATTTTCTAACTTCTTCCAGCCTTCCATCTCCTTTGTTTCTTTCACCGCGCAACATCTACAATAGCAGCACTTACGCGGGGTCAACTCATCTATTTTCCCCCAGGTTCCTTGATCATTACATTAAGCTCGAGGCCACATCATCTAGTGCATCCATCTTGTGCATGACCAAAGGGAAGAGCTTCTTAAGTCTTTCCCTAAGTGTGTCCTTCATGGATTTAATCAAATCTCTTTTCTACTCAACCTCCACCATCACCTTCTCACATTCAACCCTGTTATTTTTCATCTTGGCATGTATCTGATTCAATTCCACATCTTCATTCACTCCAATTATTCAATAGGAAAGGTAAGAATGAACTTGAGCACGTTTCTTATTATAATTTTCTAAATTTTTATTGCATTGATTACTCCTCACCTACCACCTTTTTGTCACTTTAAATGCACTTTTACTTTTTCCTACTTTATTCTACATTTTTCTTGATTTCTTCCACACACAATGATGTGTAACCTTCTAAATGCACTGCATCATATTAGAGCGTACTTCCTGCACCGTAACCCATCTTCCTCTCGTGACCCACACTACTAAGTAGTCTATCATGTTGTTGCCTCCCTCACGTTACGCTACATGACCTATTTCTCACGTAGTTTCCAACTTTGAGCAATTCCTTCAAATCATCATCATTCCTAAACACCTACAACAATTTTTTTCAGACATACCCAGTTTATATCCATCAATTCTTTCATATTTTCGCACACACACCTCGAACCAAATCCAATATGCATACCAACATCACATAGTCTCTTTTGTGCACACTCTCACACACCTATTCACCCCACACTAAAAGTATGTGTGGTCCTCTGTACATTAACTTAACAAATATTAATCAACTCCTACACACGAACGCACTTATTACAATAACCAAAGAAAAATAAAACATGAAAGAGAAATCTAATATAAGTGGAAATACTACTTTATTACAAACATAAAGGAAGTTTATTTATAGTAGAGTTCAACTACTCCTATTGAAGTAACTAAGAAACATGGTGTCATCCAATGCTTGTAATTGACATGCATATGATTCTAGTATCTTGGTCACTACAAAGGGTCCCAACCAATGAACTTTAAACTTCCTTGATGGCATGAAAACTTGGAGTCATACAAAAGTACCATCTTTCCAACTACAAAATACTTGTTCTTGATGTTCTTGTCATGTCAAGCCTTTTTTCATGCCTTTTCTATCTTCTGACTCCAACGTGCAATGGCACACCTCTCATCTAATTGCATCAATTTTTCAATGCACTCATCAACTATTATTCATCATCAAATCCTCCTATGCACATGCAATATATAGGGATGGTAACATAAATTCCACAGTAATACAACCTCCGTGCCAAACACCAACTAAAAGGGTGTGGCCTTATTCAACCATTTATAGGTTGTTCTATATGCCCAAAATATGAATGATACCTTATCATCCCAATCCTTTCTTCCAACATCACATATATTTGTTAGTTTCTGTCCCAAGATCTTGTTGAAAGCTTCAATAGTGTCATTAGCTTGGGGTGATAAGGGGTAGTTTTATGGTGTGCCACCATAAACTCTACCAATAAAATTCTAATAGTCTCATTCAAGAAATGAGTCCTCTATCACTTGTTAAGGCTCAATGGACATCCATACATGTTGATGATGTTTTCCCAAAGGAACCTCGATTGTTATTGTTGTTGTTGTGTAATATTTTGTAGGCACATCCTTTGCCCACCTTGTTAAATAATCAATACATGTGATGATGTAGCGTGCACCTATCTTATGCGTGGGGTGGTGCAATAGGTCCTACAAAATCAATTTCCCATTTTTCAAAAGGTTCCACACTTGTTATGGGCCTTAATGGCATCTCATCTCTATTTCTAGGATTTCCAATTCTCTGACAGTGATCACATGCTTTGACAAAAGCCTTAGTGTCCTTGTATAATGTCTCCCACCATAGACCAACTAATAAGATCTTTGCATGCAGCAGTGGCATCCACTACATAGTGTCCTCCAATATTCCTCCATGAGCTTCCTTCCATGATAGCTTCACACTCATGCTCCAAAACACATATACAAAGACCTCATCTCTCCCCATTTTATATAGGTCTCCTCCAATGAGTTGATATGGCATGGCTCGAATAACAAGTTGTTTCTTTTCCAATGTCTTCATTCCTTCTAGCACTAAGTCCAGTGTGTAAAAATACTGCAATATCTTCCAAATCAGCTGGCGCATGGTTCAATCTAAATAATTGTGCATCTAAGCATATAGTATCCTCAATGCTCTACGCATCCTCTCCAAATTTGATCCTTGATAAGTGATCAGGCCCTAGGTTATTCTTTCCTAGATTTACTATGACTATAAAATCAAACTCCTAAAAAAAAGTATCCATCGGCAGATGCACCCTTGCAAAACTATTTTTTACTAAGTACTTCAATTCCATATGATCTATGTATAAAATATAAATGGTGTGGCCAATAAGTATTGTCTAAACTTGTGAAGTGTGTAGATCATGGATAATGCCTCCACGTCTCTTGTTAGTTGTAGTTCTTCTCAACTGGTGTCAACTTCCTACTTGTAAAATATATAGGGATGATCAACATTTCCTTCACCTATTTGGTTGCTAAAGACTACTCCAATAGCCATACCAAAGGCATCAACATGTACATGGAAAGGTTTGTTCCATGAAGGAAAGCACAAGATAGGTGTGTGGTAAGCTTCTCCTTCAAGGTCTCAAATGCATGTTGTTGTGCATCACCCCAATAAAAATTTCCTTTGGCCTTGAGTAAATTCTTCTAAGGGCACAAAATATTTTCATAACCCTTAATGAATTTTCTATAGTAACTAAGTGTGCCCCAAGAACCATGCACTTCACTTTAATTGGTTGGTTCTTCCAACCCTAAAATGATTACAATCTTAGTTGGGTCTACCAAATAATCCTTCCTTACAAATAATGTGCCCAAGTAATGTACCAAAGGGGTGGAAAATATGCACTTCTTGATATTCAAAGAGATGCTCAACTTCCTACACCTTTCAAACATCAACCTCATATTGTCACAATGATCTTTCACTAGCCCATAAATGGTCCAATCATCCAATAAACTTGTAAAACTTATGAATGAAGTCCTGAATGCTTGAACAACGATGCACGAGAACACTTTCATGCTACATTCTTCAATCCAAAGGGCATCATAATATATGCAAAACTTCCCATTCAGTTGGTGAAGGTGGTCTTCTCTTGATCCTCACGTGTAATGTGTACCTGATGGTACCCTAAGAATCCATCGTGAATGAATAGATTTCACGCCCTACAACACCTTCCAAGAATCTCTTTTATGAATGGTGTAGGAAAAGGATCTATGACACATGAAGCATTGAGTACCCTATAGTCCACACAGATCCTAATCCGACATCCTTCTTTATACTAATCACCATGGGGCTGACCCACTCAAATTCCTCAATAGGCTCTATGATCCCTGACTTAAGCATCTTGTCAATCTCCTCTTTTACCTTCTTGTAGTTTGGGTTCATCCTATAAGGCCTCTTCCAAACCGAGACACACCTTCTTTTTAACTTAATCTTCATCTCTCCCAATGAGGGATGTACACCTTTAACTCATGATAACCCCTTGGGAATAAGTCTTGAAGTCACACAACAACTCAATGATCTTCACAACCTCTAGGTTCTAACCAATAATCTCAATAATAATATCCTCCTTAGGTGCATCCTCAGTGCCAATATTCACCTTCTTAGTCTTCATAGGTACATGGTATGTGTGCATGCATGCCTGCTCTCATCTCACTAATTCCATCACCTTTTGCATGTACCCCCTCGTGTGTTTATATCCAAATCTTCAACTTCCTCATCATCAATGAGGTAGACCATCTTCCCTTTTTCTTTCTCTTTCCATGTGCACCCTAACAATGTCTCTTTGTTTCCATATATCCTCATGTGCACCTCAGATCTCGGTTCTCCCAAGAGTTGAACCATAAGTTCCTCTTCCTTTGCGCTATCTCCCAATGTGATGCACTTCATGATCTACAAGGCCTCATGTACTAGTGGTTTATTAGAAAAATAATCAAAAGTGTGAGCAATACCTTTAGTCATGTCACGCTAACTTGTAGTTTCTTTTTTTAACTCAACATGCACATACCATGCACACACACATCCATACGTAGAGTAGTAGAAATTATGTACCCAAAGGGATGGTGGTATAGCCTCTTTTCCCTTATGCCCATTATCTCTCACAATTATGGATGTGTACCAAAGTAGGAGTCTTCCCATCATACTCATGTACAAGAGAGGAACATTTCTTTGAGTAAACCTTGTTAAAAAGGCTACCCTTACCTCGCATGCCATCCCAATAGATTGTCTTTGTGTGTCACCCACCAATGTGTTGTTTTTCCCAAATGTATAGACCATCATATTCCATCTATCTCCTCATTTTTCCACTAGTCCTCCATCACATGCAAAGAAAGAGTCAGGTTTCTCTTCTCCAGTATACCTTGGTAATTGAGTCTTTCCCAAATGCTAATCATGCATGGCCTAATCATCCTGGTGACTCTTCCTTTGACCTCATGACCTACCATTTCATAAGTGTCATGGGCCCAATTGTCACAAGCAACACTGGTAGTGTCACTGATAGATTGTGTGCATCTTCCCAATGAAGTACACCTTCCTTTTGATGGCTCCATGTTTCTAGGTCACACATATATGTATGTGCATAGATTCTATTAAGTTTCTCTTCATTCACATAGGATTTGTATAAGGTGTAAAACCTTCACATCATCCAAGGGTATGACAACATGCTCATCCTTGTTCTCAAAACTGAATATATATTTTTTTTAAAGTGCAAGTCATCATTATTAGCATAACACCAAGGATGTCCTAAAAGTGTTGGGAAGTTATCTGCCTCTCAGCAAGTTCCAATACTTCAAAATCACCTATAAATTTATCTCCTTAAATAGTGATTGAAGCATCCTTCAACACCCCAATGGGCATGGCCCTTGTTTTATTTTCCATATATAACACATTAGAAGATGGATGCAATTGTGGCCTTCCCATTTGGTTCCAAGCATCCAATGTTAGAACATTGACCTCTGCACATGTGTCAATAAGAATGTTACTCACCAACCAACCATCTATCACTACATCTCAGTGTAATCTCCTTGTCATATTCATGGTCTTGTGGTGGTAAATTTGCATGAAGGATCTTGGCGCTCTCACTCAACTCCTCCATACATGGTACTTTCTCTCTCAACCATTCTCCCAACAAAGGAATGATGTTCTCTGGCAATCATCTTGCATACTTCCTTCAAATCATCCACATCCTTTTGAGGAAGCTCAATATTCTTTTTGCATGTGTTTCTCTCTCATGCACATGTTCTTTCAAGCATTAGATCTCACCCTATAAATCCCTGATGACTCCCATGGTCTCTTGATAGACCTCCTTTTAATGAGCCACATTTGGATACTTAACATGTATAACCTCCTCTCTCCTAATAAGGGGTTTTTCTTTAAGAGGCTCACGCATGCGTGCTTATTTTACACATGTAGTGAATAACACAGTTTTAAGTTCTTGATTAGTTGTCTTCTTAGGTGTCCATTGCTCATGATTTGTGTGTTCCAACTTAATCATCCCCACACCTTTTCCTTTTTTTTTTCTTACACATATGTTCATAGAGGTCTGGAAATCTTCAACCTTATGTGGCTTTCCACAATACATGCATACCTGATTTTTAGGACACTCACACTGATAATGATCTAGTGATCCACAAGTATAACATGTGCCACGTGTGAACCTTCCTCTACCACCACATCCTCTACTCTCTATATCCACCTCAAAATCCACCATCTCCATTGTTGTGCCCTTCATTGGTCTATCCTTCTTTCTTCCTGAGAGAACTACTAGCCACAATGGTCTATTTAATCCAATCTCACATGCCTCATGAATATGATCGATCAAATGAAATTCAACTATATCATGGGTGTGTGCATCAAAATCTTGCATTTAAATACATAGAGATGTTCTTTTTTGTCACATAAAAAGTGGAAAATTCTAGACATCATGATTCTTGTGGAAAATCTCACAAGATGTTAACAAGGTGCACACATTCTACGCGTAAAAATCTCCTTCGTATGTCCTTCCACTTCACAATCAATACACCATAACCCACTACATGTCTCATGCATGCCAAATTGGTAGACAAATTCTCCAATTATTGTATACCATAGTTGTTATTTGTGCCTCGAGAAAAGGACTTACCCTTATATCTACACTCCCAACTACTTTAGCGTGCAAAGTTGCTTCCAAGGCCTCACATGGATCAATAAATGTTTTATGATAAAGCCCTTCAAAAGGAGTCAAAAGCCTCCCAACAAACCACTACATGTTTGGATATGATGAATATCATAGATAACTTGAAATAAAGTTTTAAATGCACATCATACTCCCTCACACTTTCAGACAAGCCCTATTTGATGTCCTTTAAGTGCGCTAATACTTTTTTCTCAAACTTAGGGATGTGAAACTCAACTAAAAAGGAAGTGTGCAACATCATCATAATCCACCGCAGTTTGATGTGGATCATATTTTCTATACCAATTGTGTGTGCCCTTGAAGTGTGGTGGAAAATAACTTGCCCTTCCTATCGAGTTATTATTCCCTTAGCTCTCCATAATAACTCACACTTATGCACATGTTCAACTACATCTTCCACACCTCTATACTCTGGTAAGTGAAGAGACATCTCAAAAAGATTTAAGGTGTCTTCATTTGGGTTGTTGAGGTTATAATGGTTGTTTTGATGGTGGTGTGTGGCACCTTGTCCTAGAAGTGGGGCTAGATCCTAAACTTGAACCTCCACTAGGATTTCCTCCATGTGGTGGTTGACCTAACCTAAGCCTCCCATCATGACTTTTGGTCATGTAGATGAACTTCCTTATGTGTCCAATTGTTTATGTGTGCTAAACTGACACTCAACCATTTATGTATATAGCTACCTATAGGATTTCTTCCAATGGGTTGTGCGCCAAATCTCTGTCCTGATGATGCGCATGTGAAATTACCCCAAAATACTTGTTCCAAACATTGACGCTATTGTGTTTTCCATGTGCATGTGCCTTTAATCTATTGTGCTCTCTAAGAAGAAACTAAAATATGTCTACCTATATCTCCTACCCAACATGGAGATCCTCCTTTCTCTTTCACTATGATGCTCTTCTACAACTACCTCTAGATTCTGAACACCTTGTGCAAGGGCTAGGTGGCTAGGTTGGGTCAGATGCGCACCTATGGTTCTCATTCTCTCCTTAGACTCACTCTCATCAGATGTCGATGGGGTCTCTCTACTACATTTCCCAATGTTGAGAGGACATGATCTTGTGGTCCCTCACCTTTTCATGGGGGCTCTCATCACTTCCACCAGTCATCATTCTTCTCAACCTCAACACCTCATCAACTTCCCTTTGTTGCACATCATTATACCCGAGTTATTTTCCTCTCTCTCCTTTTTTTCTTCGCTAGGGTATCTTCCATCCTTCCCAAACCTATGCTTCCTGCCCCTACGCGTGGTGGGGTTTTAGCTCTCCATCGGTAGGTTCTCCATTCCTAATTCAACCATCAAGATCTTGATAGCTAAAGGTGTCACACATAAATAAGATCCTCTTGGCTTGCATAAAAACCATAACTCTACTTTCCTCTGGGAAAGAGTATGTCAAAATCACATACTCCAAGGTATAACTACACAACACACCTTCCCACCAATGATCACAACTTTTTCCATCGGCTCATCCAAATCAAAGAGTGCCTGATAGTCTTTCTATCTCCAAGTTTTTTTCCTTCCTATCCATACACCTCTATTAGCCGCATAGGTCGCCAACCACTAGTATAATTCTACTAGGAAAAATTGAAGAATATCTCATACAAGTAGTCATAGATATTGTCTTCCACCCACTTTCATGCATTAAAATCAAGTCTAGTGTTATATCTATGGCAAAACATCATGACCATCATATATCCAATTCTCAATATTCTCCAAAGACATTCGAATGCCATTTACATGTAACATCCTAGTAGACAAATTGAAAAAGAGGTCCCAAGTTAATGGAACCAAAATGTAGTCTTTTATTTACCCAATACAATTATGTGTGGTGACACTTCATCAAGACAAGTCTAGAAGCTCACCCAAGCACACGCATCCGCCATGTCCCTCCTTTCTTTTCATAGGAAGATGTTAACATGCATTCAATAACCATTCATTCAAGAATATGCATCATATCATGACAATTCAACAACACATATAATAAGGAAATCATTCATAGATAATAACTATCAAGATTTGAATACCAATTAACCCATGTTCAAACATAATGATCTTGGCAACCCATACACAATTATCCATTACAAACATAGTTCATCACATATATAAACCGAATATATTACAAACCATTACATCAATGCACTAGACCTTGCACACTCTCATACATACTCAAGAACAAGCTTACATCAAGGACATTCAAAACCCCGCATACGCTAGTCCTCTACCATTCCTTATTACAATGAAATATTACCTATATTTATAGGGTGGGGACTTTCCCTTCACTTCTTACATGTAACTCCTAATAATAGGCATGTTCTAATAATAACCTACATGCTTTTCAAATTTTGCTTTATAATAGTTCAAGCAATAAATAACTTGCTTTACTCACGCTTTAACTCCTATTTTTATCCTACTTCCATGTGTTATTTCTATCCTTAGTTGCATGTGATTTTCCCAATTATATCCTTTGTGCCCGCCTCATGTTATCTTGTTTTTCTCTATTCTTAGCCAATGCTCCAAAATGACTAAGTCCTAATCTTTTCTTGCATGCATGCAACCTTGCGTGCTGACTGTTCCTTTGTGGTACACACACTTTGTACATTCTCATGTTATTTCTTCCTCTCCTTGCGTATGCATGCCCTTACGCGCAACCCCAACTCCTACATGTGGCTAGTACTTAGTCATTTCCTCGGACCAATAGTAAGTAGAATCCTTGGGCATAAATGTAATTACATTAAACCTAGGACCACTTAGGAAGTTTGATTGCGGAAAAATCTTGTAACATATAAATCGTAACTATCGAAATGAAATATTAAGATGACAGATTAAAAGTATAGTGAAATGTGATATTTGTTACTTAAACTCAATATAACCCTCTTATACATATCACAAATGAAGAAAGTTAAATAGATAGAATAAAGAGTTAGTCAGTAAATGAAAAGAGTGTATCCTTACTTTTTAAATTCTACTATGAAAATAACATGAAAATTTTCCACTCTTGACCTAATAGACTTCCCTTTATTTCATGTGAATATCCCTTGTTGCAATGAAGGTAAATTACAAAACCAAGTAAACATGCTCCTTAGTAATGAATCCTTAGGAAAATTACTAATAGACTCATGTGTGTTTAAATGTTCCCATTAACAATCAGTTATATAAATTAATTGTGATAAGAGAAATGAGAAAAATCAAATGGAACCATTATAGGTAAAATGTTAAATGAAATAAATAAAATGCAGTTTAGTTCTAAGAGGAATGAAAGTTTACATGTTAAAGTGCTTTTCAAATATTTGAGGTTGAAAAATGAAATAGGATTGTAATAAATATGTAACCATGAAAATGTTGTGTCATGGAAAGTTCCTATCTATGTATTTATATTGTAGTTGGGTCATTGTTTTGTACCTTTTCATTTGGGAAGATGTGGTTTTGATGTGCATCATGTGGATATGTTTTCTCGGTTTGGGGTAAGGTTTCATCTTGATTATTGGAGGAATAAGGTGTAGTTAGTGAAGGGAGGAATAAAGGGAAGTGTGTGTTTTGCTTTGGTGGAACAAAGGAATTCGTGGCTAGTCTTAATGGAGGGATAATGGGTGGTTGCAGTAATGACGACCTCTCCCCATTGTAATCCTCTTAGGTAGGCTTGGCAAAGTGTATGTGTGTCGTCTTTAATTGTGGTGTTTGTCTGTACCTCATCATGTTATATGTGTGGTTTCATGCTTGTGCAAATGTCTCATGTGATGTGAGTTATCTTAAGTGATCCCATGTGGTGTCATGTATCAAGTAATGTAAGACAAAAAATTATTTTGGTATTTTTGTTGTATTGTGTCCAAAATTGTGGGTGTTACAAGTCCAAAGGGTTTATATAAGTAAATGGTATCTTTTGGTTGAGTAGTCGAAGGAAGGTGCGAGGTGTCATTTCATATTTCCACGCTTATTTCATTAGTAATCCCAATCTATTTTTCATTCTCTTCTTACTTCACAACTATCTTCTCTAATCCTCTCTTTTGTGTAGTAACTATCTTCTTTTTACTCACTATTGTCTTCCCTATTTTTTTAATTCCATATATTTTCCAATTTCCTCTTTTTATCTCTCATGCTACCTTTTTGTATTGATCTATCCAATTCATCCATTTCTTCTATTTTAATTTGCTCTATCATTTCCTCCCGCATTCTCATTTCCTCTACTCTCAATTTCTCCTCCTAAATTACTTTCTTCCTTGTCCTCTACTTTTTCTATAATCTCCAAACACTACGATGTTGTTCCCTTAGTCTTCTACTACCAACATTACCAATACATCTTTCTTACTAATGTCTCTATCATTCTACCTATTGTTACATGCAACACATCTATTATGTCACACCCATAATTGCACACACAAATACAACAACAAAAATACCAAAATAAATTTTTTGACTTACATTGCTTAATACATGACACCACATGGGACCATTTAGGATAACTCGACATCACATAAGAAATTTACACAAACATGAACCCACATATATAAAATGAAAACACATGATGCACATCAAGCCACATTTTCCCCAAATGACAAAGCACAAAATAATGATTCAACTACAGTATAAACTCACGTATAGGAACTTTCCATGACACGACACTTCCATGGTTACATATTTATTACAATCATATTTTCATTATTGACCTTAATTATTTAAAAAACACTTAACATGTAGACCTCCATTCTTCTTTAAACTAGCTTGCATTTTTATATTTCGTTTAACATTTTACATATAATGGTTCCATTTAATTTTACTCATTTCTCTTGTCGCATTTAATTTGTATATCTTGATTGTTAATGGGAGCATCTAAACACCCATGAGGCTACTAGTACTTGTTCTAAGGATTCGTTATAAGGGAGCATGCTTACTTGGTTTTGTAATTTACCTTCGTTGCAACAAGGGAGATTCACATGAAATAAAAGGAATTCTATTAGGTCAAGAGTGGATAGATTCCATGTTCTTTTCATAGTAGCATTTAAACACTAAGGTTACACTCTTTTCGTTTTTAAGTTATTACAACTAACTATGTATTCTAACTACTTAACCTAAATACTTAGTTTGCATCGTTCATGATACGTAGAAGAGGGTTTGCATCAAGTCAAAAGGGAAAAGTCTCAAATTCCCCTTTTTATAATTTTAATCATTTAACATTGTTGTTTAAACCACGATGAGGGGTATGGTGAATATGTTCATCCCTTAAGTATTGCAAGTTTCCCATTTAATAGGTTGAATGATCACTAATGAGGCACTATTTTATTTTTATTTGTTATAAAAATCATCTTAGTCATGTTAGCATCATTCAAGGTGTATGCAACATTTAACAATCGTTCCAAAATCTCATCTCATTTACTCATGTTCTTATAACCTTTACGTCATTACATTGACTTCATTTTAGAACAATTAAGGTTCATATAATACTTTTTCTTCACTTAGACATCAAGGTTCTAAGGAGTATGATCTCACATGTAACAAAGTTTATATTACTCCTAGGAAATTTAAGTATTAGATGCATGTTACAAGGAGACATTCATTTACAATGTTATACATCATATTACCTTCTAGTCACTACCCCAACCAAAGATCAATACAAAACAAAGGATTTATGCAGGTTGATGTAGGCTATTTTGAAGAAGCTTGTGGCTTGTTCCAATCTTGGAGGGTATATCGAGTACTCTGGTCTTGATATTAGAGCTATTCTTCTTGGTTAACGGATTTGTGTTTGTAATAAATTAAACATTTTCAAGGATTTGTTGTGCACTTTGAAGTTGGTATCAAAGTGATCTCTTTTGTGTACATCTCTTTGATCAATAAATAAGATCTTTCCATTTTACTTTTGCTCTCTGTCTCTATGTGAATGGTTGTGTTTCTTTCTTTTCCATATGTGAAACTGGTTTATACATCGTAAGTCAGGAAAATAAGTGAGCCTCCTTTTTAAGTTGTCGGGTGATTATATTTTTGTTGAGGCCAATATTGTAAGACTGCGCAGAATCGTTGCCAACAAGTACCAACGATGGAATTTGAATATCACACCCAAATGCATAGTGAAGAAGCAAAGAAAAACTTAGTAATTCTTTATGACATTTTCCCGTTAATTCTGCTCTAGATGTACAAGAAGAATCTGATTCAATTCCCTCTTGGAAACTTCCTAATATCCTGTATAATCAAGTTTATGATTATTTGCCTCGCATTTCATTCAAGTCTCTCGGACTAAATAATCATGAGTATGATATACCTTTGATAGACCCCGTAAACATACATGCCCTTAAAAAAAAAAACTTTTAAGTTTGCCCACATAGGATGTGTCCAAATAGGTATTACTCCTTTGTTTAGACGTGGTCTAAATGCCTCTGTCTTGTGTTGTTTAATGGATTTAAGGTTTGAAAGTTTTAAATATTTTCTACTAGCTACTATTCAAACTAGTTTGCATAATGGTCCTATTTCATTTCAAGTATTTCCTAATTACCCAGTAAACTTACATAAAGAAGACCTCCTTAAGCAAGTTATCCACTTTCACCTTGCCATTATTAGCATGCACATGAAGCACGGAGCATGCTCATTATCTATCCATTACAAAATCATCTACAGATTAGTCAATACCATGTATCCCGTAGTTAAGCATGGTATCACTAAAGGCAACAACGTGGTGAGTCATGCTAGTCTTGAGAGCCAAAAGATTGAACCAAAACTTATATCCTGGTCCCAGATTAGAGTCCCTAAGGAATGGACATTGTCTAAAAATACAATAGATAAAAACCAACCTAATTTGAAAATGCTATAGTAGTACATGAATCCAAATCTAACATAACCATGTCTTTCAGATCCAAAAGGTCTCTCCCTACATTATCTAGATCTAGTTCTTCTAGATCTGATTGTTCATATTTATCTGCAACTGAGCCATCAAATAAGAATAAATATAAGATTTATGTCTGTAGCCATAACTATTTGATTCACGATCCTAACATTGACTACCTTTGGTGTAAGGACTGTGAACAAATCATTAAACAAAAGTACATTCCTTCAAATGGACCTACTATTAGTATGGCCTCCAAGCAAGTTGATATTCTTGTATATAGTCCTCCTTCTCTTCCTCCTCTTGAAAGTAGTGAAGTTCTCTCCCCAGATGAAAAATAAAAATCCATTTTCTAGTACCAAAGAACTATTGATAGGCAAGTTGATCCTTCAGAATCCTCTAAGATGTTGAATTGGACCAATAAAGTTGTCAAGATAGTACATGATAGGCTTAAAAATCAAGAAGCCTTATTGGCCGAAATGGAGAAGAATCTAAAGGCCATAGAATTACATCAAAAAGGATATTTACAATCTGCTCTTCATCTGTTAAATACTAAAGTAGATTCCTTTTCCAATACTATACAAAAGTTTGATAAGAGTTTAGAGTCTGTATCTAAACATGTCTCAGTTTGTCCTGAAATCCCTAGAGTTGTCTCTAGTGAAATTGTCAACATTGTCCAACCTCTTGTATCCCAATCTGATGATGCAAAAAGGAGATATCCTCCAAGATTGGAACAAGCCACAAGCTTATGTAAAATAGCTTGCATCAACTACATGAATCCTCTATTGAAGTCAATCAAAAATAGATCATGTCCAAGAATTGGTAAAACCAATTCCTGAAATTATTCCTCAGGTTGAAAAATACTAGAAAATACACGAAACTTGAAGAGATAACCCCATACTATTCTAAGAAAATTTCCTGGATTGATGTTTCTAAAACACTTGATTCTAATGAAAGACAAAAGGTTGTTCTTCTAGGAAGTAGCAATCTGCTTTACCAAATAAAAATTCTATCTTGGTATGGCTATTATCACATCAGAAGATGCAAAAAGCATGGTGATAATGGATGAGTCAGTTGAAGCTTATACAAGTGAGCCACTACATAATACTGTAAGGACTCAACCCTTGTAACCAAATTGGTATAAATTGGATTGTTCTACACCAACAAAAATAAAGGAAATGATTCATGGGATGATATGATGGTCTAATACTCAGTTGCTCCTGTATCGAAAAGATCCCAGGACCATTGCAGAAACAATTTCCAATGGATTCACAAGATTTCCCAAGAATGGTGGGATGCTAATCCTCATCAAAAAGACATCCTGGATGGAGGTATTACTGCACTTTCTGTTGCTCTAGATTGTTGAATTTCTAGGAACTGTGGACAATGATAAGTACAAGAATACTACTATGTTTTTAAAAGCCAAAATTTGTGATATGAGTAGGATAAAAGAATATCAATGTTATATGTAGAGGTTATACTATAATTCAGGAAATATAAATGATCCAACAATGAAGCTCAGATATATTGAGTCTTTTCCTGCATATTTTGCCACTGAATATAAAAAATCCATGCATGGTAAAACTCCAAAACAATTAAGTTTTGGAGCAATTAACTAGATTATTGATGAGATGAATGCTCGTCTCTGGTCCAAGAGAAAAAGGATAGAAAAGAGACTGCTAAATCCCAAAAGGCCTTAGGAACCAAATTATGCCAACTAATGGATAATGATCCATTTGGATGCAAGCCATCTCACACCTCTCCTCACCGGAAAAAGCCTTGTAAAGAATGTTCTTCTTTTTCAAAGGGAAGGGTAAATATAAGTTTGAAAAGAAATATTTCAAGAAAATATTTTCTCCTGAAAATCTTCTTAGAAGAAAAACATATTTCAAAAAGAAAAAGTATGTTGGAAAGAAAAAGAAAAATTTTCCCACATGTTTCATCTTTAAAGGAAGAAATTATGCCAATGAATGTCCCAAGAAGGACACTTGATAAGGCCAAATCCAAGATGAATATGCTTGACTCAAAAGGCATAAATGATCAAGAATATTGTTTAGTTTTTATTTAGACTACTATTCTTCATATATATCTTGTGTGTCATCTGAAGATATACAAGTCAATATTGTGGCTTAATCAGAATCAAACTCTGACAACACTGAATCAGGATATGATTCTTTTCCCTCATTTGTAAATATGATTTCTAGTTTTCCTCATCCTCTAATTCTACCATCTGTTGATGTTCTACATAGACAACTTGAACTTAGGCAAAGTGAGTATGACAGATTGTCCCCATGGGATATAACAAAAATACATATCTTCTTCCAAAAAATTGAGAACTTGAAGACAAATATCAAGGCTCGGGTATGTGAAAATCTTAATGCATAACAAAAGGAAGAAGAGAGGAAGAAATTAACAAATCAAAACAAAGCTACAGAGCATCTTCTTTATCATCCAGGCCTATTATAAAAAGACAAGTACGTCAAAGACAACTAACAACAAGATGTCGTGAATGGGGAAGAGGAAGGAATTCCTCTGAAAGGAATTTTCCTTTCTTATTTCCAGAAGAACAGAATGAAGATGAATTCCAAGTTGTTGATCCAGAGTTAGAATTTGTATTTCCTAAGCCAATACAGAAGGACTTGGTGAAGGAACATAATAGAGTTTCTTCAAAAGGTAATTGCAAAAGCAATTGATGAATAAAAGAAGTTTTGGAAGAATAATCTCTAGAACAAAAAGAGACTGAAGAAACAGAGAACTTCCTAGAAGAATCCTACCAAAAATCTTGCAACAAGAAATAGAAGAAGAAGTTCCAATAGAAGAAATAAATACTTGAGGTATGTACCATTAAAGGAGCTCAAAATCCTTTCATTCAATCAATATTTGCATTCCAAATATCAAGCCATATTCAATAGATGTCATGATAGATACTGGAGCAGATATAAGTCTTCTTAGGACTAGAGCCATTCCTCTAGACTGTTGGATAAAAACTTATCTCAAGATCAATTTTGATAAGAAAGAAGTCATATCTAGGTACACGACCTATGTCCTTGTCCTAATAGAAGGTTACCAGAGAACATTAAAGTTCTATCAACATGATATGCTCTCCTATGATTGTTTGCTAGGAGTAGATACATTACAACAATGTGGTACCTTCAACTTGAATAAAGATTTTATATCTTTATTTAATCCAGATGTTCAGATCCCTAGGAAATATTCCTTCAAAACTATAATTCCTTTACCAAAACAAAAGAAAGAATCCAATCATGAATGGATTCATAAATCTATAGCCCTCTGTAAAGGAAATATTGATGATATTATAGAAAAGATAAAAATGGATCTATGTTCTAAAAATCCTCATGCCTTCATAGGCAGAAAAAAGCATTATTGCTCACTAGATTTGCAGTTTGCAAAAGATGCAAATGGGAATAATATTATTCCTAAATTTAAATCCCATCATAAAGGAATGATTCCAGAAGAAAGAAAAGAGTGTCATGAAGAAATCAAATTTGCTTCAAGGTGGTTTCATTCAATAGTCTAACTCTCATTGGGCATGTGCAACATTTTATGTTAATAAAAGAAGTGAGCAGCTAAGGAAAAGAAAAGGCTTGTAGTAGATTACAAACCACTGAATAAGTTTGTCTGATCTGTACAACATCCAATACCTACAAAGGATGATCTTTTTCCCGTAATCAAAGGATCAAAGGTCTATAACAAGTTTGATCTCAAGAGTGGGTTTTGGCAAATTTTCTTGAAGCCAGAAGATAGATACAAAACAACATTTGTTGTACCAGGAGGACAATATAAATGGAATGTTCTTCCATTTGGTTTGAAGACAACTCCATCAATTTTTTTAGAAAATGATTGATAATATCTTTGGTGAGTTGTCTAATTTCCTAATTGTGTATATTGATGATATTCTCATTTTTTCCAAATCTCCTAAGGAACATATTGAGCATCTACAAAAATTTATGATACAGTATACCAAAATGGTTTGTGCTTATCTCCAACCAAAATGGAGGTATTCAAGGATGAAATAAATTTCCTTGGTATTACTGTAAAAGATGGCTCAATAGAGATGCAATCTCATATTGTATCTAAGATCCAAGATTTTCTAGATCAGATAATTGATAAACTGCAGTTGCAAATATTTCTTGGATGCATTAACTATATTGCAAGATTCTACAAAGGAATTGCAATTGGCAAAATTATCCTAAATAAAAGGCTAAGGAAGAATGCACCTAGTTGGATGCCTGAAATGACTCGGATGTGAAAAGGATTAAAAACCAAGTTCAAAAGCTTAATGTCATGTCTCTACCAAGAAAGGGACAAAAGATTGTGGAAAAAGATGCTAGCAAAGAATTATGGGGAGCAATACTAAAAGAAAGATTAGAAAATGGAAAAGAAAAGATCTACAAATATGCATCTAGATATTTTCAAGGTTCAAAATTAAAATACCACTTAGCCCATAAATAAATTCTTGCAGAAAAGAAATCCATTAAAGCTTTCTTATTTTTCTTATAGAGTGAGAACTTTATTTTGAGAT
Source organism: Taxus wallichiana var. yunnanensis (assembly GCA_018340775.1). Classification (NCBI taxonomy): domain Eukaryota; kingdom Viridiplantae; phylum Streptophyta; class Pinopsida; order Cupressales; family Taxaceae; genus Taxus; species Taxus wallichiana. The sequence goes on along the minus strand of CM031242.1, from coordinate 354,427,786 downwards.
CAGATCTCAAAGACTTCAAAGAAAGACTCAATAATGGTGACCCCTTGGATAAGACTACTTTCAATAGGTTACAAAGGTGGGGTATGTGGTTTGATAACTATAACTTTGAAGTTGAATATATAAAAGGTAAAGATAATTCTCTGGCAGATTTTGCAAGTAGAGAATTGAATCAGTCCAAGCAAATTAATATTACTCAGGTAATTCATGAATTTGTTAGCCATGTTTGGTCTTGTGCAAATTCTCAAAGGTCTATTGATGTGCTTAAAAGAAATGATAATCAAATGTCATTTGAAGCACAACAAATCCTTCTTAAATGGGATATTATTTTTGTCTCTCCATACTCCATGACTGAAGTAACAACTAGATTTGTAGATCTAGAAATAACAGCAGAAAAAATTCATTCTTTCCAGGAACCTATGATATTCTGCACACTAAAATGGAAATGGAGACATTATAGGTTTTAGAACCACCTCTAGATGATATTCCTATTGAAGGAATTCACTTGAGACAACTTGTCCCAAGACTAAGGACATTATGGAGGTTTGAATTTTCTTGAATGTGGCTTGAGGGTCATCCATTGCAAAATGATGCTTGGAACATACCTAGTACTACGGGAGATCAAATATATATTGCAAATCATTTCAAATATTTTCTCTCTTGGTATCTCCCTACAAAAGTTTCTGAACATCCTCTTCTCTAGATGCATCCTAATATTGTCAGGAACATATTAATAAATTGTAAAATTCCTAGTATGTAAAAGAAATGTATTATGTCAAAACTAATCACATGCAGGGACACCATCAACATGCTGATGGTCAGCTGTGGCACAAAATTTATCTTCATCATATGATGAATCTCCATCCTCCAAATTCCACTATATTTCTTACGAATACCCATTACTATCTTTTTCCATCAAGAAGACATGTGACCATAGATAGTTGTGTACATGTATACTTTGCTTAATGCTAAATCAAATGAAGCAAGAACTACCACCTAAAATAGTTCTACAATTTAGCTAAAACAAAGCATAAACACCATCATGATAAGAATTAAACAAGGGTTAGATACAAGCATTCATCAATACAAACTTTGAAACTAACAATGCTAAATATCTAAACTCCTCTATTCTCTAACAACAAATAAATGAATGGACCTAAGTAAGTTCCATGGTTATCAAAATAGTTGTCCTTAATGTTCCAAGAACCTAGGAATGGGGGCTAATCAAAGTTGGGCTACAAGACCCTTTTGACACCTCCCATATGACCCAAGCACTTTAAGAAAGAGACTTAACTCTTCAAGATGACGAACTCCCAAAAGGGCAAGGTGCAAGCTCTTAGTCTCTTTGCTATATGCTTTGCATTTGCTCTCTAAGGAGTTTAGGTGTAAGTAAAAAGGTAGATGGAGGGCTCTTTATATAGCCTAAAGGATAAAGGATTCAACACATTCTTATGAATGTGGGATAAAGGTAAAACATGATTAGGAATGGATAAGGTTGCTTTATTAAAGGTAACCTTACTTTAGAAGGGTTTAATACATGTTTAGCAAGTCATGGGAGTTGGGGGTATTTTAATTAATCAAAGGTGATTAATTAATAGGTAGGTGTAAGCTTATAGAAGCCAATTAGAGGAATATTAGTGCGATTTAGGCTATTATAAGGGGATTAAATCAATTAAATATTGATTTATTGGTTAAATGGAAGGGAAAGCTAATTAATTAATAATAATTAATTAGTCTAGGTAGAAGGGGTGATTTATTAACGGAAGGTCGTTAATTAGGGTATTTGTTGGATAGGCAACTTAATTAATTAGCTTAGTGTAATTAATTAATGATGATATGAGGGAAAATGAGTGCTTTTGACGATATGTCGTTGATTTGCGAGAAAGGGGATAATTAGCACAATTTAAGTATTTAAATTGCTTGGGCGTAATTATAGGTGTCTACATTTGCCCCTCTTTGGGGTGGCGTAAGTGATGCCACTTCAAAGATAGTAGACAGAAGAGATTTTGAAGGGATAGAAGAAAAATTAGTAGGAGGGAGAGATGCCCCCTCGAGTGTCGATGGGGTGATGAAGGAAGCTGATTGATGATCGAAAAATATGAGAAGTAGGTAGAAGAATGGGGACGAGGCAGGATGCCCGAGGAGAGGGAGAATTAGGGGTGAAAGGGAAGTCGTGTAGAAGAAATATGGATGAGGGGAGAGAAGAGCTTAACCTCTAGCCGCTTATTTGTTTGGAACAAATTTGATGTCATCATATTGCCATAGGAACTACATCATCGGTCCTTATGAAAAATATAAGCATACGACAAAGGTAGAATGACATGAAAAGCCATACTACGAACAATTGTCCATTGCTGAAAGTACCAACTCCACGCAACATACAACAATGCAATGTAATACGAGAAGGAAACAAGATCATTTAACAGGGAAAACAAGTACGAATGCACATATCTAACCCAACAACGGTCAAGACAGTTGTACAAATGTTTTGTTATCAGTGCTGAAGAGATCCACAAGTTTGTGATTGACGACAAGGGTTAAAAATGATGCCCCAAGCAAGGATACATGCAAGGGGAAATGAAAATGGACACGGGGTCCATGAAAAGCATTTGTCGCAACGAAACAACACCAGGCAACCAAAAGTGCCCCAGTACGAGATTTGCAAGAAGCTAGCTTTTGTGAATGGTTGTGAATCCAGTGATCCATGCAAGTTGTATTAATCGGGGAAGATGTGAGACAAACCAACAGGATATGGAGAAAATACCATGCGTAAGACACAAGTTTCAGCCGTAAGAAGCAAGTTACCATTTTGTAGGGTGTTTTACTTTTTAGGATTTTTTGAAAAATTTTGCCTTGTTTTTAGATTTTTTGATATATATATATATATATATATATATTGTTTTTGTTGTTTTCTCGAAACAATGTTCTATTGTTTTTGTGTTTTTCTCGAAACAATTTTCTATTGTTTTTGTGTTTTGTGAAACAATTTTCTATTGTTTTTGTGTTTTGTGAAAACAATGTTTCTATTGTTTTTGTGTTTTCTCAAAACAATGTTTCTATTGTTTTTGTGTTTTGTGAAACAATTTTCTATTGTTTTTGTGTTTTCTCAAAACAATGTTCTATTGTTTTTGTGTTTTTCTCAAACAATTTTCTATTGTTTTTGTGTTTTGTGAAACAATTTTCTATTGTTTTTGTGTTTTCTCAAAACAATGTTCTATTATTTTTGTGTTTTTCTCGAAACAATTTTCTATTGTTTTTGTGTTTTGTGAAAACAATGTTTCTATTGTTTTTGTGTTTTGTGAAACAATTTTCTATTGTTTTTGTGTTTTCTCAAAACAATGTTTCTATTGTTTTTGTGTTTTTCTCGAAACAATTTTCTATTGTTTTTGTGTTTTGTGAAACAATGTTTCCATTGTTTGTGTGTTTTCTCAAAACAATGTTTCTATTGTTTTTGTGTTTTGTGAAAACAATGTTTCTATTGTTTTTGTGTTTTCTCAAAACAATGTTTCTATTGTTTTTGTGTTTTCTCGAAACAATTTTCTATTGTTTTTGTGTTTTCTCAAAACAATGTTTCTATTGTTTTTGTGTTTTCTCAAACAATTTTCTATTGTTTTTGTGTTTTTAACAGTTTTCCAAAGCTATGTGCAGGTAACCAAGAAAGCATGGATGCCCCCAACGTTAGGTGGGGAATATATAAGGAAGAAGCCACGCGCTTATGAACAAGAAGGTGAAGTCGTTGAATTGCCCCCAATGTAAGATGAGAAATAACGAAAGACCACGTACCTTACAGATGAATAGAAGAAGGAAAAGCCGGATCAAGGCTGGACTAGATGGTGTGCACAAGGAAACTCAAAGGTAGAACCAGGTCCAGGACAAAGACAACTACCCTTCTAATACAGAATGCTTGTGAACAAAAATCCTCCCGAGGCGCGAAACTGGTTTTCACCCAAGGACTTGTCCAAAGTACCACAATTGCGTGGTTTTCACTAGTGGGCGACTTTTGTTTTCTCTTTTTTCGATTTTTTTTTTTTTTTGATGTTTTTATTTTTTTTTTTTGATTTTTATGACTTTCTTGTGCCATGTTTAGGCATAAAACCTCTTAAGATGCATGGAATTCATGGGGCTCATCACCATTGGGGTGAGCCAACTTGTATGCCCCTGTGCCATACTTGGCAACTATGACATAGGGTCCTAACCAGTGTGGTTCGAACTTCCCTTTCTTTTCTCGCTCTGCTCTGGTGTTGAACTGGTTCTCCTTCATAACTAAATCACCCACCTCAAACTGGCGAGGGATGATTCTCTTGTTGTAGTTACAGAGATTCTATATTGATATACCTTCAAGTGATTAAGAGCGCGAATGCGCCTCTCATCCAGGAGCTCTAACTCAGCCAATCTTGCCACTCGATAATCTTCATCCTTATCCAAATAGTCCCGAAGAGAAATTCGTAGGGATGGGAGTTCAATCTCTAAAGGGATGATAGATTCTGTCCCGAATACTAGGGAATATGGTGTGGCACCTGTAGGAGTGCGAATTGATGTTCGGTAGGCCCGGAAAGGCCGGTGGATTTGTAGGTGCCGCCGACCGGTTTTGCTAACCATCTTCTCCATTATCCTTACCAAAGTCTTGTTTATTGCCTCGGTTGTCCATTACCCCGAGGGTAATATGGTGTGGACCATTTCAATCTGATTTGGAACCGTTGGTAAAGATCTTTCACGCTTTGTTCTTAAATGACTTCCCATTATCTGTGATAGGTCATGCGGGGATACCATATCGGCAAATAATATGATTCATGATGAATTTATAAATACGTGCTCTGTGACATAGGTTAAAGGGACAAACCTCCACCCATTTTGTAAAGTATTCTGTAGGTGTGATGATATGTGTATGACCATCAAATGAGGTAGGAGTAAGCTTCCCTATTAGATCAAGTCCCCACTTGGAGAATGGCCATGGGGTAGTGATTGGTTGCAATGGTTGCGATGGAGCATGGATGAGATTTCCATACTTTTGGCAAAACACACATTTTATAACATAATTACAACAATCAGTTTCCATGGTGGGCCAATAGTAACCTACTCTTAACAATTTCTTAGCCAAGACCATTCCATTTGTATGTGCTCCGCATACTCCTTCGTGTACTTCTTTAATTGCTTGGATTGACTCCGTCACATCCAGACAACGTAACATGTTCCCATCATAGCCACGACGATAAAGTGTACCTCCTAAAAGGGTGTAACCAGCTATCTAGCGAATCAGGCTTTGCTTTTTAGAATGGGAGATATTGGGAGGGAAAGTACTGTCCTTAAGATAGGTGAAAATGGGTTCATACCACGGGGAATAGGGACCAACAACCTCACAAGCCAGGCAAGATTTCGGTATGTCATACGCGGGCTGGTGTAGATTTTCTACGAAAAATGGCATATCATTGTTCCTTGGTGGAATACAAAGCATAGATCCCACTGTTGCCATAGCATCTGCCGATCTGTTCTGCGCTCTTGGGATCTGCTCAAAGGTAATGCGCACAAAATACTCCTTCAGAGTTTCCACCAACTTCTTGTAAGGTATGAGCTTGTCATCCTTAACTTTATACTCGTCATTAACTTGTTTGATGATTAGTTGTGAATCACCTACAACCTTAACATGTTGAATATTCCACTTGATGGCTAGCTTCATCCCTGCAATGAGTGCTTCATATTCCGCAATGTTGTTCGTGCAAGGGAAGGCCAGGCGGAAATCCTGTGGTATAGGATCACCCGAAGGAGTAATAAGGACCACTCCTGCACCTGAACCATGAAACGTAAAAGATCCATCAAAATGTATCTGCCATACGACAAATTCTTCAATGTAGAGCAAAGATGCATCCGCGAGATCCGAGACTCAAAGGTTCGTGCTTTGCAAAGGTGCTTCCGCTAATTTGGTCAACAAGTACTTGTCCTTTAATTGATTTTTGATGGAAAAATTCTATATCAAACTCACTGAGTAGAATGATCCAATTAGCCATTCTACCTGTGAGGGCGGGTTTGGACAACAAATACTTGAGTGGGTCGACCTTGGATATGAGCTTGGTCTTAGTATTTAGCAGGTAATGGCAAAGTTTCTGAAAGGTAAAAACAACGGCCAAGCAAGCCTTTTCAATCTGAGGATAATTACATTCATAGGCGATGAGGGTGCGACTCAGATAGTACACTGCTTTCTCTTTATGGCTAAGGTCATATTGGGCGAGCAGTGCACCAATAGCGTATTGCGTAGCGGAAATATAGAGCAAAAGTGGTTCTCCCGGAGTGGGAGGCATGAGGACAGGTGGATTAGCCAGGTACTGTTTAAGCAAAGCAAAGGCTTGTTGTTGCTCAGGTCCCTAGATGAAAGTGATGTCCTTCTTAAGCAAATGAGTGAATGAGTGACATTTATCTGCAAGCTGGGAGATAAAGCGGCGAATGGCTTGAATTTTCCCTTGCAAGCTATGTAGTTGCTTGATATTCTCAGGTGGAGGTATTTCTGTGATGGCAGACACTTTAGCAGGGTCTACCTCAATACCTCGTCTTGACACGATGAAGCCTAATAGTTTCCCAGATAGCACACCAAAGACACACTTCTTTGGATTTAGCCTGACTTTGTATTCACGCAGGCGTTCAAAGATACGCCGCAAAATGATAGGATGATCCTCTCTTGTTTTGGACTTTCCCAGGATGTCGTCTACGTAGTCTTCCATGATGTCATGAATCATATCGTGAAATATTACTGTCATGGCCCACTGATAAGTTGCTCCCGCATTCTTAAGGCCAAATGGCATCACCTGATAACAAAAGGTGCCCCAAGGAGTTGTGAAAGCTATTTTGTGTTGGTCTTCTTCAACGATCTTAATTTGATTATAACCTGAAAATCCATCCATAAGTGATAGCATTTCGTACCCTGTGGTTGAGTCAACAATCATGTCAATGTTGGGCAACGGAAAGTCATCTTTAGGGCAAGCTTTATTGATGTCCCTAAAATCTGTGCAAATTCGGATACCAATAGGTTTCTTCTGGATAGGAACAATGTTTGATATCCATTCAGAATAATCAATTGGCTTGATGAATCCTGCTGCAAAGCAACCTTTCCAACACTTCTTTAACTAACAATGCCACTCTTGGGTGCATATTTCAAAGCTTCTGTTTGATAGGCTTAGTGTCTGCATGCACAACCAGGTTATGCACGACCAAAGTTGGATCTAAGCCGGGCATGTCTTTGTAAGACCATGTGAACACATCAATAAACTCTCACAGTAGCATAGTGAACGTCTTTTGTTCTCTGGCTGAGAGTGATGCTCCCAATTTTACTATCTTGGGATCTTCTTCGGTACCAATATTGACATCAATGGTTTCTTCAACTAACAATTTTGATAAATCCTCCATACACGTAGGATCGGGAGGTAGGTTGAGATCTTCATCCAAGGATGTCTCTACAAGATTTTCATCCTTGGCGTGGTCACTTTGTTTGTCCTTTGATTTTCTTATTTGTTTGTCAGCCAATGCCTCAAAGAGGTTTTCACTGTGTGACTTGGACTTCGATTTTTGCCGAGGCTTTTCTTTAGAACTCTTGCCCTCGCTTTTCTTTAAATTTTGCTGACCACGAAGTTTAGCCTCCTTGCCAAAGTAGGCGCAGGTGTCTAAGTCGATAAAGAAACCCTTCTTGTGATCTCCAATGGGAATTGTATCCCTTATGCCCATGAACTCTGCAATAGCCTCATCGTTCTCGAATAAATCTAGTGGCATGTGACGTTGTTGGTCCCATTCAATAAGGGAGGGGGCATACTGAGGTCAAGGGTTGGTTCGATGGGGGTGATGGTTAGGACAACGTTATTCATGAAAAGGTTCGTGGAGGCCGATCCTCATATTGGCTACAACAGAATCCGTATCGCTTGTCCTAGATAATCGAGCTATCCTCATGCTCGAAAAATTTGCATCTTGATCATTGGGGTGTGCTCCATAAGGGCGAATCCCAATGCCATATCTTTCTGTTTTGAAATGTGGAAGAGGGACTGGTTCTCTTTATCCTTGTTCATTCCTCCCACATCCTAGGCCTTTGTAGCCCATGGAATACATCATTTTGCTAGATTTTTCATATTCTGGGGTTTGATAACAAGATGGCTGAGTGTCCTCAGGGACCCAAGTAGTAGGTGGATCAAGTAATTTTTCCTCAGCTAACAAGCCTCCAGGTAGGAATGACCCAATAGTGTGTTCCTCTCTAGGTCTCCTGAAGTGGTAGTTGGGTCGACCTCTAATCTTGGGTGACAAGGAGAGGTCAGAAACCAAGAGCGCTTGTTGTACATTATACTCTCCACAACCATATTCCAGAATTTTCATCTCCCATGAATTAAATGGAGATGTTGAAGTAGATGCCCCATGAGTGCAAGAACTAAGAGAAGTTGAATCTACTCGAGATTCCATGGCCTCAGAATGAAGAGGGACAATTATATCTGTGGAGGGACATGCATATGTACCCTTTCGTGCAAAGCTATTAAGAGCTCTACAATGAGCAAAGGGCTCTGAATCTCCTGGTATTATAACCGTATGTCCCTCATGCTTCAGCTTGATGCATTGATGAAATGTTGATGGCACGGCCTGCATGGCATGAATCCATGGTCGGCCTAGAAGCATATTATATGGAAGTTCCAAGTCTAGGACGTGAAACTTTGTCTGATGGCAAGTGGGGCCCACCTCCATGGGTAGCGTAATGGTGCCTGCTGACTCTCTTTCCGCGTTGTCGTATGCGGTGATAGTAATAATATGGGACTCAAGATCTTCCTCCGTATGTCCCAATTGTTTGACCAGCTTAAGCGTGCAGATATTCAATCCCGATCCATTGTCCACAAGCACCCGTTTGATTTTCCTGCGGGTGACAACTACCTCAATGTATAAGGGAAGATTATGTGTAGGATTCTCGGTAGGGACCTCCCTATGGTTGAAAGTGAGATGCTCACTTGGGTGTAATATTTGCCACCGTGGCTTGAAGGTATGCAGGATTGATTTCTAAAGGCACTCCCAACCCCTAAAGAGTTTGATACAAAATGTCCTTATGCACATTAGATATCTTGAGAAGATCTAAGATCAAGATCTTAGCAGTGTCTTCTCAAGTTGTTCTAAAAGGTCATATTTACCAGTTTGCGGGGTCAACAGAGAGGGTTCTGGAATCACGAGGCGGGCACGCCTTGTTACCGCAGCACAGTCCTTTCCCTTGATCCGGATGGTATTGACACGGTCAGCAGGGGAGTGAATACATCTGATAAGTGAATCGTAATGATTGTTATCTCTCTTGGTATACAAGTAATTCATGGCTTTATAGGTTTGGGATGACTCTCCCCGATCCGGTTTTGCCTTTTCCGACTTATCATGCTTGGGGAATGGTTCCTTATAAATCCCCATTTTCTTGTTAGGTGTTTGCATGTGGCTAGGGTTATCCACCTCTATCTCCCCGTTGTCAATGAGGTCTTGAATATAGTGGCGAAGTCGCAAACATTTGTCTGTTTTATGACCTTTAACGCGATGCATTTCGCAGTATTCATGCTCCTTATACCATGAAGGTTTAGGAGCGTTGTCATCAAACGGTTGCATTGTAGGATAGGTCATCATGTGGGCCGCATCCAACTGTTTTAGTATGATGGACAACGGCTCATTGAGGGAGGTGAATGTTCGTCGCTTTGGTGGTGGTTGAATTGGGCCCTTGGTCAGTTTAAAAGGTTGACTGGTTTGGACTGTTTGAACACGTTTGGAATCAGTGATTCCGTCTCCCACCACGTTTTTGTTTTTGTTAAAGATCTTCAACTTTTCAGCTGGGTTTGACACTTTGGTTGTCTTTAGATTGGGTTTTGAGGGTGCCTTTGCAATGAGAGCCTTTTCTATTTGAATCCCTTTCTCGATAACCTCCTCAAAGGTGCGACACAATGCATTTGGAGGTGGAAAGCTATATCTGGGTTGAGATTAGGGACGAAAATACTGACCAGCTGTTTCTCAGGGAAAGTGCAAGGGAAGCGACTAGCTATCCCTCTCTATCGTTGGAGGAAGCTAGCGAAGGTCTCATTTGGGCGTTGTTTTGTGCCGCATAAGTCTGCCATGGTGATGTCACTCTCCATGTTAGACGAGAAATGATGAACGAATCTTTCCGCCACCTCGGCCGTGTGAAAATTGATCCTCGTGGTAAGCGCGTAAACCATTCTAATGCTTGACCTCCGAGACTCTTAGGAAAAGTCGATGAGGTAATTATCACTATAAGACACCTCTTGACATGCCATGTAGAAATATTTAAGATGATCCCTTGGGTCTCCCTTTCCTTTGTATTTGTCAAACTTTGGCATATCAAATTTCTTTGGAAAGGGTTGAAGGGTCATTGTCTTGTCAAAAGGATAGGGGCATAGTTCTTCATATTGGTATTTCCTAATACTCCCTATATTGCTTTCTTGTATGCTCGCAAGTGTTGCTTTCATAGATTGCACTTCTTGTGCGAGCAATTGTTCTTTAGTGGGAGAAGCGGGGATGTGTACACGATGATACCCTGTGTCTTCTTCTCCTTGGTTTTCTCGATGGAGTTCGTGGATCCTAAACTTAGGCTTTGACTTTTGAATGTTCTTGTTTGTGTCTTTCTGTACCTGGAAAGTAAGCAAAGCTAGTTGTTGGCTTAGGTTACTGAGTTGTTGTTGGATTGTGACTTGGTTTGTGTCTTCTTCTTCTAAAGGTTCTTCCTCTTCGTATTGTGGAGGTTCTTCCCCTGTCTCATGTTCTATCTTGTTTCTTCGTGGCACTTTGATGAGGGGTATTCTATGCCCTACCACTTTATCATTTTCTGACGTAAGAAGTGGAAGCATGCCCACTTGTTAAAATATCTTCCATATTGATAAGGGGGCGTTCTTCCTTAGTAGTGTCATTTATAGGTAATATTGGTTCATTTTCGGTGGGAAATTTGGCCCCTAATTCCATGACCCATGCCAAAACTCTATCTTTATTTCTAAGGAGAAACTCATCTAGTAGAGTGGGGTCAAAATCAAAGTCTGCGTGTGGTGATTCTAATTCATTTCCACTATGGTCAACCATTTCTTCTATTTCCTTTTCTGCAGAAAATAGTGGTCCTAGATCGTGTCCGATAAATGGGTTTGACCCTTGTTTGTTAGAGGTTTCCCAAGCTTGTGCCTGTTGTTCCTCATATGTTTGTTTCTTTAAACCTAGACGCATCTTGGGAGCCATGTTTTCGTGATAAGTTTCACTAAGGTAAGTTGTATATTTGTTCAAAATTCAATGACTACCCCTAAGTGAAACACAAGATGTACGTGTTAAGAGTAAATTAACAATGTGAGAATATCAATGTGATAGAATGATAAAGTCACCAATGAAACAATCATTTGGTATCAAAACTTAATCAAATGAAGTACCTCCTAGACTACGTTTTAAAGTAATTTGTGACGCCAAATGATTAACAAGATGTCTCCACTTATGCCAAGTTCAAAGGAATGAACAAGACGTAAGTAAATACATGAAGTTAAATGCGATCTCCTAATCAAGATATATGATGAGCAAGCTCAAGTCTGATTAAGACCTATATCTCAAAAAGTGTCAATTACGATTTGTGAATGACACAACAATATCACCAAGATATGTTAACCCACTTTGCAAGAAAGTGAAGTATTGATATCGAGGTGTTATTGATATAACATGCATAAATGGCGATTTCAAGCACCTTTTGAAATCAAGGTAATAATAAAACCGAACAAAAAAATTCTCAAAGTATAGCTAGGAATAGTTAAGAATGTGTGCAACGTAATCGCATTAATATAGGTATTTATGTCGAGTTTACAAGAAACAAGACATAAATATCGAAATTGTAATGATACGAGACAAACAAGCTAACTCCTCTATGGAAGTCCGCAGTGATGAACCACGCCTAACTACAATGACGATCTTGACGTGGTATCAAGATCACAATGGCTACCAAATGACATGAAAACGCCTCCACTCACTTTAGACATTTAACTAACCTAGCCGCAAACATGGATGGGCGTAAACGGACATAAAAGTGAGAGAAACAATCGAATGGCAACACAAAGGTAATCACACCTCTTTTGATCAACAAAGTGTCAAAAGAATATGAAGGAAATAAATCAAGAAAAAATGACAAAAAATGCTAGCCTCACTTCGGCAGAGTTTTGCCTCGCCCTAAGGCAAGTAAAAACTAGGCGAAAGTAATACGTCACACGTTTCTCAAAAAGAAGGTTCACAACTCAACACTGTTTTAAAATGGTCAAAGTGGGCTCTGGCCAAAGTATATTATCCTAGGTGGTTCTCTCGCCTAGGTGTTAGAAAGTTGCCACGAGCGGCGCGATTTACCCAAAAAGTCACACCGACTAATTTGGGAGTATCTCACTTTACTTTACCCCCTTCAAGAACAAGAGGTAACTAGTGCGTCTATGTGTACTATCACTGGGGTCGCCTCAACGGACAACCTATAACGCTATCTCACAAAAGAATCACTAGTCAAGTAGGTAGTGCGGAGCACTTCTCGTTTCATCCACAAGGTTCCCTCTGTGTGGACTACTTTGGGGTTCCTGGAACCACCCCCATTGTTGTAGCTTAAGGCGTTATGCCAAAGGGGTTATGTTCCAGTTGAGTGGAAAGGGACGTACCCTTTTCCGAAACTTGCAATACAGTGTTTTGAATATGTTGTTCTTTTTATCTTGTTTAATTAGGTGTGGTTTGATTGAACACCTTTTGGCAACCTGTATAACAACTGTATTAGTAGTTTTTGATTTCGTTTTGATTCCTCCTTTCTTTGACAAGCGTTTTTAGGTCCTGCACTTAAGCATTAGTAGTTCTCCAAGAAAATCACATTATTTAAAAGAGGATTAAGAGTTGTTTTTGATTCTCAAGATCATCCAAGGATGCAAGAGAAGAGCATACACAAAAAATAATCCAACTAAAAAGTAAAGAAAATCTTTTCAATCAATGAACCATACAAAATTTTTGATAAATGTTCATTCCTTTAAACCAAAAGTGAAAGATGAAGTTTTCAATTTACCAAATGTTATAAAATGAAGACTAAAGTTTCTTTTGATTCTCAAGATCACCCTAAGGTGCAAGAGAAGAGCATACACAAACTTTATCCCAACTATATAGAAATGGAAAACTTCAAATCAAAGGACCATTGAAAAATGCTTTGTAAAAGGTTCATTCCCTTAAGCAAAATGAATAATCAAGTTCCAAGTTTAATCCCAATGTTAACAAGATAGAGATCAAAGTTGTTTTTGATTCTCAAGATCACCAAAATGTGCAAGAGAAGAACATACACATGCTTTGGTCTAAATCGAGTAAGCATGGAAATACAACATTCATCAAAACATTAGACATGTTAGAAAATGACCAGTTTTAAACTAACAGAAAAACTTGTAATTTCTATAAGTATAAATCTCAAATTTATATTTTCATTGCATAGTTAACTTCAATACCTTTCCAACGCAAAAAAATGGAGTCATTTCGAGTTCGGGAGTAAAAGTTATGGCCTTTGGAAGATGGGTTACGCATATGCTCTTATGCTCATGGGTATGCACTTGACATGCACTCAAAAAATGTCAAAAAAATGTCCCTTAATCTACAAAATGGGAAAATTTTTCCAACCAAGATTCAATTTTGACAACCCATCACATTAATATATGAATAGAAGACTCAACGCTATCAAACATTAACATACATGCTCAAGAATTTAAGATTTTCAAGAAATTGACAAAACTAGCATGTAGAATGATGAAAAAGTAAGCTCTAAAAATGAAAACATGATGAAATCTTGAAATTTTCTCACCAAGATTTAAATTTTGACAGTAACCTACCACATTAATATGTAAATAGAATACTCAGCACTATCAAACACTAACCTATATGCTCAAGAATTGAAAATTTTCAAGAAATTGACAAAACTAGCATGTAAAATGATGAAAAAGTAAGCTCTAAAAATGAAAACATGATGAAATCTTGAAATTTTCCCTCAATTCTAATTTTGACAGCACTTCACCTCCTTTATACCTATAAGGAATACCCAACACATGCAAACTCAACAAAACAAGTTAAGAAAAACAAGTTAGATCAACATGTGTAAAAGAGAGTTAATAACCAAAAAATAAAACTTAACTACAAAAACTTGAAATTAAGTGCAAAGGACAATGGAGTATGTCCCACCAAGCGTGCCAATGTGTGTGCATGTATACTTTGCTTAATGTTAAATCAAATGAAGCAAGAACTACCACATAAAATAGTTCTACAATTTAGCTAAAACAAAGCATAAACACCATCATGATAAGAATTAAACAAGGGTTAAATGCTAGCATTCATCAATACAAACTTTGAAACTGACAATGCTAAATATCTAAACTCCTCTATTCTCTAACAACAAATAAATGAATGGACCTAAGTAAGCTCCATGGTTATCAAAATAGTTTTCCTTAATGTTCCAAGAACCTAGGAATGAGGGCTAATCAAAGTTGGGCTACAAGACCCTTTTGACACCTCCCATATGACCCAAGCACTTTAAGAAAGAGGCTTAACTCTTCAAGATGATGAACTCCCAAAAGGGCAAGGTGCAAGCTCTTAGTCTCTTTGTTATATGCTTTGCATTTTCTCTCTAAGGAGTTTAAGTGTAAGTAAAAAGGTAGGTGGAGGGCTCTTTATATAGCCCAAAGGATAAATGATTCAACACATTCTCATGAATGTGGAATAAAGGTAAAACATGATTAGGAATGGATAAAATTGCTTTATTAAAGGTAACCTTACTTTAGAAGGGTTTAATACATGTTTAGCAAGTCATGGGAGTTGAGGATATTTTAATTAATCAAAGGTGATTAATTAATAGGTAGGTGTAAGCTTATAGAAGCCAATTAGAGGAATATTAGTGCAATTTAGGCTATTATAAGGGGATTAAATCAATTAAATATTGATTTATTGGTTAAATAGAAGGGAAAGTTAATTAATTAATTAGTCTAGGTAGAAGGGGTGATTTATTAACGGAAGGTCGTTAATTAGGGTATTTGTTGGATAGGCAACTTAATTAATTAGTTTAGTGTAATTAATTAATGATGATATGAGGGAAAATGAGTGCTTTTGACGATATGTCGTTGATTTGCGAGAAAGGGGATAATTAGCACAATTTAAGTATTTAAATTGCTTGGGCGTAATTATAGGTGTCTACAATAGTGATGGGAGCTCTTCCATTTCAAGACTCTAGTATGAATGTAGTATAAGGGACTGTATACCAATGAAAGGGGGAATAATCCAGGTTCATCTGATGAAGACAATAGTTTGAGATTCCATTATAGTCCTCAGGAATAATATAAAAGCTATGATGGCAAGCTTGTTGCCATGTGTCTAGTGGTCCTTTAGGAATCTAATAAATTTTTGACGTGACATACTTTATGTCACATTGAAGCATGGTGGACCTCCCCACTTTCTAAAGGCATCAGGATGAGTGGCGTGTACTCATCTTTGTTGTCCCCCACTATCTCATAGTGGGAATATTTTGGGTAAGCCGGGTTTTTAGTTCTCAATATCTAAGTTATCCGGTGAAAAGCATTTCACCGTCCTCTATAAAAGAGAGTTTGAGATTCATTTAGTACATTGGGTAATCAAGGAGCATGAGTCTATAGAGTGTCTAGGCTTTACGAGTATTCAGTCATTGTAAGTTTGATCCTTTGATCAAGGGTACTCTAGTATTGATATCAAAGCTAGCCTTCTTGGTTAATGGATTTGTGTTTGTAATAAGTTCACCCTAATTATCATGAGAGTTCCATGATTGACTAATTTCCATTAACACCTAGACAGGTCTACATGATACTAATAGGAAAACTAGAGAAAACAATTATGTTTATCTCGTAACTTTTGCACAACTAAAGACACTTTTTGCCAAGGTAACACCTCTACTTGTGAAGAGAAAAGGCTTCAAACTCAAAGGTTTCATACATAGGTATCTTATGACATAGGTTCCACTCATGGTTCAATCCCTCATATCATAAGTACATAACATGCTTATCACTAAGTCTAGGGAATAGATCATGAGTTTTACTTTACTTTAGGTTCAACACCTTGTTAGGACCAAGTCTAGAGGTTTATACTAGATACGTGCCTTGTCCAAAAAGTCCTCTCAAGAGGTCTTAGGTTAGCTTCAACAAATTAAGGTCAACAACTTTCATAATCGACACTACGAAAGTTTCACCACTACATCTTGATAGAGCATGTATCCTTAACATGACAAGGTATCTTCCTTTTGGATACACTGTGGGTTAACTAAGAGGATTTTAAATAAAATCAATTTTTCTAACGGCTTCAAGGATGGCCTTACCATAAATTTACCCACAACTCATTTCTTCGTTAAATACCAGACTTGTATTATATGCAAGGTGACATCATGAGTTATCCACTAGATACGAGATTTGCATAATGAAACACAAGGGGAACCACTCATCATTATGAGGTTTTATTAAGCACAACACCGAGGGTAGAAATATTAGTTGGTAAATGCAAGCAACCATGCTTGGGATGGTCATGGTTAGCTTCAAGGGGTCGAAGGAGAGGGTTCGGGAATCATGAGGTGGGCGCGCCTTGTTACCATGATCAAAGAATCCTTTCCCTTGATCCGAATGGTGTTCACATGGTCATTAGGAGAGCAGATACATCCAATAAGTGAATCATAATGATTATTGTCCTTCTTGGTATAGATAATTCGCCACTTTGTAACTATGGAATGACTCTCCTTGATCTAGCTTTTTTCATGTAACTTACCATGTTTAGGGAATGGTTCTTTGAATATTCCCATCTTTTCGTTTGGTGTCCGAGTTTTCTCTGGGGTGTCCACTTCTATCTCCCCATTATCAATGAGATCTTGGATGTACTGTGAAGTCATAGAACTTTGTCTATTATGTGTCCTTTCACACAATGTAATTCACAATAGTCATGTTGTTTGTACCATGATGGTTTTGGAGCATTCTCATCAAACGGTTGTGTCGTGGGATAAGTCACCATGTGAGATGCATTCAATTACTTCAATATTTCCGACAAAGGATCATTGAGAGGAGTGAACATGTTAGGTTTAGGTGGTGGTTGAATAGGCCCTTTAGTCGCTTTAAAAGGTTGACCAGTTTGAACCGTTTGTACACGGTTGGAATATGTGATTCCGTCTCCCACCGCATTCTTATTTTTGCTAAATATTTTCAGCTTTTCTATGGGTTTGGCATTTTGGTTATCCCTAGAGTGTGATTTAATGGTTTCTTTGGAAATAAGGGCTTTCTCCATTTGAATTCCCTTTTCAATAACCTCTTTGAATGTGTGGACACAATGCATTCACAAATGAAAAGCGATGTTTGGGTTGAGATTGGGCACAAAGATACTCACCAACTACTTTTCAAGGAATCGACAAGGGAAGAGACCGGCTATCCCTCTCCATCTTTGCAGGAAGCTAGCGAATGTCTCGTTGGGACGTTGTTTAGTACCACACAAATACACCATGGTTATGTCACTTTCTATGTTGTACGAAAAGCATCGTACAAACCTTTTTGCCAGTTCAAGCCATGTAAAAATAGACCCACGAGGTAAGCGAGTGAACCATTCGAAGGCTTGACCCCCTAGACTCTTTGTAAAGAGTCGTATGAGGTAATTGTCACTGTAGGCCACTTCTTGACATGCCATGTAAAAATCTTTTACATTGTCTCGTAGGTCACCTTTCCCTCTATGTTTGTCAAATTTTGGCATGTCAAAATTTTTAGGGAAGGGTTGAAGCGTCATAGTTTTATCAAATGGATGGGGACATAGTTCTTCGTATTGATATTTTCTACTATTCCCCACAGTACTCTCTTGGAGGCTTGTAAGTGTCACTTTCATAGATTACATTTCTTACATGAGTAATTGTTCTTTAGTAGGAGAAGCAGGGATATATATGCGATTGTATTCCATATTGTCTCCTCCTTGACTGTCCATTTGAAGTTCACTAATTTTGACCTTAGGTTTTGTCTTTTGTACATTCTTGTTTGTTTCTTTTTGTACATGAGATGTTAACAAAGATAATTGTCAACTAAGGTTGCAAATTTGTTGTTGAATAGTGACTTCTTCTTCAAGAGGTTCCTCTTCTTCTTCATGATATAGAGGTTGTTCAACATTTTTGTTTTCTATTATGACTTTACATGGTACTTTAATGAAAGGCATTCTATATCCCCCTACATTATCATTTCCCACGTTAGAGGTAGAAGCATGTCCATGTGTTAAGATATCCTCCATGTTAATGAGAGGTTGCTCCTTGTCATTAATATCA
This sequence comes from Taxus wallichiana var. yunnanensis, assembly GCA_018340775.1. Classification (NCBI taxonomy): domain Eukaryota; kingdom Viridiplantae; phylum Streptophyta; class Pinopsida; order Cupressales; family Taxaceae; genus Taxus; species Taxus wallichiana. The sequence continues at coordinate 354,409,485 of CM031242.1, read as the reverse complement.
TTTGTAGGTGGGATTATCTCTTGTTCGATAGGCATTATAGCTCCTAACTCCACAACTCGTGCTAGTACCCGATCCTTGTTTCTAAAAAGGAATTCATCTAACAAGGTGGGGTTGAAATCAAATTTTGCGTGTGGTGATTCTAACTCGTCACCGCTATGATCTATCATTTCTTCTACTTCTTTCTCTGCATGGAGAATAAAGGCCCAAGATCATGGCCAATAAAGGGGTTTGACCCTTGTTTTTTTAGGCTTCCCAAGTTTGCGTTTGTCTTGCTTCCAAAGCCTACTTTTTGAGCCCTAATCTTGTTTTAGGGGCCATGACGTGTAATAGTTTCACTAAGGTGTCTATGAATGTGTTCAAATTTTTTATCAAACCTAAGTGAAAAAAGAGTGTCAAGAAATCAAGGTATATTATGAATGTCAAAGAACCAACGTGACACAATGATTTTCTCTTAAATGAACGAGTTAAGCAAGATTCAATCACACAATGTTGAGTTTCAAACCAAATAATCAAATGAAGTACTTCCTAAATTTGTTTTCAAAAGGGAATTTGGTGTCATATGATGATTAACAAAATGTCTATACTTATGTTGAGATCAAAGAAATGAACAAGGTGTAAGTAATAACAAGAAGTTAACACGACCTCCAAACAAAGTATACTAGAAGCAAGCTCAAATTCAATCAATACCTATATTCCAAAAAGTGTCGATTCTCAGATTGTGAGTGACACAACAATTTCACCAAGTTATGTTAACCAAAATTTGCGAGAAAGTAAGGTATTGATATCAAGATGATATTGATATAACACACACAAGTGGTAACACTTAACACTTTTCAAAATCGAGGTAATAATTATAATCAAACTAAAACAATAATATACCTAGGAATTGTTAAAGTGTATATAGCGTAACCTTACAATATAGATATTTAGGTCAATTTTACAAGAAACAAGACATAAATACAATATAAACAAAATAACAGCTTCAAAGGAGAATTAAAAGGATGAACCGAACCTAACTACGATGACGATCTTGACTTGGGTATCAAGATCAAAAAGGCTACCAATGATATAAAAACATCTCCACACACTTTAGACGTTTAAAACTCAGCCACAAACATGGATGAGCGTAAACGGACAAAAAAGTGGTGAATACAATCAATTAACAACACAAGGGTAGTCACTCTTATTCTAATCAACAAAGTGTCAAAAGAAAGTGAAGGAAGTATATCAATTGGTGTTGAAAAATATTGGCCTCACTTTGGCAGAGTTTCGCCTCGCCTTAGGAAAGTGAAAAACTAAGAAAAAGTAATGTTTCACACGTTTCGTGATGAACAATAGCTCTCAACTCAAATTGGCTTTGATATGGTCCAAGTTGGCTCTTGGTCAAAGATAGCTTCCTAGGTGGTTCACTCAACTAGGTGTCATGAGTCATCTAAGAGCAAGCTCGATTTACCAAGAAAAGTCACATTGACTAATTCTTAGAGTATCTCAGCTTTACTTTACCGCCTTCAAGAATAGTGGATAATAAATGCATCCATCGTGTACTCTCACTGGGGTCACAATATAGATGAATTGTGATGCTAAATCTCACAAATGGTAATAGTAGTCAAGTAAGTTGTGTGGAGCACTTCCCGTTTCTTCCACAAGGTTCTCTCTTGCGTGGACTAATTTGGGGTTCCTAGGACCACCCCCATTGTTGTAGATTAAGGCTTATGCTAAAGGGGTTATGTCTTAGTTTTAAGCGGACGGAACATACCCTTATCCAAGCCTGCTAATACAATGTGATGATTGTGGTGTGTTTTTTATCTTGTTTAAATGAATGTGGTTTGCTTGAACACCTTTTGGCAACCTGCATGAAAATTGTATTAGTAGTTTAATTTTGTTTTAACTCCACCTTTCTTTGACAAATGTTTTTGGTTCTGCACAACGGATTAGTAATTTTCCATGAAAAGAATAAATGTTGTTTCTAATTCTCAAGATCATCCTAAGACGCAAGAGAAGAGCATATACGATGCAAAATCCAAGAAATCAATAAATGGAAACACTTAATTCAAATGTGAAATATATCTTTTCTCAATTTAGACATTCAACACATTCTCAAAGCAATAAAAGATATAAGAATTGTTTATGATTCCCAAGATCGCCCCAAAAGATGTGAGGGAAGAGCATACACGACCTTACTCTTATAATTAAGCATGCAAGGTTTATCCAATGTCTAGTCTAGCATACCCATGCAAAAATAAAACTTGCAATGATGTTAGCACTTTAGGACACAAATTTGGAAACCTGGAATTAATATGCCAACTCGGACCGAAGCACTTGTGCGTGGGTCGAAGCGATTACACCCCTCTGTGTAAATCTAGATCCGCAGTGCACTTGCGCCACCCGAGAGATGCCTCGCGCTAGGATATGTGCGTGTGTGCTAGGGTATAGGTGTGTGCGCCAAGGTTAGCAAAAAGATAGTACATAAACTAAGACAGGTTGTGTGCGCTGGCCGATAGATGTACACACCAGGATATGGGTGCTTGCGCCATAGATACAAACACAGAACGTGTGCACCATCAGAATGGTGCATGCGCCAAGGTTAGGTATCTCAGGCTTTGAGGTTAGGGTGCTTGCACTAGCCTAAAAGGTTTTCGACAACAACAAAGGTGTGTGCGTGTCGATGTGTGCTTGCGCCTGGGTTTGTGTACCTATGCCTATCCTGTAGTCAAAATACATCCAAATGACACCAACAAGTTCAAAATGCTCCAAATTTTAGTATGTTAGCTCAAAATTGACAACAACCCATTAAAATTAAAGCTCTAAATGAGATTCTACACATGTAATATTAGCAAAATCATAAGAAATTTAACATTATTTCACACATGTGCATATCAAGGGTTAGCCAAATGCTTGAAATAACAATAAAATTTGAACTAGAATGTTAAGGGACTAAGGACCCATCCCACTAGGTGTGCCAAATGTATGCACAAATTAGTTAGCTATGTAAGTAGAATTGAAACTAACACCTAGTAGCTTCAATACAATGCTAAACTAAACCTATGCATCATCATGCTAAGAGCTTAAGCAAAGCTAACCTATCAACATCTCTACATTAGAACATGAAATGAACATTTCAAGCTAAATATGCTAAACAAAATTAACTAATCTCTTATTAAATGTTGAATGAGACGAGATTGAACCTATGTAGATCTCTAGCAATCAAAGAGTTGATTATGTGCTTGAAATTCCAAGTTTTCTAAGAATGGAGTCTTGTCAAATCATGGCTATAAGACCACTTGACATATCTATATATGACTTCAAAAACTTGGGTGGATGAATGCAAGAAATGGAAAAGGTTAGCTCTTCTAATGGAAGAATGCTCTAAAATGATAAAATGGCTATAGTGAATGCTCTAAGCTCATTTAGGTGTGAGAAGAAAAGTAGGAGGGCTCCTAATATAGCCCAATGGATAGAAGAATCTCTACATCCCTCTTCATGGGATAAATAGAGAGGTTGGGTTAATTGTGGATAAGGGAGGTTTATAAAGGGTTGAGTCAATCTTAGGAGAGTTTATTTTGTCCTTTAGTGACTCATGGGGTTTGAGAGGATTTATTAATTAACCTAAGTGATTAATTAATAGGTGTGTAAGCTTATAGAAGCTTTTTAGAGGAATAATTAGTATGATTTAGACTATAAGAGGGATTTAATCAAATAAATGATGATTTATTGATTTAATGGAAGAGGAAGCTAATTAATTAATAATAATTAATTAGTCTAAGTAGAAAGGGGGATTAATTAATTAGAAATAATTAATTAATCTAGATAGAAAGGGGGATTAATTAATTAGAAATAATTAATTAATCTAGATAGAAAGGGGAATTAATTAATGGAAGGTTGTTAATTGATGTATTTGTTGGATAGAAGGGTTAATTAACTAGCGTAATGTAGCTAATTAACAGTGATAGAAGAGGAAGTGTGTTATATTGACGATATGTCGTCAATTTATGGGAAAGAGGATAATTAGCGCAATTTAAATATTTAAATTGCTCGGGTTAAATTATAGGTGTCTACAGGGGATCACTCAATGTGGAAGGAATCTCGAGGATTTCTTAATCGCTTAGTGTCAAAGCTCACCTACTAGTCGTGCAACAATTGAGGGAAGATGATGAAATGAAGGGGTTTAGAGCACAATTTCATTTTAATTTATATAGAGATACTCCTTTCTACCATACATGATGTAGGTTTCACAACATAGCTACAAATGAAATCAAGAAGAGCATTTAGTAAAATTTGGTTAATTCTTTAAACTTGATAACAAAGAACAATTACAAGTTTATTAAAACTTCATGCACGATAAGGACAATATTTTTTTTAAGCAAATAGTGTAATGACACTTTACTGTAAACGTAACAATACATATTTTTTCCAAATAACATATATAAATTACAATAATACACAAAATGAATTACAACCACACCATTTCGTCATCTTACTTGCATCCTGCAAAACCATGTGAGCATGGGTCAACAAAAAATGTTGGCATGGATCCACCCTCCCTCTAACATGTTATCGTCATGCAAAAACAATTTTAAAGGAGAGAAAAATAACATAACTAATTTCCATATTTTTGGAGCATGATTTCTATTCATATTTAAGAGAGAGAAAGGAGAGTAGAGAGAGAAAACATTTCTTTTTTACACAAGCAAAAGGGTGAAAAAGTGTCCTATCAAGTGTTACATGCAACAAACACATATGAACATATATCTTAGTAGATTACGTTTTCCAATACATATATCTGTTTTTGTCACAAAGGAGGTTAAGGACTTGTTGCATCATGCTAGTATGACATTTCGTTAATCGTTTATTTACACTCTTTGAACAATGCATTTTAAGTCCACATGCATGTTATCAACCACTACACTAGTCTTACCCCTCACACAAACTTAAAAGGGTCAACATGGGTCAACAACGTTAGACTACGTTGTTGCGCAAATTGGTCCAAGTGGCCATGGAATGACCCCAAAAAAGAGCACCCAATGTCATAACGAGGTGTTTAATGCCTCCAATTGACTCTCTACTATATAGTGAATTACGAGAAAAAGACAGATTGCAAAACTAATAAGAGGAGCTCAAACTGGATGCAACTTTCTAGAGCTAGTTGGCTAAATTTGGTTGTTTGTCCTTCAGCAAATAAGGCTAAGTGGCCTCTAAAAGGGGCCTGTTAAGGGCATGGAAAATCCAAATGGAATGTTTCAAAGTCCCATCTTCTTCTCTACTAAACAAAGAAACACAAGGAGCAAACGGTATCCAAAACCGATAAACGATGCTCAAACGGGGAGTATTTTTCCGGGGTCACTTGGTTGAATTTAATTGCTGCCCAACAACAGCCTAAGCCAAGTTGGCTTTGAAATGATTATGCAAAAATGTATTTTCAGAGAGTACGGTTCAAATGAACCATGCAACATGATTTCGTGCATGACAAAGAAGAGGTTTGAGGTTTCACATTTCATTTTCAAGGACCATGGGCACTAAAACTCGAGGTGGTTTCGGAGGGGTTTTGTTGTTTTCGAGAAACTGCCTCCAATAGGCAATTCATAGAAGTAGCCTCAAGAACCACTTAGAAAAACATGGTTGATGGTTGTGTTGGTAGTGTTTCAAGTTTGGGATGAAAACCTAGTACAACAAAGAGTTACATCAATTAAATTTAGGAAAAGGAGTTTAAGAGGCGTTATTTACACGTCGATCTTGAGAGACATTCATCGTATTCGGAGGGGGTTGTTTTGACCTTGAGAGGCAACATCTTCTCACTATTTTCCTCTGCGTGAGTGGTTTTCACAAATGGTAAATGCATGAGCAAGGTTCACTTAGTTTTATTCGGTTCACGATGGAACTGGATCATAATGACATCAAAAAGAGGTATTTTTATGGTAGGTTTAATTGACATGATTTTCGATTTGAAACAGTTTACACTAGAGCAAATTAATGTTTATTTGTTAACTACTTGTTCACTGTTTTACTAAACCCAAAAATTATGGATGCAAGTTAAGAAAGCAAAATTTATGAGAAAGGATAAAGAATCATGCATGTGAGGAATTGAAACGGTATGAGGGATCCAAGCTAGTTGAACATGCCAAAATCGCGAGTCCACCCAAGAGCACTTGTTAACTAGATCATGGGCATTGTATGAGTTTCTTGTCTATGGGAACCAAGTTCACCTCCAAGATTGTTGGAGGTAAGTTTCCGTAATAATAGTAGCTCTTTTAGGCATTTGGTCAAATAGTTGCTATGCCGCTTGGCTTTAAACCTGCCCATGGCATTTATAAGGACTTTTCCAACAAACTCATTTTGTACATTTCCTACAAACATGACATTCTGTCAAACAGTTTACAAGTGCCACAAATGGTGCAGGTCTGGCAGAGGTAAATTGATTGGGTTGAACACCTGCTGGCTGCATTTGGTGAAACAGAGGCAATACTACGTGAGGATGTCATTGCCTTCTATCTCCACATACCAACTCAAAACACAGCTCACACCAAATAAAATAAAAAACCCAAACAATGCCCCTGTCACCCACTTCCAAGCTCAATCCTCAACACTAAGCAACAGCTGGAAAGAGGCGCCGGTCAAGGGTTGAGGCGTTTGGATTGCACACGCCCATTGAATTTGCTGAGAGCTTCAGACACCTTTTAAATGAACCCATTTCATGCATATCCTACAGCCATAGCAGTCCACAGGGACACATTCTTTTGCAACAATTTGTCAAACAGTTCAGTGCGTCCCCTGTTTGCATACATATACCAGGGCGATTGTAGTTGCATCGAAAATATGAGGGCGCTTTTTTTGGAAAGCTACCATTCAAGCACAGACAAGTGGGGAGGACCGCTACAACCAAAACAAACAATCCTAATGCCCATGTCATCCATTGCAGAACTCAAATCACAACATTATGTAGAGCGGCCAGCTGGAGGGGAGGGGAAAAGGGTTCTGAAAAGGTTGTGGAGGCGGCTTATTGCAGTTGGTTGAAATTTTGTAAAGCCTTTTCAACGTCTGCATTTTCTGCAAACCTGCAATTAAACATTCCATGAGGCCGCCTTTCCTGCTCACATTTGCCAAACCGTCCATGTGCCTCATCAAAGCTTCCAACAATAAAAAAAAGACGTCTTCCTACCACTTTTTGTATTGAATTGAACTGAAAGATTTCAATTACCTCCGCGAGACCAACAGGTCTATGGTACCATAGAATTGTACTAAACCGTTTTAGACCATAGCGGGCTTCTTGAAGTCTTTTAAAAGGCTCCTTCTCTTTGAGTTGATTTGCGTTAGCATTTCCCCCAAACCCTTTATTTTGTTTTGTTTCCTTCCTTACATCATTACTTCATTCTCTTACTTTAGAATTTTCATTTCCTCCGAGATCATTTTCTTCCTTGTTGTCTATTTATCTCCAAACTTCATGAGGTTCCCTTAGTCTTCTAGTACCAAGGTTCCCGATACATTATTTCTTACTAGTATCTATATCACTCTACCTATTGTTCCATGTGTTCCATACATTATAGTTACTTTTGCCACGTGTTCTCCCAATAGCCATTTATTATCTATGAATAAATCATTTAGTGTTGGCTATTAATATATCCCAAGTCACTACCACTTCCGGACATCTTAGGTTCGGGATGGAACCGAAGATATTTCCCCATCTCCACCGATGTTGATGTTAATGTTTGAACCATAACCAATTGTTGCCACCTCGATTTCAATAACCCCACATATAAATAGGGCATACCATATATATCTAATTGGGGTTCACCCATCACCAAGGAGAGGATCCCTTTCTATCTATATATGGTGCCCAAATATGATCTCTATAGATGGGGATGTAACCATCTCTATATATAGTTCTTATATCATCTTCTCCTTTTGTGGGGAGATCAAAACTACCCATTTTTACAAATATATATTTGTTTAAATTGTTGTACCACAATGCCCTAGTATCCTTACTTCTAGGTCTGCTATTATTGGGTTTTCTCTTTCTTGAAACTTAATTGTCTCGTTCTTTCTTCTCTCTCGAATATTTGTTTCTCCATCCTTTCTTCCCATTTTATCTTCTCCTCCTGTGAATATTTTCCTTACCTTTTAATTTCATCTTTAATCTACTTAGCTACTTCTTTCGTTTCTTCTCACTTCCTTCATGTGCCGCACAATTTACTATTCCTCATAACTACTTTTCTATTTTTAAGTACTTAACTCCTTAGATACTCGTCTACTTAATCGGTATTTTTCTACATCTTTTCCTTTTTCCACTAATCTCTTATCTTCTTGCAAATCTCTCATTTCTTCTTTCACTCTAATCTCTACTCTTCTCACTTTATTCCATTTCTCTTTTTCTTTCTCTTCTTTTCTTTTCTTGTTAATATCTATTTGTCTCGCTAATCTTTCGTCCCCATTCTTTACGCCCTTAACCTATTGCTTGTATTAGGATATGAGTAGCCGACTTATGGCTTACCATATCATTTTATTATATCATTTATACTTGAATAGTATATATAGGGGATTATAGGTAGTATTTCATTATCATTTGAGCATTTGAGTCTTATTATATGGTTTGGAGGTTGCCCCCTCGAAGTGGCGAAGCTATTCTAATTGCATATTGAGATCATTATTCTGAAATATTGTGTTATTTGGTGTTCTATTGTTTCTCTTAATCTGAATTATACAAGTAATTTCATTACAAGTGGTATCAAAGTTATGATCTGGGCCAAAATTAGGGCAAAAACCCTAATTTTTTGTTTCCGCCACATATTGCGAACCAGAGCGAATTGGTGGGAGATATTTTTACCAGAGTTGAGAAACATTTCAAGTAAGGTTCCCTGAAAATTTTAGACTTTTTATTTATTTTGCAAAAGTTATTACAAATTTAGGTTTTTCATAAAATCACTCCCTAGGGTGCAAATTGTGGAAAATTTTCAAGTTCTTTACATTTTCGAAAGCTCTCAAAAAAATAGTATTAGTATCTTCTCTGTTTTTTTTCCTGTTCGCCGAAATTGTATCAAAACCCTAAACCCTAAGGTTTGACATCATGGCAGGGGCCTTCCACAAGAGCAAAAAAGAATCCAGTTACTTGGGTAAAACCCCAGATAAAGATGGGGTAGTGATTGAAGAGATGGAGTCAGAAGGGGTAAATATAGATTCCTCAGCACTAGGGTTTACCTTAGTTGATCATAAGGTGAGCCAACTTGAGTATGAGTTGCAAAATGTACAATCTGAGATGGCCTCTAAAGGAGACATAGCCCAAATCAATCATCGGTTGGATGATATCATGCAACATGTAAAGGGTAACCAATATGGCCCAAATCCATCCCATATCAACCAAGGAGGATATTCAGTTCAAAATCATGGACAAACTAACCATATTGGATCACTTTTCCAGTCCAATCAAAATCAAACTTATTCGCAACCACGGAACATGATGCCGAAAGTGGATATGCGCAAATTTAATGGTAAGGATCCCCTGAATTGGATAAATCAAATGGAGAAATTCTTTGAGTTACATCAAACACCATCAGGAAAAAAGGTGACATTGGCATCCCTATATCTTGAACCCGACCAATTTGTTTGGTATCGATGGTTATGTGCTCAAAGGCAGAAGAATGGTCTAGGTGTCACTTGGACAGTTTTTACCGAGGAGTTGCAATTGCACTATAGTTCCAGTGTTTCAGAGAACTACTTTAGTCAATTAGCAAAGTTACGGAAAACAGATCAGTCAAAGATTATGTGCATCAATTCCAAAACCTATCCTTAAGGGTGGAGAATATTCCATAAGAGAATCTAAATGACCTGTTTCTTGGGGTCTTAAGGACCACATCGAGCATGAGGTACGTATGTTTAATCCACTCAAGCTTTCTGATTCTATTATCATGGCACGTCGTGTAGAGGAAAAAGTTCTTTGTAGTAGGAGGCCACCTTTCATTAACACCAAAGACCGTAGTATCTCTTCCCCTTCATTTGCTAGGCCAATTAGACTGACTCCTCAACAAATGGAAGAAAAGAGAGCAAAAGGATTATGTTTTAACTGTGATAGCAAATATGGACCGGGACATAAATGTGCTAAGAAGAAGTTGTTCTATATTGATGGAGGTAATGAGGATGATGAGGAAGCTGAAATTATAGGAGAGGCTGAGGAACCAGTAGAAGATGAAGTAGAGGATCACCAACCTACAATTTCTTGCCATGCATCACAGTATTAGTACTCCTCAAACACTCAAGGTTATTGGCTATCTCAAAAATAGAAGGTGACAGTGTTGATTGACTTGGGAGTACTCATAACTTCATAAATAGTAAGTTAGTTGCCCACCTCAATTGTTTTATTTACCCAGCTCCATAAATGCAAGTTATGATTATGGATGGTGGGACAATCAAGTGCACAGGAAAGTGCCATAGTATCAAGCTTTCCATGGGAGACTACATGTTAGACTCACCTATGTTTGCTATTTCTATGGGAGGGGCAGATATTGTTTTGGGTGTCCAATGGCTCACAACCTTAGGTACTATAGAGATGAATTTCCAAGAATTGTTCATGCGATTTCATTCAGATGGAAGGACAATACAATTGAATGGGATGGTAGCTAAGTCTCCACAGATTATTAGCTCTCATCAGATGCAGAAGGTTCTCAGAAAAGGAGTGGATGGCTTTATAGCAAAAAGTTATTTTCCATAGAAGTACAAAATACATAGTCTTCAATGCCACCCGATCTTCAGAAGATTGTGGATGCTCACTCATCTATTTTTGATGCAATTCCAAAGGGACTACCACCAGTTAGGGATCATGATCATGCCATTCAGTTGATTCCAGGGAGCCAAACACCTAACATCAGACCATACAGATACCCATATTCCCATAAAAGTGAGATCGAGAAAATGGTGGAGGAAATGTTGAAGGCATGTATCATCAGGCATAGCCAGAGTGCATATTCTTCACCAGTGGTCATGGTACGTAAGAAGGATGAAACATGGAGGATGTGTCCAGATTACCGAGAACTCAACAAGTACACCATCAAAGATAAGTTTCCTATTCCAATAATTGATGATTTACTTGATGAATTGCATGGTGTGTTTATTTCACAAAATTAGATCTTCGTTCGGGTACCATCAAATTAGGATAAAAGAGGAAGATGTTCATAAAACGGCTTTCAGGACTCATGAGGGCCATTATGAGTTTTTGGTAATGCCTTTTGGTCTTACAAATGCGCCCTCAACCTTTCAAAGCTTGATGAACACTATTTTTAGGCCGTTTTTAAGGAAATTTGTATTAGTTTTCTTTGATGACATATTGATTTACAATAAGACATGGGAAGAACACTTACAACATGTAAATAAAGTGTTGGAAGTTTTGGAGAAACATACTCTATGCAAAGCCATCCAAATGTTCTTTTGGTGTACAAGAGGTAGAGTACTTGGGTCATATTGTATCCCATGAAGGTGTCAAAGTTGATCCTCAGAAGATCAAAGCTATGGTGGAATGGCCAAGGCCCAAAAATCTCAAAAATCTTCGTGGGTTCCTAGGACTAATAGGGTACTACAGAAGATTTGTGTGGGGATATGGTAGAATAGCAACCCCACTCACTATATTGCTAAAGAAGGATGCCTTCCATTGACATGACGTAGCCACTAAATCCTTTGAGCAACTGAAGGAAGCCATGTGCAACACCCCAGTTTTGGCTACTCCCAACTTCTCAAAAACCTTCATTGTTGAATGTGATGCTTCAGATCGTGGATCGGGAGCAGCTATAATGCAGAAGGAAGACCAATTGCATTTGAGAGTCACCAATTCAAAGGAAAAGATCTGCTCAAACCTGTCTATGAGAAAGAAATGATGGCTATTCTTCATGTGGTCAAGCAATGGAGGCCCTATCTCATGGGTAGACACTTCAAGGTAAAAATTGATCATGATAGTCTCAAATACTTTTTGGAGCAAAGGTTATCATCTGAGGAACAAAAAAGTGGGTAACAAAAATGTTGGGTTATGATTTTGAAATCATATACAAAAAGGGTAAAGAAAATGTAGTAGCTGATGCGTTGTCTAGAAGGGATACATCCGTAGATGCCTTACTATGTGGAATGTCCATGTTGACGGCCGATTGGGTGGATGAAGCAAGATTGGAATGGAATCAAGATAAGGATACACAATCTCTAATACAAATATCAAGCAAGGATCTATGACATCTAACAAATTTGAGTGGAAAGGTAATGCCCTATGGTACAAGGATAGGTTATACTTGAGTAAAGATTCTGAGTCAAGCATAAGATTCTTAGAGCTACATGCCTCACCTGTTGGAGGACACTCTGGGTTTTTGAAGACATATCATAGAATAAAAAGAGAATTATTTTGGGAAGGACTCAAGGGGGATGTACAAAAGTTTTTATCAGAGTGTTTAGTGTGCCAACAGAACAAAGGGGAAACAATTAAGACACTGTGTCTAGTCATGTGCAACCCTTACCAATTCCTGCCGTAGATGGGAGGAGGTCTCCATGGATTTCATCACCGGATTGCCTTGTTCGAGGGTAAGAATGTTATTTTCGTGATTGTGGATAGGCTCACAAAATATGCCCATTTTTGTGCCCTATCACATCCATTTACAGCCAGTACAATTGCAGCAACTATTTTTTTGGAGACAGTTCAAAGGCTACATGGAACCCCAAAGATAATTGTAAGTGATCGTGATCCTATTTTCACAAGTAATTTTTGGACGGAATTATTTTCATGTTTGGGTACTCAGCTAGCTCACAGTTCATCTTATCATCCTCAAACTAATGGGCAAATAGAAGTGGTCAACAAATGCTTAGAGGGGTATTTACGTTGTTTTGTATCAGATAAGCAGAAAGGTGGATTAAATGGCTACCACTTGCAGAATGGTGGTATAACACATCTTTTCATACCTCTTCTCAAATGACCCCATTTTTAGCATTATATGGTTACCATCCACCTTCTATCACTTCCTCCTTGAGGGTGCAAACTAAGGTCAGAGATGTTGAGGAACACATTCAACATCAACAACAGGTTTTGGCTAGTTTGAAGGAGAATTTAGCATTAACACAAAACATGATGAAACAACAAGCAGATCAACACCGTAGTGAAAGACATTTTGAAATTGGTGACTGGGTTTTTGTACGTCTCCAGCCTTACAAACAGATGTCCCTAAAGCAATAGAAAAAGGAAAACAAACTTGCTCCTAAATATTATGGCCCTTATCAGGTTCTACAAAAAATTGGTAGTGTTGCTTATAAACTAGAGTTGCCTCCATCTTCACACATACACCCAGTATTCCATGTTTCATGCCTGAAGAAGGTTATTGGACATAAATTTGAAGCCCAGACAGAGTTACCAGAACTTGACGAGGAAGGAAGAATCATTTTGGAGCCAGAGAAGATTCTGCAAACACGTACTAAGAGGCTGAGAACTAGAGACATTAAGGAATATCTGATCAAGTGGAAGAATATAAGCATAGAAGATGCCACCTGGGAGGATGAAGGTTTTCTACAACAACATCCAGGATTATTCAACGTTGAGGACAACGTTGGTTTGAAGGGGAAGGGCATGCTACGCCCTTAACCTATTGCTTGTATTAGGATATGAGTAGTCGACTTGTGGCTTACCATATCATTTTATTATATCATTTATACTTTCTCATGCTTAATAGGTCGGCCTTGGTGATGGCCATAACATATGAATAGTATATATAGGGATTATAAATATTACGTATAAGAAGATAAACTACTTATTAAATACTTGATACTTGTATTAATTTAATCACATTGTAGTGGGTCTATAATTCCAATATACACATATAAGATTGGTAATTCCAATATACACATAAGATTGATAATTCCTTAATCTTCTATTTATTAATGTATTACTTCTTAAATACATTACAAGTCTCGATGAATTTATCTTATACCATTGTTTACAAAACTATTTTGCATACATCATTGCACTCAATTATACCTTCACTATGCTTTATTCTCTATGCACATGATCTCACTCTTCTTATATCACTTTTATAAATGTCTTCATCTTCTTCTATATGCATTTCTTATATAGACATCCATCTCACCTCTTAGTTTATATTCTTATATGGCCTTTAAAAGGCAACGATTAGACCTCTTCACACTTTAGTTGCCTTTCATAACTTGTAGTTTATACTTATTTATAGCATTAACTACCACCTAGAGAATATTTACTCATGTAGTATGTATGCATTTTCAATACGCATGCATCGCCCACGTGTGTCGTCGGACGAACGTCGCCCACTCGCATGCCCACATGCATGCACACACACCCACGTGCATGCACCCACACACATGTGCATCACACACACGCACACGCACGCATGCACGAGCAAATGCCCGCCCACCTATTTGCACTCCTTTATTCTCGCACACATGCCCACTCGCACGCACACACACACACATGTGCATATGCATCACATGTGCGTGCCTTGGCAAACACCCACATGCTTGCACACCCACCCACCCATCCACACACACGCATACACACACACATGCACACAAGTGCACTCGCACATGCGCGCGCACACACACACACACACACACACACACACATCACACTATAACATTAATATCTTTGGCGTGCCTCCTCAAACTTATGGATTGGTATGTATCTTGTGAATTTGTTTTCATCTCATTGTTTTGACTATCAATATTAGACATCCTTACTCCAAGGGTGTTCATAGTAGGTCTCATTTTATGCAATCTCATTACAACATCAAACATTTGACATTTTTTATTGTCATTTAATGTAGCAAAGATATTCCATTTTTAATTAGTCTTTCTTCTCAAATTACATCCAACTATTTTATTGACTAATAATGGTAAAATGTTTTCATCAATTTCAATTGAAAACTTGGGTTTCCTCTGGAGGTGGTGGTTTGATTAGAAATCACAAGGGTCATCTTATTATAGCATATGCTTGGTCCCATGGGTAAGCAAACTAACCACTACTCGAGGCTCTAGCTGCACTCTAGGGAATTAGAATTGCTAAGAATCTCAATATGGGAAACATCATCATCGAAGGTGACTCAATGAATATTATCAACATTCTCACTAAATCCTTAAATCCTAGTTGGACCATCAGGGATTTCATTAATGAAGCTCATAACTTATGCAATGGTCTTAACATCATTTTCAAGCATGTATATAGGGAAGGGAACAAATCTACGGATTTTCTTGCAAATATTGGAGTTTGTAGCAATGATTACAAAGAGTGGCATGATATCAATGACACTCCTACCGAAGTTAGAAACATCATTTCAAATGAAACAAACTCACTCATTAGTACACCTCAGCCGATGGTGCAAACATGTGTGCAATCCCAAAGCTAGATCTCAATGGCATTTCGGGCATGCCCGAATTTATTCTTCCATGTTCTTGAAAATTGATCACACTAAATTTTTTAGGGAGAAAGAAGCATTTTATTTCTACTTCACACATGCATACAGGTTATCGAAGGGCTACTGGGAAGTCTACTGTTCACAAATTTCAGTTCAATTCTACGAATTCTTATAGGGTTTTCAGAATGGGTGGTGCCCCTTGCCGTGTGGAACCTAAATTTGATCCCCAATGGCAGGGAACAAATTGAGCTTTGGGAGACCATTAATATGGAGGGCTTCACCAATTTCATCCAACGCATAAAAGGGCATGACCAATATATATCCATATAGTTTGTGGCGAATTGGAAAGACCATAATGTCTCCTTTGGAGATAAGAGCTTTCAAATCACTGAGGAATTCATCTCTTTTATTACCGTCTAAGCATGGAAGGGAATAAATTTTTCAGGAACAAAATGGATAAGGAAGCAAAAGAAAAGTTGTTTTTGGATGATGGAGAAATGCTCAACATCAAAAAGGAGGGCATTCTGGTTTCTTCTATCCTGCACATGTATGATGAGGTGACACGAATGATGGTACACTATGTCACTTTAGAAGGGAGATTCTCCCCGTTCCACAGTATCATCTGGTCCTGCTCAACCACTTCGGCGAGGTGAAGGTAAGCCTCTCCTACTACATTTTGAAGTCAATGGAAAAATCCATTCTTGAAGTTCAGGGCCATAAGAGGACTATCCCTCTCCATCAAGGTGTCATATATCTCATTAGTCAATACCTGTCTAGTGTTGTTGGCAATGACCCATGCCCTGTTGTGGTTTCTCCCCTCCCTAAGAAAACTTGTATCCGTTCTAAAAATCCCATGTACTGAGACTCTGTCTCAGAGCCACCCCCAAAAAGGGTTCTCTGTAGTAGCAATAGTAAAGGTAAGGAAGTTGTGGGCTCTGACATGAAGGGCGAAAAAAATTGTGGTAGATGATAGCCCCCTCTATTTTTTCCCGATATTGATGTTGGCACCAGTTTGGAAAATAAATTTAACATGCAAGCTAATGTGGTTAAAACCCTTGAAGAAAATGTAGATTTCTGCTTAAGTCTACTATTAAAGAGCAAGCCTCGAACCCCAACACAGCCTCAAAGATGAAATTGTTGCTTTGGAAACCAAGTTTAAGACTCTAGAGGACAAATACAACAATTGCTTAGCTATGCACAAGTGCTATAATGGACCTTATGCAGGTACACATCCAATAAATTTGTGACTCTAGTGGCATCTCGAGACACGACTTGGAAGAATGGAAAGATTACAAGAAAGTTCAAAGCTTCAAACTGGGATCCCACCATCGCCATTGCCTCAAACTCTACCAGGCTTTCAGGGTGGCTGTCAAAGTTTTTAGCAAGTCTGTTGGTTAATGTTATTGGTTCCTTGTTCTCGGTGCAATAGTTTTTGTGTTGTTGTATAGCTGCAATTTTGCTTTGTTGATTTGTTGTTTCTGGGCTCTTTGTAGGTAGTTGGCCCCTACCTTTGCTTTTTCTTTTTCTCTTTTTGGTTGGGGTGTGGACCCCACGGATAAAAAAACCACATTGTTTTACTTTGCTTATCTTGGTTGTTGAGCCTTTTGTCTGTAAACTTGGGTAAGGTCCCACCAAAACCTTTTACCAATAATAAAAAAATGGGTTTCCTACGCATAATCCTAGGAGGTATTTTTCGTGGTAAACCTTTACCATTTGTGATTCATTATTGTTTTCTTCATCATTTTTTTCGTTTTATGTTTTTATTAAATTATTATCATTGTTACTTTGTTTGATTGTTTAGTTAATGATCTTCATTATTACTTTCTTCATTTGATTGTTCCATTGAATGATCTTGATTATTGCTTTCTATTGTTAGATTGTTCATTATATGTTTTAGGGGATGAATTAACTTGCACATTTTCAACAATATCAAAATAAAAAACTTCAAAGTTTGAATGTGGACTTGCAACATAATTCCGCGTGATTTCATGAATTAAATTTGGACTTAGAATTGTAGGAGAACATTAATCATTGCTTTTGATGATGTAGAGTTGATTTCAACAAGACCATTAGTTTGTAGTTTGTTGAACTCTTCGAATTCGAGTTTCTTCTTTCTCATTTTTGGTTCTATCTGTTCAATCGTTTGCCTCTTCAATTTCTTCCTCTTGCTACCACGAGACCCACAACCCATGATCCTTAATTAAAAAATATACAAATATGAAATTGTTAGTATAATATACAATCAATTAGATAAAACAAAAGAGATGTAATTAGAGTGGGGTTGGAAAGTTCTACGAGATAAAACAAAAGAGAAGTAATCAGAAGTGGAGTCAAAATGTAGGAGACAAACAAAATGGATGTAACCAAACATAACGACTATATTGAAATCATTGTTTGTGTTGCACAATTTTGTAAAAAATAACAGGGGTCAAATGTTGGAAACATTTGAAAAGAGACGTTGGGAATTGATCTTTTAGTGCATGCAATACATAGTGTTTACATGCTATAATTTGTACATGTTAATTTTAGTTTATTTCCCTATGAAGCCCTCTAGGATTGAAAATGGCTCAACTTTCCAAGAAAAAGGCATGGACCTATCATTTTTTTGCATGAAATGTTTTCAATGTCTAATTTCAACTTCGAGCATGGAGGGCATTATGGATTGCATAACACAAATTTCATCAAATCATGACTACGATGAAGAGCAAATTGTCATCTTTCTGATGATACAAGTTTTTGAATTTTTGACAACTATAAGGATACTAATGTTAAATATTTGTAAATATGTCTTCCTATGCCATTATATTGAAAGAAAATACATGTCTAACTTTGTGTATGTAACTTTTGATGTCTGCATCCAAATTCAAAAATATATACCATCACATACTAGACCTAATTCTATACACATTAAAAAACAACTAATTTTCAATTAATTTTGAGGTAGTTATGGGGGTCAAATGCTCAATTATTTATCATTTAATCAAACTCAAGACCTTAAAATTCATTTTAAAAATATTTACAATAAAATTAAAAATATATTTGTAACATACTAGATAACCTTATCTAAATTTCCACAAAAGGATTTAAAAAAATATTAAATGATGTTAAAAAAGTGAGGGTCGAACGGTCAGCTATCAACTATGTTTTATCTTAAAAAAGAGTACTTATTTGAATTTTAACAATTTCTACCACCTATACTTCACCATTTTCAAAAAAATATAGTGATTTGAAAACTAGACTCAAAATGCAACAATTCATGTTTTTATACCTTGTTCAAATTTTGAGTGTAAGTACCTCAAATAATCAATGAAAGTACAAGTTTCTCAATTTTTAGGAAAACATGTCCACTTAAGACCCCCTTTTGTAACCCATCTTCATGCATTTACCCTCTTGTATACACATATCTACTTCTAGGGGTATCTCTACCACCCCTTAGTTTACATTCTTATATAACCTTTGAAAGGAAAAGGTTACACCTTTCCACACTCGAGTTACCAATCAAAACTAGTAGTTTACACTTTTCTATATTAACTACCAATTAGAATATATTTACTCATATACTAAGTATATATAAATTTTTCTTACATGAGTATATAGCTATATTACTACCCTATATATTATAGTGGCATCTCTGATGTTGAGATGTGAAGGGATGCATCCCTTGGACATGTTCATTCATCAACTAGGTTCTTAGAATAAGTCATGAGGGTCCATGCGGTGTTGCACATGCCTATAGTGTTTCTTTCATGTCTATATCCACTTTTAGCATCATTATTTTCACCATTGTATATTTTTCTCTTATACTCCACATGAATACTTCTTTGACCTTTATAATCATTCCTTCTTCATCCAAGTGTGTGAGTGCAAAATATGCCACGGTATTGTACATCTCCTCTAGTTTCACTTCTCTTTTGTTTATACATCTCCCTTATTCTCACTTTGCAATATCTTTGGGAATTATACGCTATACAATAGTATATAAATATTTAGACCAATATAGTATCCTTAAGACTTAAATTTTTGTCTCATCCTCAAGACAAGTTCGATGAATTACCTTTTATACACTCCAAGTCATGTAAAAAAGTAATATCTTTCGTTCATTCATTTTTCTCTTTGTAAGGAACTATGAAGTCCATTAACTCCCAAAAACTTAAGCATCTGATATGAAGCATATATTGTAACCCTATTTGACATGTCATGTGGAAATTATGGCATTGTTGCATCACTCATTACTTCATGTATTTTCACCCTTTCTTCAACAAGTCGTATTTTCTTTCTTCTCGCTTAACACTTTTTTGCCTTCACAAGTAATCTATTTTATCCTTTCTTACCCTATTTATGAATTAACGTTATCATTTTTCTTTCCCACTTACCAAACATTTCCCTAGTAGGAAGACACCCTTTTAATTTTTGCATGTGTGCGTGTGCGTGACTACGTGTGTGTGTCCGTGCGTGCATGTGCACACACACACACACACACACGCCCGCCCTCCCGCACGCACGCACACACACACACACACATGCGAGGCCTACTAGATATAGGATAGTGTTGGGGTATAACCATACCACCTCATATATTACATAGGCATCTCTATTGCCGCAATATGTCGAGACGTGATGGGACATGTCCATTCATCAACCATGTCCTTAGAAATATGCCATGAGGGTCCGTTTCGTGCCACATAGGTCTATAGTGTTTCTTAGTGTCTCTATACATTTATTGCCACTACTATCATTGTGGTATATTCTTGGATCCCACAATACACATGAGTACTACCCCAACGTTTATAATCATCCCTACTTCATCAAGTGTGTGTGGAATATGCCACAAAGCTTTGTCCAAGATTTCACCTCTTGTATTATCACTTCTCTTCCATTTTTGTATCTCCCTTATTGTTATTGAGGCATCTTTGGGGCTTCCGATGTATATAATAATGCTTGCCTATCCTTGCTAACGATAACGAAAGAATAGAGCCCCCATTCCATGTCCACAAAACAACCTCCAATCCATCTCGAAACCAATGCCACCTTAAACGGTAAGGGTCGGAAGGGCTAATCAAAAGGAAAATAAAATGAGCAAATAAATGAGAAGCAAACTAGTCATATGCATCCCTACATAAACCAATTTCTTAAAGACTACCCACTAGGAAGAGGTACTTTTAACAATTTAGCATTATCAATATAAACCAAACGAGTGTCATCTAAAATAAAAGTGGGTTTCTTTCTCTTATAAAAGTTGTTAAAAAGATTCCATTTAGTAGTGCCTAAATCTCTTCCCATTGTACCACATAATGAGGGTCATCAAGAACATGACCACCAAGACCTACATTAGTAATCGAATGGCCTCCTTGACAAATATTCTCGTGAAACATAAACATCAAGTCGAAAAGTCTCTCCCCTTGACTTAGCAATAGAATTCAGACCCATACATTCTATCCTAACTCCAACTATCTTATAATTTTTAAGAATGAAAAAATTATTATCCATTTTATCATTAAAAACATAGAATTCAAAAGGAACTCAATTACTATGATAGTTACATAAGCCTTAACATTAACTTTTCTTGTATCTAGACCACAACAAGGATGATGTTTTGTGAACTCATCAAACCCTATACTCTCCACCACCATTACGAATGTTGTTTTGAGCTTACCAACATTCCATTCTATTCCTTTGACACTTAGTTTCTCCTCCCCAATAAAGTTGTGTATGAAGCCCAAGACGTAAAAAGAGTAAGTATGAAAAACATGTTGCAATTTGTCATTTCCTGCAATACCCAAAAAGTCTTCCTTGCAAGTAAGTCCTTTGAAGAGTTTCAATTTTTCTTCGTTCCATTCTTCTTTGGTGCCTACTTCTTCCTAATCCTTAGAATCCTCTTTCCAGATTTAGCCATTGGAAACCAAATTGACAAACAGAGAAAGATTGAAGCCAAAACAAAACAAAGCGATGTAGATGAGTTGGTTTGTCCTTCCTGTAATTGATACTAATTAACAATTCCTACTTTTCTAAGGATGTCAAAAAAATTGTTTATATTTCAACATGTTGGCGTAATTAAGCAGTATGGAAGAACTATTTGTTTCCTGAATTGTTATATAAATGTTGGGTATAGTTTTGTAATATAGAAAAAAAATTAAAAAAATGAATTCGATAAAGATGACATAATATGTGGGTGTTGCTATTATATCTGTAAATAATAGAAATATTTTTGATAGTTGCCATTACAAATACACACTCCCAAATACGGACAACAGACAGAAAAAGGGTACACATCTTCAGGCTTTAGGGTATGTTTCAGTGATTAGCCAACAATTCTCAAAGATGCCCAGCTGTCAAGTCAATCTGAATTTTCCTTTCCCTCTGAATAAACTTTTATTTTTCTCAAAACATGTCGAAAACCAATTTTTTATCAAAAGAATATGTGCAATCGAAAATGCAAACAATGGATCATTTCTAGAATGAAAATTGAATAACTGACCAAAGAAGGCCAAAGAAGTCGTGAGATGCAAATTGCATTAAAAGCATCTAACGACTACTGCATTTCTTTCCCTCCGTTACCCCATTCCAAACTTTTTTAGCTCGATGGTAACCCCATCCATACAAGTTGTATCCAGACAAGCTTGAAAGCATATACAAGTATAAAGAAGTGGAGGAATGTAGCCACTAAGAATAGTCCTTCCTCTGTTCAAACCCCAATGGGCTGAGAGCCCCTTAATTGCCAGTGTAAAAGCCCAACCACCTTGATAATTAGGGTGAAAACGGAAAATTCTTACTCAAAAGAGCAAGGAGAAATGGATGTTGAGTCCAGTAAAATTGAAGTAAGCTACCCTGAACAGTCACTATTAAACAAACAACAGAGATGGTTTGTGACATCCCGGTGCAAATGAGCCTTAATTAAGCATGAAAAAACAAATTTCTCAATTAACTTAGGCACTGAAGTATTTACCAATTTCATAGGGTTAGGACATACATCAATTTCAAAATTAAAGAGTTTAGGTTCGATACTCGATTCTTCACCTTCTAATTGATATTTAGAGAAACGCTATTGAATGAATGAATGAAATAAAAAATGCTTGGGTCTGTTGTCTCTTACTATAAGAGAAGATGCTATCTTATAACTTCTAACGAACTGTTTCCCATATTGAAAAATGAGATGGCTTGTCACAAAATTAAGTGTGAACCAGACAACATTGTATTCATCCTTCAGATTATCATTCCTGCTATGAGGTCACCAATCAGATTCAATAAGCAGTATTTCTTGAAGAATCTTTCTCATCGATCAGCATTTCTCTTATCATTCAGCAATTAGGCTTGTTTCATAGGTCAGATGCACTGGTTAGGGGATAACTAGCTGGTTTGTTTTGGGTATAGGTTCAGGTATGGCAAATTAGGTTCCCGGTATGGTGGAAAAAAGCTGCCCCAGTACAACTTTGGTATGGACATACAAAAAAATATTAAATATAAAAATTCTAGCCTAATGATGAGCAATGAGAGGTACGTATGCAGTGTGAGGTTTCATGTTTTTCTTTTTTGTTTTATGTTATGTTTTTAGGTTTTAGATTGTGCTTTTTCTAAACTATTATTTCATATTTTAAGCTGCAAAAAAATAAAAATAAAAATAAAATAAAATAAACCGTTTTTACTGTAGTTTTGCCTCAGTCATGCCTGGATTCATCTGCTGAGGAATCCAGTCATACCCGGACTGTCTTGGATGAACCCACAGCTGTACCTGACCTGGACCCAGACCTGGTACGGAACGGAATGGTACCGGGAATGTGAGAGGGGTCGAATCAGTATCCTAGGTTAGGGAGATCAGCCATTGAGTCTGATTGTTGAAATAGCTAGATCCATCATTTGTTGAACAAATATGGGCCAACTCATGAAGATATTAACATTAAACAAGATATAAAAGAAACCAACCATTAAGCTGCTTTTACATTTAGGTCAATACAACACAAGTTGTGCTACAATTGACAATTTTAAGAAGTACATTTAACCATGTTTCACATTATTAACCATAATGGAAGAACTATATGAAAACTTCAGAGTTTAACGAATTGCTGTGTATAGTTCTGTAATTGTCTTTTAACCTATACACAAATAGATATTGAATTCTTACATAGTAAAAGATTCCAGATCGTTTACCTCAGTATTTGGCACTGCTACCAATATAAATTCCATATCTTGAACCTTAACGGGTAAAAATTTCTAACAACTTCCATAAACGGCTACACATTACCAATTACAAACAACACACAGACAGAGGTTGTGCATATCTTCAGGCTTTAACATTTGTTTCAGTGTTCAAACAGAAATTCCTAGAGATTCCCAGCTGTCAGGTCAATATGGTTTTTCTTTTTCCTTAAATAAGCTTTTAGTTTTGTCGAAACACACCAAAATTCATATTTTTGACCAAGGTCCAAAACAATATGTAGAACCACAAATGCAAATATTGTACCATTGATCAAAATAGTCATGAGATACAATTCACAATAAAATTGTTCAATGATACCGCAACTCTTTTCCTCCAATACTCCACTCTAAACTTTCAGTTCAATGGAACCTCGGTCCATATAAGCTGCAATGTAAGAATGAATCTGGACGGGCTTGAAGGCACATGGAAGTGGAGGGATGGGCAGCAGGAAGAATATCCCTTTACCCAAAGCTGCAATTAAATTAGTGTCAAATCAAGTAAAATTGAAATAAGCTGCATTAATCAGTCAAAAATTCAAAATTTAACAAAAGGGGGAGATCCATTCTGACATTCAAGAATAAATGAAGATTCATTAAGCAAGAAAAAAAAATCCTCAATGACTGAAGACAACTTTTGTGAATTATGACATATATCCAGTCTACAAGTAAAACATGTAGGACACATACATGAATCTTCACCTTCTAATAGATATTTTGTCACATCCCAATTTTGGGTCCCCGAATTTGACATCCACAAGGCCCTATTTATTACTAAATGTAATTTTAATCTATTTGACACCAATTAATGATTGGTGAAAGCCCGCAGTTATAGACAAACTTATAGTTGGGAGTCTTAGCTCACACCGACAACATTTAAAAGTGACTCCACAACTTATAACATGCTATCATGGCATTATGTTTTAACCAAGTATTATGACTCCATATGGGTAAATAGACCTCAGGGCCTCGACCTCATGAAGGTTGAATAAGTTGTTATGGACCTTGCAACTGTTATCGGAAGAAGTGACTATTTGCAAATGGCTTTATAGCACACAAGTAACAACATCCTGACATTGTTTTCCTAACCTTGTGCTTTAACGTTCACTTGAATAATTCTTACTTGATGGATCTTGTGGAAATGACTGTCATCTTTGATAGGGGTCTTAGACCATTAGTAGTGATGTTTGAATCACCACTCTTTAGACTTGTGGAGTATATAATTATTACTTAATGTAAACCCCGTAAGGGGCACTCTAAGTGGAAATATTTTAATGATTAACCCTATTCCTCCTTATGTGATTTTTCATGAATATTGAATATTAGTGGATCCTTGTTAGTGGTCCCTTATGGTTTTAAGTGGGTTGACCACAACTTTGTCCTTATTGATCATTATGTCGCATATGATTATTATTGACTCGGTTTGTTTAATGATGACTCCCTTTTGGCATTGTTAGTCTCTGACCTGACGAGTTATTGAATTTGGTCTATAAACCAACAAGGTCTGCATAAACAATGGGCTTTGACCTAATCTCTAATCATTTTCCAAGTATCATGGCATGAAAATCGTATGTGGGAAATCCTAAACCTAATTTGGGGGCTGAACATGTCATTGCAAGGCTGACGAGAGGTCCTGCGTGGCAAACTTGACTCATTTGGTCATTATGAGACTTCAGTTGAGGAGGTCTTGCATGGCAAATTTGTTTCAGTGAGTAATCATGGAACTCAAGTTGCAGTTAGGGAACACAAATATAGTGTGTGTGGAAATGCTTAGATTTTTCTTGCAAGGACAGAACTATTGTTCAGAACTTCGGTTCCAGTGGGCTATTGGTAGTGCATGGCACTTGCGTAATTATTTCTGCATTTCGGACTTGGGTTTCTCCTTGAAGCAAAGGCACTTAGGATTGAATGTAGGCCCTGAAATGTGAGATCTGAAAATTATATAATCCCTTAATTTTAAAGGTCTTGTGCTAAGGCACAAAATGGCTGAGTGGGTTTCTTATAGACTTGGAAAGCAGCTTGTGAACTTGGGATTTCGGAGCTGGAAATAGTGGGAGGGCACAACCATCAAACAAATGAGTATGGTTTTCTTTTATCCTATTACGCCTCTAACTATTGAGCATCTGATGTTTCCCTGAATAGTTTCTCAATTTTTGGAATTTCTTTGCAAATCGTGGATCTATCCCCATAGGTTTATCTGTTGTATGGATGTATAGGGATATACATCACTATACCCATGCGTGAGCATGAATACAATGGTATAAATAAATATTAAATATACCTCCATTTATATGAATATGGGTTTGTGGTATTGTTTGCTGTTTGTGGCAAAGACTCACCGGTATCGTTTGTTTACTTTCTCTGTCTCTAAAGTCTCTCTCACCGACTGAAATCGGCCTTGATGGCTTGGTTTGTTGAATGTTTTGTTTGTGGAAAGAAATTCTATTTCTTATCTCCTTGTTTGACAGAATATGATGTCTTGAAATGGAATTTCATTATCCTTGCAGTCTCTATCTTATCCGGTTTAAGTATGTTAAGGGCACAGGATGCTTTATAATCTGTTGCTTATTAGAGTAAATGGGAAACATGCCAATTCTGTGGAACTGGCACATAACCATGCAGGTTGCAGGCACATGGATGGAGCAAAAGGAATAGATGCAAAGTTCTCTGGATATGTCAGATTGTTGCATACATTGTTCTCTCTTCTGAAAGCATAAGGAAAAGAAGATAGAATCCTCAGATTGTTTCATTATAAGAAGAAAAAATTGTACAATTGTTATTGTATTATGAAAGATATAAGGAAATATGGTATCGTGGCTTTCATTGACCATAATCTTAGATTTGCAAAGAAGTTGAAATTGAGAATAAATAAAATAAGCATTGGTTTAAGTTGTATAGTTTCTTTCTGGTCTATGAAAAGTGGGTTTCGAGTTTTAACTGATAATATATAAAGGCAAGAAGAATTTTATTCAACCATAAGACGTACTCTGTTTTGAACTGTGCAAGTTATTATTTCCAGGATCATGGAAAGTATCATAAATCCTAACTAGGGGCTATGCTATGCATCAAGTAGGTTGTTAATTCTAAGAAGCATGCTAAGCATTTCAAGATTTATGCATTTGTGTGTGTGTTTGAATTACCATTAAGAGCTTTGTTTGGAATCTGCCTTCATGGTACAACAGGCATATGCAACTTACTAAGGAGGACATTTGTTATTGTAGTTGAGTCTTCTAGACCTAAGAACTTGTAAGATATGGCCATACTGTAACACTCCTTGTCCACCCTTCTGATGTTGCTTCACCTTTTAATTTAAGGATTGTAGTTGATTTGGTGGAAATGTATAAGGATTATGCCAGATCTCCTTCTCGGATTGAAAAACTTTGAAATGATTAGTTGCAAGAGAAATTGTTCTGAGAGATGCAAACGAGCTCCACTATTTCAACATGGATATAGTTCTTTGGGAGATTATTGGTACTGTAAAGTGAAGCAAGCTAATATTAGAGACTGGTCAGTTTTAACCTGTTAAAAGGTGTTGACTGTTCGTATATGTATATGAGGCAGTCTCATTTCTTCTCCCTTAGGCAAACACTTAATCCATTCACATCAAATCTGGTATAGACTAAAGCCCTTGGTGTAATAGTTTATCTTGGAAAGATTGGATGTAAATCTGAGAATTGATGAGATTTGGACTGTGTTATAAGATTGAGTAATCCTATGTGATGTAGAGATGAGTTGTTGCTAGTGGTACTGGGTTTGTCCTATAATTGAGAAACCACTAGGAGACGGGAAGAAGACCTATCATGAAGACCAAACTCGGATCTATACATCAACTTGGTAAAGAACTTGATTGTAAACTAACATGAACATCGCGATAGATTAATCATATGGGTCTATTCTGAATTAACCTTGCACAGACTTAACTCTGGTATGGAGATATAAATCCTTAAAACATATACTTAGAGATAGCTTAGATCTCTGTTTTGGGAGAAGTTTATTACTCTGCAAATTGTATCTGACCATAATGTGATATGATAATGTGGTCCTTTACATGTGTCCTAGATTATAATTAGGCCATTCTTCTAAATAAGGTGTCAGACCCTCTTCATTGGCATAATAATAAGGTCTTCAAGTTGTTTGGATTATCACTGACTTCCCACATGGCATTGATTGGAAAAAGAAGCTGTGTTACATATTGTGCAACCATAAATACTGTAGGAACCCTGCAAATTGAATGTTGAGCAGTTGTATCTAGTTGCTCCTAGACTCAAATGATATAAAGCTAAATGAATGTCTTGAATGTTGGCCTTCCATAAACCCAGTCCACTCGAGCGTGCAAATAGAGGTTGCCACTAGCAATGGGGTGTGGTTCCTGTGAGACTTTTGTGTTGACTTAGTTAGAGAATATTGTTGAGATGGAAGGTTTTATATGTTGTTTGGCAAATAACCTTTTAAGGATTAACATAAAAGGAAATCCTTTCAAATTCAATGATCAACGCAGAATGTGCTTGTTGCTTGGTTTGCTTTTGCAATCAGTTGTTCTCTCTTTCCATTGACTTGCTTATTTAGGTTTACTACTATGAGCGGAAAGGAGTGTTAACTGGGTTGCAAGAGCAAGATTATAAATGTATTATGGGAAATGCTTGATTAACTCTGACTAAGTGAGGAATTTTAAGGTTAGGGAATCCTATGTCACAATTATTTATGGCATGCCTTAAAAGTGCTATACCCATCTCAAGTTGTTGCATGTTGGTTTTGGGGCATATTATGATGTAATCTTTATGGATATCCTACTTGGCTCCTCCTATGCAAAGAAGGTTTTGGGATACCAGATCCTTGGGTCCCAATGGCTCCTCCCATGATTTGGCGAGTTGTTCCTCCCCATATCTCATTAAAATCAGATGGTGGATAGGCTGGAGATGAATTATAACGGCCACAAATCACTTGGATTTTCATCCAACTAGGTACCTTGGTGGCTGCCATGAAGATCTTCTTCAGCTGAACCCTTTCTCCAACTTCTTCCATCAAAGACTTTCCTTATTTTGTGCAAGCTCGCAGCTGTCCTTAGCTGATAACAACAGTCCTATACCTGTTATTTTTATGACCAGCAACATGAAAAAGGTACAGTACATACCAAATTGAAACCTTTTTGCAAAAATCAACAATGCGGGCAATGTAGTGGCTGAGAACAGCCATGTAAGGACTGAAAATATCATATTAGCAGTCACAAACTGAAAAAAGAACTCCTCCCCCTGACTGAAGGCACCTGTAAACCCACTTGTATGAGGGAAAATGAGGTAATGTGGTGGCTGATAATGGTAATGACAGCCATACTAAAAATCAGACTCATTGTTGTCCCAAGTGTGTTCCCTCTACCCTTTGATGGTAGGATCCTATCACCACTTGCTTCCTTCATATCCCGTTGACGATCCTTGGTGTAAATATTTGGAGTTACCCCGTTCCAAATGAGCTCATGAATGATAGTATCACTGTTGTTTTGACCCTTGGGAAGGCTCGTGATGAAGTCCATGATCACCCCCTTCCAATCTTGATGGGGAATAAACAATGGCTGCCACCAACTATCATTATGCTCCTTCCTGATTTGTTGGCAAATGGTGTTTTCTTCTTGACATTTGAGGATATCCTCAATCTTCTGCAAGGACAAAGGAGTTGTACTATGGCTGTATGTGACGGATGGCATCAGTCCAAAATTAGAAACCCTGGGCTTAGCAAATAGAAAAGAGTGTTGCAGCTGCAATACTGAAAATACTTTGCAAAAATCAGTAATGTTAGCAACATAGGGGCTGGAAACAACCAAACAATGACAGGAAATGCTTCATTAGCAGCAACAAACAGAAAATCATTCAATTTTATGATTGAAAGCACTTGTATGGTTGCAAATGATGCAATGTAGCAGCTGGAAGTAGTGATGATTTTAGCCTTCAAGCTGAAAGTTTGGGGCATGGCTGTCCCCATTATGTTCTCCTTTTCCTTGGGAGGTAGTAGATCATCCACCCTTGCTCTTAATTCCCTCCCAGACAACCATAAGGGTGTTGGAATATTTGCACTCCTGATCTCATCAAGTGACCCCTTTCATACATCATGTTAGACCAAGAGAACTTCATCAAACTTGCCAATATACCTCTATCCAAGGAAAGTACTATCATTCCAACACATGAAATTAGAAAGAGTATCATACCTGGCTATAGCATTGTACTTTCTTACTCAACCTTTGTAATGTCCCCTTTTCGAATTAATCAATTTGAAGACTTCTTGCTCATTCCACTTCTGAGGGCAAGAAGTGGGTGAACAAGGGAAGTCTTTGGTTTGTGTTTTAGTCTTTCTTTTATTAATAATTACATTTTTCTATAGTATTTTCCTTATGACTCAGGTCAAGTAGGATGGAGGACTTAAAAAGGAAAATTAAAAGATAAAGCAAGCTTCTTTATGAGGTCAGTCAAGGGTAATTTCCCTCCATGGGGCTTTGGCACCACCTAATGGATATAAAAGGGGTTGCTTACGCTCATTTTGGGCATGCTTTCCTATTATAATTTTATTCTACTTAGTTTTGGGGCTGATTGCTCTATTCCATTCCACTAGAGGACGAAAATCTTGTAATATCCCCTTTTTCGAATTAATGCCAAATGTAGACTTCTTGCCATTCTCTTCCAATGGCCAAGATAAATAAGCAAACAAGTAATTGAGCTTCATTTCAGTTTTCTTTTATTATTTTTAATGTTTTTATTTGGTGTTTTAATCCCTAAGGCAAGTTGGCTGGGGTTATAAGACTCCCAACAAAAACAAAAGATAAAGTGAAGCTTAAAGAGGTCGGTTCTCACCCAAGGGCTTTTGGCGCCAACCAAGGAATATAAAAAGAGGTCGCTTGGCCTCATTTGCATCATCTTTGGTGCATATACACTTACTATTTTGGTTTTTGGGCTGATTGCTCAATACCTTTCCACTTGAGGACAAAAACCTCTTGTGTGGCATCCAAGGAGGACGAAACCCTTCCTTGTGGCATAGTGGAGAATGAAAAACTCTCCATATTGGCAAATTGAAGGCATTTATTGAAGACTCTCTTGCTGATTTGGATCTAGGGCATCAAGAAGAAGACCTACAAAGAGCTTTGACATATTTTGGAGCCCCTCTCCTAGGGAGCGACTAGGGTTTGAGTGTGATTTGGTGTCTTCTAGGGCACATAACTCATTTATTCTTTGATATTCACATTTTCATAATTTATAGGGCTGAATCTATCATCTTTTGTAATTATTGGGGTTTGGAGACCTCCATTTTGATCATTTCTATTGGTTGTACCTCTATTGTTCTAAATTAATTTTCCAGCTGAGTATTTGATCAAGTTTCATGGTGAAAAGTGGCTTAAAATCTTCTTAAAGTGTTTTCCTATGTTGTTGATGAGTTCTTTGATGATATTTGGGTGATTTCTCACTAATTACAAGCTGTTTATAAAAATCAGACTGCTGATTTACAGTTGTCATAAAAACCAGTTGGCTGATATAAAATCTGAGTTTAATCATTTGGGTTTGTGTGATTTCCTCCTTTTTCAGTTTCAGCCCTAGAAAGGGACATTATAGTGGTATCAAAGCACCGGTCTTCCCAGCTTGAGGGTTTGATGCAAGAAGGCAACAAGGGTTTCATTTGCTATCAAAGGAGAGAAAAAAAATCAGACCAGCCAAGAAAGGAGGACAATATGGCTCATTAGGATGCCCAAGAAGCCAAGATTGACAAGCTAATTGAAGGGCAAGTAAGATTGGCGGACACCATGGACCTCCTAGCCCTAACCCTTCAGAGATTTCATGAACCTAGGGTTCATAATGGAGAAGGCAGCTCATCCGGAGCAAATACTTCACGGCGACCCTTTGGATCAGCTCACGGATCAGCCACTAGGCCTACTTTCCTTCCAAGGGAAGAAGCCATTCTAGAGGCGGGAGCAAGGCCCTCTATGGGGCAAAGTATTGCCACAAGCTATGAAGAATATATGGCACTTCCAAGGGAGATACGAGAGGCCATTACACTTGCCGAGTTCATTGGGGTGAGCAAGGGAGGTCTAGGCCGGAGCCAAGACAAAATGCGCCACAAAAAGAGGTGCAAAATGTGTTGGGGAAGATGACTTTCTCTACTTTTGATGGATCGACTAAGGGGACAACTAGGGCATGGATCCAAAAGTTGGATACATATTTGTCCTTGAAGCCTATGATGGAGGATGATGCCATCAAATTTGCAACCCTTCACCTAGAGGGGATTGCTCATGAGTGGTGGTTCCATGGATTGGTGACACAAGGGCACAATGAGATCCATTCATATGATGAGTTTTGTAGAAGACTCATTGGTAGATTTGATAGAGTTGACCCGGAAGTTCACTTTCGAGAACTTGCTTGCACAATTGAAACAACAAGGCACGGTGGATGAGTATGTGGCTGAGTTTCAGAGACTTTCCGTCATGATTACGGATGTCACAGAGAGGAGACTTGTGGTTCTTTTCATTGAGGGTTTGACCGAACCACTCAAGGGTTTGGTTAGAGCCTTTGATCCTTTGTCTCTTCAAGAGGCAATCAAAAAGGCTTTGGACCTTGAAGGTGCTGCCCCAAAAACAACAGCGATCAGTGGACATCCCAAGGTTAATTCAAGTGGAGGACAACCAAAGGACCCTTGGGACAGCCTAGAAACCCTCCCTTGGACCAGCCAAGGAAGCCCTTCCAAAGGATGCCTATTATTCACAAGGAGCTGCCCAAAACCAGCAATGGAGGTGAGTCTAGAAATGAGCTAAGGAAGAAGAATTTGTGCTTCTCTTGCAAGGATCCATGGACTCCTGGACATCGTTGTTTAGGTAAGGGTAAAGTGCATTATATTGAGGTGTTTTCAGATTGTGAGGATGATGAAGATAGTGTTGATGAAGCCAAGCAAGATAGTGTTCCGGAAGAGGACCCGGAAAATTTAGATGGCACTCTTGCTACCTTGTCCGGTGCACCAAGATATCATCCATTTCGGTGAAGGGTGACCTACAAGGGCAAGGGGTCACGGTTTTGATTGATAGTGGAGCCACACATAACTTTGTTGATGAAAGTTTGGTGAAAAGGTTGAAGTTGAAGGCTGAAAATTTCAAGGGCTTCAATGTCACAGTGGCGGATGGCTTCATACTTCCATGCACAAGAAGAATACCTCAGCTCACACTCTCTTTGGGAGGACACAAGGTAAGAGATGATTTCTATGTCATTGGTATTGGTGAAACCGATTTAGTGTTGGGTGTTCAATGGTTACATTCCTTGGGTGAATTCACTCAAAACTACCAAAGTATGGAGCTGAAATTTAAGGTAGAAGGCAAGGAGGTTGTGCTACATGGTATGAAAGGTGGAACTCCTCAAGTTGTGACTGCTAAGAGCATGGAAAGGACTTTCAAAAGAGGGCAGGTTGCATGGGCTGCTCATTGCTTGGTAAGATCTAATTCTTCTATTTCCATTCAACAATCTTTTCATGATGATATTCAACCCATACTTAACAAGCATGCCAAAGTTTTCAATGAATTACCTCATGGGCTGCCACCGGATAGAGGATTCCAACATGTTATTGAGTTAGAACCGGGCACCAAACCGGTAATAACTACTCCTTACCGTCACCCAAGAGTCTACAAGGAAGAAATTGAAAGAACCATCAAAGAATTGCTGGAAATGGGGTTGATTAGGCCTAGTTCCAGCCCATTTGCTTCTTCGTAGTGCTTGTGAAGAAGGATGGCACCCTAAGGATGTGTGTGGACTACCGGGTATTGAACAAGAGAACAATCAAGAATAAGTACCCAATCCCAAGAATTGATGAACTAATTGATGAGCTACATGGAGCGTTTACTTTACTTCTCTAAGATTGATTTGAGATCGGGTACCACCAAATAAGGGTGAGAGATGAAGATGTGCACAAGACCGCTTTTAGGTGTCACTTTGGGCATTTTGAGTTTCTTGTCATGCCATTTGGGTTAACCAATGCCCCGACCACTTTCCAATCATGCATGAATCACATTTTTGGTAAGCATTTGAGGAAATTTGTGCTAGTTTTCTTTGATGACATTTTGGTATATAGCAAAACATGGGAGGAGCATCTCCAACACTTGGATAAGGTGCTGGAAATTTTAGAACAACAATCACTCTATGCAAAAAAATCAAAATGTGAGTTTGGGATGACTGAAATTTTGTACTTGGGGCATGTTATCAATGCACATGGGGTTCATGTGGACCAACAAAAGATCCAAGCCATCATGGATTGGCCAACCCCAACCAACATCACACAATTAAGAGGATTTTTGGGTTTGTGTTGTTATTACTACGAGATTTGTGAAGGGGTTTTCCCAACTTGCAGCCCCATTGACTTCTCTAACAAGAAAAGGAGCTTTCAGCTGGTCAAAAACAACCCAAATAGCTTTTGAAGAGCTGAAAAAGGTGATGTGTTCTTGCCCGGTACTTGCTGTTCCAAATTTTTCTATGCCTTTTATACTTGAATGTGATGCTTCCGGTGAAGGTATAGGGGCTGTTTTGATGCAAGACAAGCATCCCATTGCATATGAGAGCCAAAAATTGAAGGATCATGAGAAAAGTTCTCTATCTATGACAAAGAAATGTTGGCCATCATGCATGCATTGACCAAGTTCTGGCAATACTTGGTTTGTGGTTTGTGGTCAAAACCGACCATAATAGCTTGAGATTCTTTCTTCATCAAAAAGAGTTAAATGACCGGAAACAAAAAAGTGGGTAAGTAGACTCCAAGCATATGATTTTGATATTGAATATGTCAAGGAAAACACAATGTGGTAGCGAGATGCCTTGTCAAGGAAGCCACCTCCTAATTCATTTGAGGATGTGGGATTACATGATGGGAAGAAGGAAGAAATCAAGTTTTCAGATCAGCCAAGTTTGCAATTGCTTGAGGACAAGCAATTTTGGGAAGGGAGGACTGTAATGTCCCCTTTTTCAATTAATGTCAAATGGAGACTTCTTGCCATTCTCTTCCGTGGCCAAGAAGAATAAGTGAACAAGGGAAGTAATTGAGCTTCGTTTCAGTTTTCTTTTATTATTATTTTTAATGTTTTTATTTGGTGTTTTACTCCCTAAGGCAGGTCAGCTAGGGTTATAAGACTCCCAACAAGAAAATAGAAGATAAAGTGAAGCTTAAAGAGGTCGGTTCTCACCCAAGGGCTCTTGGCGCCAACCAAGGGATATAAAAGGAGGTCGTTTGGCCTCATTTGCATCATCTTTGGCGCATATACACTTACTATTTTGGTTTTTGGGCTGATTGCTCAATACCTTTCCACTTGAGGATGAAAACCCTCTTGTGTGGCATCCAAGGAGGATGAAACCCTTCCTTGTGGCATAGTGGAGAACGAAAACTCTCCATATTGGCGAATTGAAGGCATTTATTGAAGACTCTCTTGCTGATTTGGATCTAGGGCATCAAGAAGAAGACCTACAAAGAGCTTTGGCATATTTTGGAGCCCCTCTCCTAGGGAGCGACTAGGGTTTGAGTGTGATTTGGTGTCTTCTAGGGCACATAACTCATTTATTCTTTGATATTCAAACTTGACATAATTTATAGGGTGGAATCTATCATCTTTTGTAATTATTGGGGTTTGGAGACCTCCATTTTGATCATTTCTATTGGTTGTACCTCTGTTGTTCTAAATTAATTTTCCAATTGAGTATTTGATCAAGTTTCATGGTGAAAAGTGGCTTAAAATCTTCTTAAAGTGTTTTTCTATGTTGTTGATGAGTTCTTTGATGATATTTGGGTGATTTCTCACTAATTACAAGCTGCTGTTATAAAAATCAAACTTCTGATTTACAGCTTTCATAAAAACCAGTTGGCTGATATAAAATCCGAGTTTAATCATTTGGGGTTTGTGCGATTTTCTCTTTTTTCAATTTCAGCCCTAGAAAGGGACATTGCAAATCCTTTGGTGTGGTAAGCAAGGAAGATGAAACCCTTCCTTGTTCAAGGTTGGAGAACAAAAACTCTCCAATTGGTGGTTCCAAGGGATTCAAAGAAGGTTATCTTGCTGGTTGGCAGTTAGGGTATGAAGAAGGAAGAGATATCAAGGTCTTCTACATCAATTTGGCACCCTCTCTCAGGGTGGCGAATTGGGTGGAGAAGTGTTTGAGTGCCTTTTAGGGCACTAGTTGACATTTTGCGTTGATCTTGATTCCTCCTAATTTATAAGGCTAATTTCTCACTTCAATGGTATTTGTTGGGGTTTTCTAGGTGGTTATTGTCCTAAAATATTCCTAAAGTGCCTCTTCGTGTTTTAGATGATGTGAATGATGATATTTTGATGAATTATTGTTTTTTCCTTGTCCTAAAAATCATGTTGTTATATTTTTTAGTTGGCTGATATAAAAATCAAAATACTTTAGCTTGGGGTTTGTGTTATTTCATTGTTTTTTTTTAGTTCTTCCGAAAAAGGGGCGTTACCATGGTATCGAGCTTGGTCTTCCCGACTTGAGGGTTTTCACGAAAGAGGTTAATAAGGGTTACATTTGTTATCAAGGAGAAAATAAATGGTGGATGGTGTTTTTCAATGATGCTACATTTGAAAGGCTTGCCCTAGGGCAAGAAAGATTAGCCAATAAAACTGATCCATACCATTCAAGATTCGAATGGCGGAAGGAGCTCTTCAAAGGAAGTCAATAATACTCAGCCTTCCAAAGTGGACAACATTGTTACATGGTATGAGGAGTATAGGGATCTTCCAGAGAAAATTCATGATGCCATGTCATTTGTTGAGTTCATGGGAGTAAGCAAGGAAGATCAAGGCCCAAGCCTAGGTCACGAGCTACACAAGAAGAAAAATTAGGGTTGTAAGTAATGGAGAAGAAACAACCCATAGAGGAATCCACTATTGATGAAGTATCGCAAAGTCAGATCTAGAGGGTAGGAATCAAGGAAGTCGATTGCCAGCCAAAGAAGGAAGAAAACAGATCTACAAAGTAGATGATGGTTAAAGAACCAAATTGAGGTTCGACAAAATGTGGATTGCCAAAAATGTCACTTGATACGATGTTAGAGGAGCTTGCACCATCCTTTGAGCTTGTTGATTGAAAACACTCATGAATAGTCATGTGATCGAAGAAAATAAGGAATAGATGGTGTTTCCATGGCATTAGATCAAAGAGACAAACCATGACAAGGTTAATAATCACATTTCATGCATGTCAACAAAATGTGAACAAGAGATGAAGTTGAATCAAAAATTGGCATCACTTGTACCTTGTTTGAGCATAATAGTGTGGGTTCTAGATGTGTCCAACCATGGAAGAATGAGAAATCCTTTTCATAATTGTTAGAGGAACTTGCACCATCCTTTGAGCTTCCATTGACTGATTTTCAGAACAGCACTATGAAGAGTCATGTGATCGAAGAAAATATTGGGAATCACAAGGATAGAAGGGTTGGAGGTATCTCCAAATACAATACATAAACCCCACACTTCATCAAAGGAGGGAACAAACTTTTGGCATTTTGGAGATCACCTCAAAGATGTCATCGATCCATAATAATCCTCATTCTCAGATTTGTTGATCCTTCTATGAAGCAATTCTGCAATATTTTCTATCATCATGAATCATCTCAGATGAGCTCCAGGGAGTGATGAAAGATGTGCAGAAACCAAGTCTTTGGCCTTTTGAGCAACTTAAGTCTTTTTGCCCAAAACGGGAGAACCTTGTTTTGAAAGCATAATAGTTTGGGTTACTAATGCATCTGTCCAAAGCTCATGGGAAGAATGAGAAATCCTTGGTCATCAAAAATAATTTTATGAAAATAAGAAAAATATTGCCATCAACTTCCCAAAGTATTTTTAGAGAAACGACAAAAGTCCCATCATGCACATGCAAGTTTTTGTTGCTAGATGCTTTCAAAAATGGCATTTTTTTCTATAAGTGTCCAAAAAAGGAAAGAAATGCTAGTCTATGGTAGCAGAGTTTGTGGCAACAAATAGAGGGCAGGTTTTGAGTTTTCTGCGAACAACACTTTTTTGGTGCTAAGCCCTACATTTTATTTTTTGGTATGGACAACTTCCCAAAGTCTTCTCATTGATGCTTTCATTTAAATAAGTGTAACCTATGGTAGCTTATAAACACAAATAGAGGGCAGATTCAAATTACTTTGGTGGATAAGCCCTACATTTTTTTTTTCCTTACAACAGTCTTCTCATGGGCATTTTCAGCTCCTCTTCGATTCACATACCCCTAGACGATGTCTTTTAATTAAAATGGATGTTAATCTCATGAAATTCATGTTGGAAAGCAAGCAACATGGAAGTTATCTTGCTGTCCCAAGCTTGGGAGATCAACCAGACATGGAAGGTATAATTGTGAGTTGTAAGTATGTTGATGTTTGGATGTCAGAGCATGTTGCCATAAGATTTTGTACTGTTGTCATAGACATTTCCAGCTTGTCTATAATCTTATTTGTTGTCATACAAAAGAGGACAGCCATGAGAGGGGATAGTTTCCACACTTTTGAGGTATTTTCAGTCATCAACAAAGTGTTTCCAGTCCCCACTATGTTGTTTTTGCAAGATTTCATGAGGGATATTCAGTATGACAGCAGTTGTACTTGTTTTCCACTTGCTGTCCATGTAATTTCCAGCCCCTTTCTGTTGTTAACAACTGTAGAAGAATTTCCAGCCATTTGGGTGAAGGGTGCTAACAATAGCAACATGCTTACAACTATCACAAGAGGTTTTCCATATACTTTCATTCTGATTTTGAGGGAAAAATGCATGATTACAGCTGTGTTTGGGGCGCCATGACTGATTTTTTGGACAGCCATCACTTGTTTGAAATTTGTGAGCAAAAAGGAGCTGGCCATCATATCTACGAGGCATGAAATGAAGAAGAAGAGAACTCTTGTTTTCTCTAATAAGTTTGTTCCATGTGCAAGTACAAGTGTGATGAAGGAAGAGCAACTGAGTTTGCTCTTTTCCCATACAAATGAAGGAGCAAATGAGATTGCAGCTGTAGCAGAAGATGACATCATGAAGAATGTCAAATTTATGGTCACATGTGATCACCCTTTGCAAGGAGATGAAGCTTCTTCCATACTTGAGTTGAAGCGGAAAAGATTGGAGACATTGAAGAGGCAAAGGGCAGCAGTGAGTATGCAGCCCGAAATTCCTTATTGGCAGCCACAAATCACCATTTTTGGACAGCAAAAGAGTTCGCTACAACAAGGTGACTTTCTTGTGTGGTACACATTTAACAACAACCTTACACAATGCTTCCTAGTTCGTCTTGGAGAGTAGAGCACCATTGGAGATTGGTGAATGGTGAGCTTCAAAGGTCAACCCACTTGACAATTAGAGCAGCACGACAAAAGCAAGGTATGATGACTCGTAATTTGGTTATTTTTGCAAAAAGGAACCAAGTATAGGAGAAATAAGGGGTGATGTTTGGTTACTCTCAAGTTTTAGAAGCATCCTTAAGACAACTATGAGCCCATTTTTACTCAATAACATTGCTGACATCAGGTTTGGCTGCACTCATTCTTTTCAGTTGCATTCATGCATGTGATTAGAGGGCATTCTTCCACCATAGTTGACAAGGTTGAGATGGAAGGTGAAGATGCCCCATTGGGAAATGCTTTTGTTGGTCAAGTTACTGAGCATTTTTCAGTTTTTTTCCCTTTGTTTGAGCCTACAATTGGCTGGAAAGTGTTTTGTACAACTGATGTACAAGGGAAGAAATTGCTACTGTTGTTTTTGAGGACAGAATTGGGACAACTGGTTTTTTCTTCAAGGCAGCCATAAAACTTCATGGGTTGCCAAGGTACTTCAATGGATATAGGGGATCCATTGTATAAATTTGTTTTTGCCTAAGTTCTATCACTTGACAAGCACGAGAGCTATATTATGGGAGTATTACATCATGTTCTTTCACTTTGGCGCATTGGCACTTGGGCATGAGAGTTGCAATTGCTTGAGGACAAGCAATTTTGAAAAGGGAGGATTGTAACGTCCTCTTTTTCAAATTAATCCATTTCAAGACTTCTTGCCCATTCCACTTCTTGAGGGCAAGAAGCGGTGAACAAGGGAAGTCTTTGGATGGTGTTTTGGTCTTTCTTTTTTTGACATTTGCATTTTTGCTTTAGTATTTTCCTTATGAAGCAAGTGGGATGGGTTGGAGGACTTAAAAGGAAAATCAAAAGATAAAGAAAGCTTCGTTATGAGGTCGGTCACGGGGAATTCCCTCCATGGGGTTTTAGAGCCACCTTATGGATATAAAAGGGGTTGCTTAGGCTCATTTTGGGTGTGCTTCCCTATTAGAATTTTATTCCACTTCGTTTTGGGGCTGATTGCTCTATTCAATTCCACTAGAGGGTGAAAATCCTTTGGTGTGCCAAGCAAGGAAGACGAAACCCTTGTTAAAGGTTGGAGAACAAAACTCTCCAATTAGTGGTTCTAAGGGCTTCAAAGAAGATTATCTTGTTGGTTGGTAGCTAGGGCTTGAAGAAGGAAGAGATATCAAGGTCTTTTACATCAATTTGGCACCCTCTCCTAGGGTGGTGACTTGGGTGGAGAAGGGTTTGAGTGCCTTCTAGGGCACCAATTGACATTTTGTGTTAATATTCAAATTCCTCTTAATTTATAAAGTTGTTTTCTCACTTCATTGGTATTTGTTGGGGTTTGGAAACATCATTTCCAGCCCTTAATGTGGGTTGTACCTTTGTTGTCATTTAATTAATTTCCAGCTGTGTTTAGAGGTTGATTTCTTGGGTGATAATTGTCCTAAAATATTCCTAAAGTGCTTCTACATGTTTTAGATGATGTGAATGGTGATATTTTGATGAATTATTTCTTTTCGTTGTTCTTGTCCTAAAAATCAGACTGCTGTTATATTTTTCAATTGGCTGATATAAAAATCAGAATACTTTAGTTTGGGGTTTGTGTTATTTCATTGTTTTTCAGTTCATCCCTAGAAAAGGACAACACAACATTGGACTTATGGTGGCTGGAAACCATCTTGTAACAGTTGCAAAAATCTCATCAATGACTGTAGGTGGAATATGCATCTTTCTTGTGACAAAATCTTCTTCTATCTCAACAAAATGTATATGGGAGAAACCGAAATGTGGTGGACAGCAGTCCAAAAATTTGAGACAACTCCCATATCCATACCCACTATGTTAAGTTGATAACACAACCAAAAGATCCCATTTTACCCAAGTCTCACCCTTCTTGAATCTCCAAAGATCACCCGGATCCCAAACTTTCATGTACAAGCAATTTGGAACTTGTATGAAAGTATCTATGTGCCCTTTGCCCCTCAAAGGGTTCTTCACTCTATCACCATTTTCACTATGCTATCCATGATGACCACAAATTTGCTGTGATATACAGTAAAGCATCATGTACTATCCCACTTCCGGGATCAATAGAAAATATGCAAATCAACAACCTCTTCAATGCTCCAATCAAATACAAATAGTCAAATCCAGTCAGAAATATTTGAACCAATCAACTAGATGTCTCAATAAACCCAAAGATAGGGGTTTAATGGCCTCTATCAACAATAATTGCCCAGATAATCCTCAGATGAATTTAATAATCAGATCCAAACTTCTACACTCATTTATCCTCAAACAAAGAAACTGAACCATGTGTTTAACTATCAAATCTACGATGGAATCGGTGGCTCACAATTATCATAGACAATATGCCAAGACTAAGTTCAAAACACCATAACCAGGCATCCAAATATGAAGATCGCTGCCATCATTACCTCATGCATTAATTCCAGTCACTAATCACATATTATTCCATGGAATTCGACGCTTGAAGAGAGATTAAAATTAGACCCCAAACAAACTCCCTCAGAATACTGTTTTCAAAAGACCCAAAAACACAACTGCATTGAGCAAGATTCAGATCGCTAATCACAGAGTAATATTGGACATTGAGCTGAGTGTTGCAAACATGAGAAATCGTTACCAGCAGACAATATAAAGTATTAAATGGGATGGCTGATGTTAGCAAAGAGCAGCTGTGTATTTTGAATCCAAAAATGAGGCCAACACACACCCAAAGTGATCTCTGTAGCTATTAGGATAACGTCTGTCAATTTGCTGGCCAAAATAGGGTCCTCAACTTGCATCAAACAGCCAGTATTAGCTTCAAATGAAGTTGCTGTTCAGGAAGGATGAACAGTAGCTTAAACCAGACCCCAACAACATCCAATCCTATTAATAATTTGCACTGAAGGAGATCGCTGCAACAGAGATATATAATCATGCATAAAATAGTCGACCAATCTTAAAAAGAGCATAAACCAGTTATTAAATCAATGAGGCAATCGCTGGTTATCTTAGGCTTCCAATATGCACTCCAATATATTCAAAATAAGTCACGGTTAGGGAAGAAAAGAACAGCAATCAAGCTTTAATCAAATTCATGGAACTAATACCAAACTTGCCCTGACCAATCGCTGCAAGAGAGGAGACAACACCCAACAGCCAGCTCAATCGATCCATAACAATAATATATCTAAATCAGTCCACAATCATCATAGAAGAAGTTGCCTAGGGTTTAGAGAGATCATACACCAAATCAATTTGCAAAGTACTCACAAAACACTTCAACTTGACAACCAAAAAACCAGCTGCTACAGTGACGTCGCTACAGTAGAAAATACAGATTTTCACTTGTAAATTTAGTCAAAATATTTGCCAAGGCCAACAACGTGAATCTCACAAATAAGTTCTTCAATTTAATCTCCAATTACCAGCTACAATAAGATTTCCCATGTAAGAGAGAACAAGTATCAAGGGTGGGCATACATCCCTACTCCAAGCATGGAGTCAAATCAAATTCATCCATAGCATAATAATAATAATGATCCTAACACTCCTTTTTATAAGCAAGGAGGCACAAAATTCGAAATCCCTAGGAGAGGGAAATTATTAAATAAAAGCAGTTTATTTCCCCTAGGTGTGGCGTCCCCTTTTCAAAGGGTGATTTTATCAATAAAAGCCATCTAAATATTTATTTAATTAATTTCCTATTTAATTTTTATATTTTGGGAATTAAATTAAATAACCTTCATAATTAAATAATTAAATAATTATTGCTCCAGGCAATAATATTTAATTATTTAATAAAAACGTTCCCCTTGCACATCTCGAAGCCCACGGGGAAGTATAGGCTAAGGGTCTTCAAAAATGGGGACATTACAGTCCTCCCTTCCCAAGATTGTTTGTCCTCAAGCAATGCCAACGTGTGCATCCAAATGCAATGAAGTAGTTCTCCCACAATCTTGCTCCCATGCCAATCAAGTGAAGAAGTCTTTGTAACAACTTGTGTTGCTTCTTCTTAAAACTCGGAGTGTCTTCGGTTGCACTTTCTTTTTTAAGCCTGCACATGGAACAAACATGTTAGGAAAACAAGTGTTAAAAAACACTTTTTCAGCTTCCTCTCCATATCCCCAAGGCATGAATAAAACACCACCCCTCTCCATACATGGGCTGTTCCCAAATGGCTTCAGAATACTTCTCTTTTTCTCACAAATATAACCACTGCCATCTGCCCTTACTTTCCATGCAAAATCTGAATTAGGAGAGTAAAACAACCATGCATAATTCCATATAAAATTCCGTTGGGAGTATAAGAGCTTGTAAGTCATATGAGAGTTTGAGTGGAGAACTTTCTCTTTCCCAAAAGTGGATGCTTGGATCACCAAGAAGAGTACCCCGGGCTGATTACTCGCTGCTGTCCATAACCCCAAAAATGCCCAACTCATGACGGAAGATGTGTGTCCCACTATCCAACAAGTTAACAACTAGACATTCATCACAAGTGATTAGAGTAGGCTTAAAAAACTGAAAATTACCATTCTTTATGGTTGCCTTCATGATGTGGATGGCAAGAGGAATAATGGTGCTGCTGCTATGATATCCATAATTCTCCTGTAGCTCCAGAATATCAGTGATGTAGGCATTAAAAACAGTTCATAATTGACCCACCAAACTTCAACAATTTGAAAATTCAAACCTGCTATGGTGGCAAACCAAGAGTAGGTCCCCCAAAGATATTGAAAACAACAGTATTAATTTTTGGGTCAACCAATGTGAAAATCAACTCACCAAAAACAACAGTGTTACTTTGTGAGACCATTATTATTTGGATCCACCAAACATGTTCTTGGCTATTTCTCTTCACAACCTTTTCCCCCCATGCATTAGCCCAAGTGATGTAGTCAAAACTGAATTGTGTAGAGATAAAACTAAGTGTCTTACCACCCTTTGAAATCACTCCTATGCTGCCCTTACCTTCGTTTAGAAGAAAAGGAAAACAAATCTGAAATGGATAGGTACATAATGAAAAGTCTACCATACTTGCGTGCCTCTTAGAATGATGACAAACCTTCATGTTGCTAACCATACCCATCTTTCTACCAAGCCCATAACCATACCCATGAAAGCTTAACATGGAAAGAGGAGTTAAATGTAAAATATTATACCTTGGGCTGCCCCCAACTTCTTCTAAACTCAGAATTTCTGAGTTTGGTGCAGCGTGTTTTTCTCCCTCATTCTCCTCATCCAAAACCTCTTTTTCTTCCCTACAAGTGTGCATGCTTGGTGGGTAATGATGTGAGACCTTTATGGGACTTATGCCTTCCTTTTGTTCCTTCAATGGCTCACGGTGGGACCTCAAATCTGATTTTGCAAAGTGCAGATCTGAGTCTTCCCTTTGCTTCTTCTTTATGACTCCCTTTTTTGTCACTATATCATGCATGCGAATGTTAGAAGAAAAAGACATATTTTTAATCAACAAAGCATTTTTACCTTG
Source organism: Taxus wallichiana var. yunnanensis (assembly GCA_018340775.1). Classification (NCBI taxonomy): domain Eukaryota; kingdom Viridiplantae; phylum Streptophyta; class Pinopsida; order Cupressales; family Taxaceae; genus Taxus; species Taxus wallichiana. The sequence goes on along the minus strand of CM031242.1, from coordinate 354,365,082 downwards.
CTCTTTCTTCAATCCTTCATCTTCTTGTCCATGGGAGGTAGGTGACTCTATATAGCCATTGACCTCTTTGATGAGCTCATCCCAATATGCATCAACCGAGTCATTCTTCTTTTTGATCCCCTTCTTTTTCTCTTCAAGTTACAGAATCCTTTGAGGGTCAAGAGAGCTTGGGTCTCTTGACTTAGTGTAAAGTACTCTTGGCAATATGAGTCAAGATTATGCTTGATCTGTTCCTTCCATTCACCATCACTCATCAACTCCATGATCTTTGATTTCTGCACTCAAATCTAAAAACACAAACCCTGCATACACAAAGTGACCCACACGAATAGAGGAGGGAAGCTCTGATACCACTATAATATCCCACTTCCGGGATCAATAGAAAATATGCAAATCAACAACCTCTTCATGCACCAATCAAATACAAATAGTCAAATTTAGTCGAAATATTTGAACCGATCAAATAGATGACTCAATGAACCCAAAGATACAGGGTTTAATGGCCTCTATCAACAATAATTGCCCAAATAATCCTCAGATGAATTTAATAATCAGATCCAAACTTCTACACTCATTTATCCTCAAACAAATCACCGAACCATGTGTTTAATTATCAATCTACAATGGGATCGGAGGCTCACAATTATCACAGACAATATGCCAAGACTAAGTTCAAAACACCATAACCAGGCATCCAAATATGAAGATCGCTGCCATCATTACCTCATGCATTAATTCTAGTCACTAATCACATTATTCCATGGAATTCGACGCCAGAAGAGATTAAAATTAGACCCCAAACAACCTCACTCAGAATACTGTTTTCAAAAGACCCAAAAACACAACTGCATTGAGCAAGATTCAGATCGCTAATCACAGAGTAATATTGGACATTGAGCTGAGTGTTGAAAACATGAGAAATCGTTACCAGCAGACAATATAAAGTATTAAATGGGATGGCTGATGTTAGCAGAGAACAGCTGTGTATTTTGAATCCAAAAATGAGGCCAACACACACCCAAAGTGATCTCTGTAGCTATTAGGATAATGTTTGTCAATTTGCTGGGCAAAATAGGGTCCTAAACTTGCATCAAACAGCCAGTATTTACTCCAAATGAAGTCGCTGTTCAGAAAGGAAGAACAGTAGCTTAAACCAGACCCCAACAACATCCAATCCTATTAATAATTTGCCCTAAAGGAGATCGCTGCAACAGAGATATATAATCATGCATAAAATAGTCGACCAATCTTAAAAAGAGCATAAACCAGTTATTAAATCAATGAGGCAATCGCTGGCTATCTTAGGCTTCCAATATCCACTCCAATATATTCAAAATAAGTCACAGTTAGGGAAGAAAAGAACAGCAATCAAGCTTTAATCAAATTCATGGAACTAATACCAAACTTTCCCTGACCAATCGCTGCAAGAGAGGAGACAACACCCAACAGCCAGCTCAATCAATCCATAACAATAATATATCTAAATCAGTCCACAATCATCATAGAAGAAGTCGCCTAAGGTTTAAAGAGATCATACACCAAATTGATTTGCAAAGTACTCACAAAACACTTCAACTTGACAACCAAAAAAACAACTGCTACAGTGACGTCGCTATAGTAGAAAATATATGTTTTCACTTGTAAATTTAGTCAAATTATTTGCCAAGGCCAACAACGTGGATCTCACAAATAAGTTCTTCAATTTGATCTCCAATAACCAGCTACAATAAGATCTCCCATGCAAGAGAGAACAAGTATCAAGGGTGGGCATACATCCCTACTCCAAGCATGGAGTCAAATCAAATTCATCCATAGCATAATAATAATAATGATCATAGCACTCCTTTTATAAGCAAGGAGGCACAAAATTTGAAATCCCTAGGAGAGGGAAATTATTAAATAAAAGCAGTTTATTTCCCCTAGGTGTGGCGTCCCCTTTTCAAAGGGTGATTTTATCAATAAAAGCCACCTAAATATTTATTTAATTAATTCCCCATTTAATTTTTATATTTTGGGAATTACATTAAATAAACATCATAATTAAATAATTAAATAATTATTGCTCCGTCCAATAATCTTTAATTATTTAATAAAAACGTTCCCCTTGCACATCCCGAAGCCCACGGGGAAGTATAGGCTAAGGGTCTTTAGAAATGGGGACATTACACATCAAACTTGACATAAGATCATTCTTTTCAACATGTTGCCCATGATGACAACACATCTGAAATGACATAGTAGGAAGCAACAAATCCACAACTTTTCATACATTTGGCTGTCCACAACTTGTTCACCTTCCTTTTTCGGATGAAGAATGATTGAGATATCTTCAACACCTCCATCCTTGTGACTCGAATTTTTGAGTTAGGATCAACATTCTCCTTCCTCTTAGATTCTTCACATTCAACAAGTGAAGCTCTTTCTGTTTTGACTTCATCCATATTTTGTTGACACATGCATGGAGCATCTTCATAGTTCTTGCCAGAATTATGAACACCATCAACTTGCTTCTTATTGATTGTTGTTTTGAAAATCCTAGCAAGTTGAACATCAACATTATCATCCGGCCATTGGGCTTTAACCACAAAATTCTCTCCACAATCTTGCAAATCTGACTTTCCTTCTTTCTTTGGCTCATGCTCCATGATTTCTCCCTCTTCCCTCATCGTCAAGGGAGAATTCTTTGCCCTAATTTCCCATAGGTGTTGTTTTGCTTGAGTGGCTATCAACTTAGCTTCCTAGCTCTTCTTAGCCATTCATCACACCTTTGTTGGGTTTTCATTACATCCTCTGCACTTGAAAATCTGAATTCCTTTTTCTCTTTAATCCCAACATTTTGTTCATTCGAATCCATACCTTTTTCTTTAGAGGCCTCTTCCTCTTCAACTTGCATGGTGGATTCCTCTATGGGTTGTTCCTTGTTGGAACCATCAAATGTGGAGAGTGTCACTTTCCCCAAGGCATGTTGAAGATCCTTTGGTGGTGCTTGAGATCTAGGCTCAAGCCTTGATCTACCCTTGCTCACTCCTATGAACTCTACAAGTGAAATGGCATCACGAATCTCATTCGGAAGAGCCCTATACTCCTCATAGTTGGCCGCAATGTTGTGACCCACTAAATGTCGTGTTTCAACCTCCGGAATGACTTCTTCTCTTGGGAGGAAGGTAGGCTAGAAAGGCTTAGCAACAAATCCAAAATTTGACCCTTGGGGTTGCCTTATATTGTGAACCCCTGACGAACTGCCCTCACCATTGTGATGTCTTGGCCCATGAAGATTTTGCAAGGTTAGGGCTAGCAAATCCATAGTATCTCGCCAACCTCTCTTGCCCTTTGATAAGTCTATCAAACTTGGCCTCTTCAGAACCTTTGTTGGCCATGTTAGGCCCTTCAAGTGGCTGATTTGAATTCTTCTTTACTTTCCTTTGATAGCAAATGTATTTTTGTTACCTACTTGCATGAATACCCTTCGGTTGGGAAAATCTTTGCTCGATACCACTTTGTTATGTCCCGTCATAAGACAGATCTAAGAAATTCTAGAATTTCCTTGAAACCCTTATACAAAATATAACGACAATATGATTTTTATGCAAACCCATAAGATAAAAAATACAGCAATCTGAAATCTTTTTTTATTTATCAAATAATCACAATACAAAAATACCTAGAAGGCCCAAAGCATCTAGAAACCCTCTTGGTACAAGTAGATGATGCAAAATAATTTTTCTAACCAAAGTTTGAATTTATTTTTATTTATTTTCACACCATAAAACAAGAAAAATACTCGCATAAGATTATAACAATTTTCTCGCAAAATACACTCTAGATGACAAGAGGAGACCAAAAGGAGACGTAAACTAAAACCAACCAATTATGTCTGTTGTTAATGCCCTAAACACTGATTTGAAATTCAAAGGGGCATAGACAACCCTAGAAATGACTTGCAAATCATGCCTTAGTTGTGATTATCCAAAATTACGCTCAAATGTGACCCCTAAGTGAAGCCACCAAGAAGATATTGAGGGTTTTCGTGCTCAAATCTGATCACAATGAGGGTTTTCGTCCTCAAGTGATGGATGCTAAGAGGGTTTTTGTCCTCAATAGCTGAAAGTAGAAGCACAAGTGCTTGACTTCCTAAAATCAAGATGATAGATAGATGATAGATGCCCCAAATGAACCCCTTCATCCTCCTTTTATAACTTCTCTTTCTTCTTTCCTTCAATCCTAGTTGATAACTTTATTTAAAAGTCACTTTTATTTTTAATAATAAAACATAAGTTGCCTTATAATATAACATAAAGTTACATTTGGCTGACTTAGTTAAATCATTAATTTTACTTTAAGTATTTAAAAATACTTTTATTTTAATAAAATAATATTATTAAGTTGCCCAAAGATTAGAAATGACAACACCCAACTTAAATAATATTATTAATTATTTTAATCTAGAAAATGGGACATTACAACATCCCATTTTTGGGTCCCCAAATTTGATGTTGACGAGGCCATATTAATTATTAAAAGTAATTTCATTTATTCGAAACCAATTAAAAGTGACTCATCCTATAACATGTTTGTAATAACCCTTTTGAGGGTTTTATCAAATATTATAAATGCAAATCTGAAACTGAAAATTGTAGCAGACTGTAGACAAAAACCAGCGACTTATACTAGCTTAAAAAGATGTCAAAAACACCATGAAACACATCCACACAACTTGCCACTATTTTATATATGATATTTGATATTTTTAGAAGCCAATATAACCAACAAACACTGAAAACACACTGCTGGAAATGAAATACACACTAGAAATTGCAGCCATGAAATAATTATGAAATATAGATATAGAAGTCTCCAAAAATCATGCAACTCAAGATTCCGGCCTTTAAAAATATGACAAATTTGATTACAAAACCAGTTTGCTCCAATTCTTTGCCTATGTCCTCAAACCCTACCCTAGGTAGGTCACTCCACCCTAGAAAAATAGTATAACTGCTGGAAATGCCAAAAAGATCTTCAAATCAGCTTCCTTCTTCAATGCCAAATGGTGATGAAGGGTTTTCGTCCTTCACCCAAGTCTAATGAAGGGTTTTCGTCCTTCAAAAGACCTCACATGAGGGTTTTCATCCCCAAGTGGATGACTAAGGAGCAACAAGCTCTCTTTGCCAAGTATAGAGAAAATACGCCAAGCTAGAGTGCAAATGAACTCCCTCTTCTCCTTTTATATCTTTCCTTTGGCGCCAAAACATAATTAGGCAAGGCCGACCTGTATAGAACAAAAGAACACTAAAGAAAACATTATATTATTAGATAAAATATATTATATAGTGCTCAAGGGTCTTCTCCTTTGTTTTCCTCTTCTTTGCCATGGAGAAGGGATGGCAAGAAGACCAATTTCCAGCTTCTAGGTGGAAAAGGGGACATTACAGGTCATAGGAAACGTCATGGGGATGTTTGAGGAGGTGGGGGGACGTTTCGGAAGCGTTGGGGACATCTAGACGTCCCCGGGAACTTCACGGGGACGTCCAGACGTCCCCGACGTCCCCTGCGCAATGTCTGCATCGTTTTTAATAAAAAAACATACTTCAAACACTTTAAACTATAAGATTTTCCCAATTTCTCTATTCACATGCATTGCAGAGCTTGTTAATATAAGTGCTTCTGAGGACTTGTAACACATCCTGATCTGATTGATGTTTTCAGTTTTACCCAATGGGTGGATGACCATAGAATTAGAATCAAGATTTCCACTAGTGAACCCTATGGCAAGCTTTATGTGCCTTTTGTATCATTGGTTAAGCAATCAAAACCAAGTTCTCTAGCCAACATATGCAGCTTGATAATTATACTTTCTATGTTAAATGACATTTTCACATTTCCAGTCAGTTTCATGTTATCGTAGCAAACACTAGTTACACAAAATTAGCTAGAAAGTATCACAAAAAAAAAAGCTAGAAAGACTAAAATATGAGCATTTTCCCAAAGAGTGGGATTCAACATTTTAAGAAATCAAGCAAGCTAGATTTGATAAGCATGGGAAAGTGTTGCATAATGTACTTGGACTCCCCTAAAATGAGAAGAGTACTGACTTCATTTTCCACAAGAAACCAATGTTGGCCAGCCAATTTGTAATAAAGGGTTTTGCAACATTTCTTGATCCACCTGCCTCCAAACAAAGAATGTTTGTACACAAAGCTAGCTAGAAAGTGTTGCCATATAAAAGCTAGAAAGGCTAAGTAGAAAGACTAACATATGAGTTTCAAATTCAAATATGACATATGTAACTTACATTAACATATTGATATTATGAATCATGATATTAAGGAATGTATTTGATGTTTATGAGTTCAAGTTTCACCTCTTTTAAATTTCAAATGGTTTTATTTCAGCTTATTTATATAGTTTAGTCACAATATCTTTATAATTTAAATATTTATATATTTTTTAATTAGCCGTCCCCTGCCATCCCCAAAATTTAGAATTTTTTTGCTGTCCCGGAGTCTTAGGTAACTATGGTTTTGATATACTGAAACCATTTGACGGAGCTTAACATTTTCATACCATATCTTGGTTATCCTTCATGCCACCACTGGATAAATTTATCTCTGAAAGTGTCATCCCAAAGCCACATAAGTTGAAATATAAAAGAGAGATGACCAGGCAAGAGTTCTAGACATCCAAGTTAACTGGTCAATAATCAGAACAAGTGCCACTTAAATTAAGGTACTTAAGTAATTGCCAATTTCAGCTGGTTATGTCATATGTCAAGTCCAAAAGCAGGAGTTTAGGATACATACTTGATTCTTCACCTTCTAATAAATATTTAGAGAAATGCTATTAAATGAATAAAAAAGGAGTCATAAATTCTTGATCTGTTATCTCTTACTATACAAAAGGAAATTCTATCCTTCAACTTCTAACAATCTGTGCCCATTACAGCAAAATGAGTTGGCCCATCACAAATATGAGTATGAACCAGACAACATTGTAACATCGTACTTATCCTGCTGCAAGAACAGTAGTCATCTTAAATAAGCAATATTTTGTCAAACATCTTGCTTAGAGACTGGGAATTCTCTCATCATGTAGTGATCAGGCTGGATTTGTAGGCCAGATTATATTTGCTAGGGGAGATGCATTATTTATTGAACAGGGGTTCAATTGTTGACATAACTAGATCCATCATTTATTGGACAGGAAGGACACCCGTTTATGAACATATAGATGTTAAAGAACATATAAAAGACTATAACTACTAAGCTGCTTCTACATTATACATATATGAGAAATTAATACAGAATGATCCATACTGCAAATTGAAAATGGATGCACTACAATCTGAGTGATTGATGGACAGGAAGTGAGTTGACAGTTTTAGAATATATTCAAAAACCTCTCAAAATTGATCCATTTAAAGATGAGATTTTCTAGTATTTGAACCAGTTGAACAAATTTCCTTACTTCAATGCAAACCATTCTTGCCGACATGATATCATACATTGTTGCTGGTCATTTGACATCATTTAAGACCCCTTAAGAAAGGGTTCCTACGTATTCATCCTCTCCACTATATCTTTATTCCCACCAGCTTCTTAATCTGAGCTTCTCCTAGTACTCGATGCTCTCCAATGCTGAAAATAAATGTAATAGTTTTAGATTTTATATGAAAAAAATGATATAATAGGAACAAAAAATAAATGAAATGCACATTGCAGAAAATTTGCTCAATTTGTATCATTGGTTGTGAACAGAACAGACACACCATACATAAAAATGTGCGTGTATAGTCTGAGGGCAGAAAACATAAAAGAAAAGGAATACATTTATTACAAAAAGGTAATAACTCTCATCTTGGTCCATTCCTGACAAAGCACAGAAATAAGACGACTAAATAATTACAAAAGACATGTTCACATGGACCTGTAAATACATACACATCCAAGTATCATGTCCCATGCTTCTTAAAAGAAATAAGTACCAGGTATGAACACTTGAAAGATGGTGATTATAAACTTGAATGATCAATAAACACTGCAAATAGTAATTCTCTACTTCCTCGTCTGGGTTTATTACTTTCAAGGAATCTATCCAGACAGTTTGACAATGATACTAGGACATTGAAAATTGAAGGATAAGATTAGAATTTCATAGTAAACAAATATTCAGCATAGAAGCTCTTTAAATCGGCACAATATTAGAGAACTTTCAAATGTCATACTGACAAATTTAAAGACCGAAGGCTAGTAACCATTGCATTTCATAGACTATTTTTCATGGCTAAATTCAGCTTTTAATAACAATCTCAGAAAGGATTGAGCTAAACTGGAACAAATGATAATGGCACAAGATTGCAGTACACAAGAAACACTGGAAGGGTTGGAATTTTGAGACTAAACCTGAAGAGAAAAGGGTTGATATGTATTTTTCAATTTGCAATGAACCAACTGAGCTGACACAAGGTAATAAAAGCAATTATATTCCAAGCTATTTATGTTGGTTGTGGTGAGCCACATTGTTATTTCCTTTCTCAGAAAATATTTTAGGTCACTGGACAGGGAAATCATGAATCATGCTCTGAACATCTGCATCAGCGTATCCGAGAATCATGCACATCCAAATTATCCTTGATCAAAGCTGTGACATAGCTTCTTGTAGAGCCTTTTAAGGGTGGCATCTTGGGTATCTGAAACTATTGTGAGATCATTTGCTGAATCTGTTTTAAAAATGGTGTAAGTTGAATTTACTAAGAAGCTTTAATTTAGGTTGTCACTGATCGGTAATTGACTTGGTAATTCCACTGTGCAAATCTTTAACACAGATTCTACTTTTTCATGACTGAAATTGATTAATCTAGTGTTCTAAGTGCTATGCTTTTGGAATCAGCATTTACATAGAGCTGTTATTTTGGAAATTGAACTATCAAGCAGAGAAATGGAAAACCATGGAAAAGAAAAGTTACAGCAAAGAAAACATCACCAGAACACCAAGATATACCCTGAAAAACGTCAACATGGGTAAATGCCCCAACAAATTGTATGGTTGTGCATTTTTCCAAGAATCAGCAATGACAATTACAAGTGTTGCTCAACTACAGAGCTCCACGTAACCACGCGCACAACACACACCTACAGCAACCTCCATGTTCTTGCTCTGCATACAGCATTAGTTGGACTGACTTTCTGCTAAAAATCTCATCTAATGACTGACTGCCACTCTAAATGCTTTTCAATATACAATTACATATATTTAAAACATTAAAATTTATAACAGAACACGAAATTTTTAGACTAGGAGAGTGAAACTCAAGGAACAGGATGTTTGACCGCTATACCTTCCATCTGGACAGTTACAGTTTTCCTCTTTGTTTTAAGCCGGAATCGGCAGATAGAAAATATCTCTGGGTGCAGGTTGATGAATTTGGGCCCTGCTGTATTCAACCAATTTTGCTCTGTTGACCTGCCTGGAGTGTCGAAGGGTTTCTGCAGGGCCAGACATTCCCGGATCATTTCTCTTAGAAAATCTCTCCCTTCTGCAATGATTTTCTTCACTTTTTTCTTTCTTGCCCATGTTTGTTTTGATTGCATTCGTTGGTTTTGCAGGTGTTGTGCTTTATAATTGTGGAACTCAAGGTACACAAAGGGTGTATTTAAAGTTGTTCACTTACAACTTTCCCAAGGGCAACCACATATATTGGTTCAAGGGGACAGTATATCCTAGCCTAAAATTAAGGACACCAAAAGGTGAGACTACAAATAAGTGCAAATTATGCCCTAACATCCCCTTAATCCTGACTTAGAGGAAGACTCGCTTGCCTAGACTCCCTGGAAGTTGGCCCGTGCATCAACTGTAATGAACATGACTGTATTTGCAAGTCTGATGGCTCAAAAGCTATCCCCGATATGACTCCTGAAGATGAATACCCTCGCACATCATTGGTGGGATCATAACTTCCAAATAATATGAACATGAAATTTGTACATCATCCATCTGTAAGTAGAGAGTGTGGGTGCACACTCGTCCACTCTCAATCCAAACTCAATGTCCGAGGAACCTGATGAAGAAATATAGAAATATATTTGGCCCATCAAGTGCAAAACCTCATCAAGATCATCTCAAGAGAATCATCTTATGAAGAGGTAGTTGTAGACGTAGAAGCAAAATAGGCCCATCTTCAGAAGTGAATTCTGTCAGCATCAATCTATCTATCAAAACCTGTCAGCACCAAAACATCAGTGAGCTTATGGGCATCTATGAATCCAGCAAACCATGTTGGCATTTATCCATCAAATTTGTGCGATGCTCATAAACAATAAAGCGGATAGTATAGCCGAGACTACAATAAAGAAAAATTATGCCCTAACATCCCCTTAATCCTGATGGGAGGAAGACCCACTTGTCTAGACTCCCTGGAGGTTGGCCCATGCATCACCTGCAATGAACGTGACTGTATTTTCAAGTCTGAAAGCTCAAAAGCTATCCTTGATATGACTCCTGAAGATGAATACCCTTGCACATCATTGGTGGGACCATAACTTCCAAATAATATGAACATGGAATTTGTACATCATCCATCTGTAAGTCGAGAGTGTGGACCCACACTCATCGACCCTCAATCCAAACTCGATGGCTGAGGAATTTGACGAAGAAATGTAGAAATATATGTGCACCCATCAAGTGTGAAACATCATCAAGATCACCTCAAGAGAATCATCTTATGAAGAGGTAGTTGTAGACGTAGAAGCAAAATAGGCCTCTCTTCAAAAGTGAATTCTGTTGGCATCAATCTATCTATGATTCTTATCAAATCCTGTCAGCACCAAACCATCAGTGAACCTATGGGCATCTATGAATCCAGTAAAACATGTTGGCATTTCTCCATCAAATTTGTGGGATGCTCACAAACAGCTTTTGGCATCACATAAAAGAATCAATGCTACCGAAACTCGTCAAAATTGTGGGCAACTGCTAATCATATGTATGCATCTCATAGAGAACAAGCCCATCAATGCTGATTACCATCAAGAACATAGAAGATGTTGTCTCAAACTCAAATTATCCATATGCCATCTCAATGGGGCCATAGGCTATCCATAAAGAAGGGGATTATTACTAAAGCAATATTCAATTCATCCCAAAGATCAAGTGTCATCCACAAGGAGCAAGGATAGCTGATCCAAATGTCATGGCAATCCACAAATTCCGGAAGGCAATCTCAAAGATTGTAGTGCGATACATTGTCATTTCCTCAATTTTTATGCTTAGACAAATCGAAAACATCCATATTAGAATTGATCATGAGCTTGACATAGATCATAGACCTATAAAAGCTAACATATCTATTGAAGACATGACCCAACTAGAAATCAAAAATATACAAAGACTGTGCTCGACCATAAAGATCCCAAACCTGTAATGTCCCCTTAGGGCACAAATAAGAGAAATCCGGATTTCCTAGGAAACCCTTAGGGCATAACTAATACAATTCTGGAAGTCCACACAAATTTTATCCAAAATATAACAGCAGCCTGATTTATATTCAGAAACCCTTATCATAAAATACAGCAATCTGAAATTATATTTTATCTCATCAAATATTCACACACAAACATACCCAGAAGGTTCAAAACACTTAGAAACCCTCTTAGAACATTAAGGAGGTGAATAATAATTTTCTGATCAAATTCTGAATTTATTTTTATTAATTCAGCAACTGAAATTGAAAGATAAATACAGCTGACTGTTTGGTACAAAATCTGATCAATAAAATGTTGGACATGATACCCTAGGGCAGAATTAGGGTTTGAGAAAACCCTAGCACCACAAACACTTCAGAAATCAACTGGAAATGCTCCTATAGTGGTTTGCCCCCTCCAAAGGAACACCCAGCTTGGAAAGTGCTCAAAACCACCCAAAAAAATTACCAAAATTAGTGGTTGATCCACAAACACAGAAATTCTGATCTGCAATTGAAACCCTGACTGAAAAAACTAATCTTTTCCTCTAAAAAATCTTGTATGAGCTCAAGTGTGATCTTCGTATGAAACCACCAAGGAGATATTGAGGTTTTCGTCCCCAAAATCTGATCACAATGAGGGTTTTCATCCTCAAGTGATGGATGTTAAGAGGGTTTCTGTCCTCAATAGCTGAAAGTAGAAGCACAAGTGCTCAACTTCATAAAATCAAGATGATAGATAGATGATAGATGTCCACAAATGAACCCCTCCATCTTCTTTTATATCCTTCCCTTTCTTTTAATTTCTAATTAAGTGTCAGCCCACTTAAATTAGAAAAGTACTCTTATTAAAACATAAGTGGCTGACATAAAGTTACTTTTTGGCTCACTCAGTTTTAATCTTACCATGTTCCCCTTTCCTTCATCCCATTAGCCTATGGGAAACAACAGGAAAATCCATTTGCAAGTACAAAAGTGCAATCACAGAATTCTGATTGTGGATCTCCAACCTAAAGACAGAAACAAACTAGGTGTCAAAACACAACTTCATATCAGATCACTAGAGGTCAAAATCAGCCACATAGGTTAAAAATGCCGAGATGTTTTGCCCAACATGGGCTAACCTTACCTATACATAGTTTCCTGAAGCCATATTTCATATGCACTCTACACATTGAAATTCTACAATCTAGTACTAACTTTAGCTTCCAACTCCTATGCAATGGTGCAATCTTTCTAACTCTAACCGTAAGTTCAATTTATCCAGCTTTCAAGACCTTTGTTAGATTCATACTTTATCATTACATAATTAGAGTTATATATATTGCTTTGACAATATTTCTGGTTCTAAATCATCATTTACGCAATTATTAATCTTAATTTAATCAACCCTAATTTTCATATTAAATTTTGGTGAACCCACATGTTTAATTTTACATGCAACCTAGCATTCATTCTCTTAGGGTTTCCAATCTCAGTCCACCCTTGCTGGATTTAGGCCTGATATTTCTCCTCTTAGGATTTTCCCTAAACCCTTCCACCATTTGGAGCATAGTCAAATTCTATCTTCTTATGCTATCTAATCAAGCTAAATCTATTACCCCAACATGCCATAGTGCTAGGTTAAGTGGAACTCACATAGATTATGTCCAACTACCCTTAGCTCCTCACCGTTCCAAAAAGATGGCCCATATCCTTGAGGCTCTTATGTCCTCTCCTATTAAGGTACTCTTAGCACAATCGAGGGTGACATTGTTTATGTTCATGGTAATCCTACACACATTACAAAGAATACAATTGTTACTAAGACCATATTTGACCATTAAGGTGACCAAAATGAGACTACTAATGATCAAGAGCATATCATCCAACCAAAACTACCTCAATCCCAATTTATACGTTCACTCGATAAATCAAAGATAAATCCAACAACACGAGAGAATGTGCTTGTAGTATTACAAGCAGCCCACAAGCAGCATTGTGCATGAAGGACCGAGATATGAGAAAATCAGGTTGACCCCTAAACCAATACAAATCCACCTTCTAGCAGATCTCCTTCCCCTTTAGGTGCTACTACTCAAGCGTTTAATCAAGCTCTATCTGCACCTAATGTTCCAACTATGGGGCATCACACATGGTGCCACAAGCTACTATGCCTACACAATATATGGCCTCTATAGCTGGACCTAGTACATCGCATATGGCTCAAACTCCTATTCCTAATGTCTATCTCCAACAACTCCAAGACATGCAAGCACAAATATTCCATTAGGTTACTTAGTAATCCATTAGCCCCTAGGGTTCTTAACTATCCACTACTACATGGGTTTGCTCCACAAAAGTTCTAATTCTATAATGGCAAGACCTATCCACATCAACACCTTCACACCTTCATGGCCTCTTGTATGGATTACATTAGGAATGATATCCTACCAGCCAAGTTTTTCTCGCGTAGCCTCGGATAATATGCACTTGATTAGTTCTATACCCTCCCTTCGGGCTCCATAAGGTCATTTCAAGCTTTAGCCAATAGCGTTCTTATCCTTTTCTCAATCAACATTGGAGAATGCCTATCCTTTGCACAAATCACTCGGGTCAAGCAACAACCTTAGGAAAGGGTTGTGGATTATGACCTACAATACAAAACTTTGCTTTCTCTAAGACCTAAACACATAGATGAGAGTGATTTGATTTAAGTATTTGTTGCCACCTAGTCCTGAAGCTCGAAGAAAAGGCCACGTTTCTTAACTTTAAATCCTTTGAGGACCTATGTCAAACAAACCTAAAGTCTATGAGACTAATCTCATGGCACCCAACTTCTCAACCTATGAAAGCATGCCTTCATCCAATAACAACAAATCCTAAGCGAGTCCTCATACAAAGGCAAGCAATTTGAAATGAAATGAAAGATTTTAATGACGTCCACGAGACTGAAGAGTCTAAGGGACCAAAAGAAACTGAGACATTAAGTTGATTTCGACTCTTTGCAATATCAGCTCTCCTACTGTGAATCTTGAGCACAAAACCAACGATCCTTTGAAGTTTTGTTTCTTCAAATAACTCATTTAAGTTGTCCACTTTTAAACTGTTTTAAATCTTTGGATACAAATATGTAATATCCCCTTGTAGGATATTAACTGATTATTATTAAATACTTGCAAAAATAAATACTTAGAAGATAAACCCTCCTAGGTTTACCTCAACGAACCCTAGTGTTAGCTTTAATACAACCCAAATAGGGTTGGAGTGAGCCAAGGTGAGGGTTTGATGGGCAATCCAGTTGGTATTTACACTCCTTTATCCAATATAATTTGCAGAAGTAAAAATAATAAATAATAACTGCTGAAAATTAGCTAAAACTTTGGAAATTAATAACACCCAAAATACTAACTCTTTTAACTTGAAACCAAATGCAGTAGAAGGGGAAAATTATGAGCTTCTCATCAAAATAAATATCAGATCTTTGCATGCACTAGAACCCACTCAAATCAGCCCCGAAATTTCAAACCCAGTCATTAGGGTTAGGGTAAATTGCATAAATAATTTCCAGCACTTAGAACCCTTCAAAATACTCAATAACATGCAGATTTTACCCTCAATAAAATGCGCGATACCTAGACAAGTTGCCAAAGCTAGAGAGAAAATATCACACACAAGCATCTTGAACACAAGAGAGCAAAATGTAAAGAACAATGGAGTCTTCAATAATCTTCAATAATGGATCCAAACAAGAGAGAGATCAATGCAAGAACTAGGGCATACATCCCATGGGCATACATCCCAATTCTCCAAGCATGGAGTGAAATCAATAATTCATCAACATGCCGTCTAAGGAAATGCAAACTCCCTTTTATAGAACTAAGGGTGCAATATCCAATAAAGACCTACCTTTCCCTTTTGGAGGAAAACATAAACTCTCATTAAAATATTTAATACTAAGACTATGTGCACTTTATTTATTTATTAATTAAATAAATAAAACTAACTAACCTATGTGCACATTAAACTAACTAAAAATACTCCCACTTGTAGCGCTAGGCATGCCAAGGAGTTACAACGCAAATGAAAAATAAATATTAATAATGTCTCGAAAAAGGGGACATTAATAATGTTTTGTTTCTTCAAATAACTCATTTAAGTTGTCCACTTTTAAATCGTTTTAAATCTTGGATACGAATATCATCATATGTTAACACTTCATAATGAAATGCCATTCCGTTTCAACAACCCCTTTGCACGCTTGAAAAGACAAGTTATCCTTTCCCAATCCTCTTTGGGAATAATCCATCTACCGGTTTCACAACGAAGATGATGTGATCTGGTCCTCAACTGAGCCACTAGAATCCTTGCCTTACCTTTGATAACTGCCCCTAGATAATCTTTTTCATCATGCTCCCAAGTGGGGTTAAATTCTTTGATATATTGTGCTTTCTTACGACCAATCTGCTCTGTCCACATCACAGCCCTAAACTTCTCCATCACATAATTTTTTATTTCCTTGTTGTTAGGACACTCCTAAAAATTGATGCCCCATTTGTTCATCCATTTGTTGTTTTGTTTCATCCAAGTTTTCTTTTTGCGCTCTAGATTATCCTCTATAACCATTTTGGGCCAGCGATGATTGTCCATGCTTTCAACTTTTTTCAAATAGCTTATCACCGTGAGTTATTGTTGATGCTTCCATCGGGAAGATACCACTTCAGCCAACAAGATCTCATAAGGGACTGTTGATTTAACTTTAAGAGTGCTTGTGATTAGATGTTTCTGGATTCTTTCTAATTGTCTCCATCCATGCTTTGACATGCTACTTCCCCAAACCTCACAACCATAAAGTGCAACCGGAGTAACCAACAATCCAAAGAGGGTTTTCTTAGTTTTCCAATCCCAAAGCTCAGCTTTCCTACACCTATTTTGAAGTAGGTAAGATGTTTTCCAACCTCCCTGTATCCTTTTTGCTCTACATGTTTCCCAACTCATCTTGTTGTGAAAATCAATCCCAAGATATTTATATTTTGTAACAATTTCCAATGGACTCCCCTAAAAAAGAAAGTTAATTTGCTTCTCTTTCCTTTTTAGGGAAAAAATCATGATTTTTGTTTTGCTAATGTTCACTTGCATCTTGACTTCCTGGCAAAAGAATTCTAAAGCTTTTAGATGCTCCCTCAATCCTTGAGTTGTTGAAATTAGGATAAGATCGTCAGCATATAAGAGCAACTTCACCACATACTCAGCCAACTATACACCCCCTCCTTCGGCTTTAAGTAACCATTCTTCAAGCTTGTCAATGTATAAACCAAACAAAGTGGGAGAAAGAGGGCAGCCTTGTTTGACCCCAATGTCACTACCAAAACATTCAGACATACCTTCTCTAGTTTTGATTTTAGCTCTGACCTGCTCATAAAGTCTATGCACTGTTGCTCTAAACTCGTCTGGAATCTCAAGTTCCTCCATCCTGTTCCAAAGTTTGTCTCTAGGAACCGTGTCGAAGGCTTTCTTAAAATCAACAAAACAACAAAAAGCTTCATCTCCTTGGGTATCCCATACCTTTTCAATCAAGTGCCTAAGAGTGATGCAATGATCAATGGTTGAATGTTTAGGTCGGAAACTTGCTTGTCCTTTTGCTCTTTTGCCCTCTCTTTCTACCCAACTGTTGATTCTACGCTCTATCATGCCCCCAAATAACTTACCAAAAAGAGGATTGATCATAATAGTGCGATAGTTAGAAGGATTATTGATATCCCCGCTTTTAAATAGAGGAATAACAACACTAGTCGTCCACTCTAGTGGGAACCCAACCTGAGTTACATCATTGAAAATTTTCTGATATGCGGAGTGAGCACCTCAACCCCCCACTTTAAAAATTCAGCTTGCAACCCATCAACATCTTGAGCTTTACCATTTGCTAGATTCTTTATGCCATGTTTGATGTCTTCCTCCGAGAAAAGCTCGATCGAAGTCTGAATTATGGGAGGAATATCCTTCTGTTGAGACCGCTCATAGAGAATCTTCACATATTCTAACCAATGAGCTTCTGTGATATTGTTTTCTATGTGTGTTTTATTTTGCTGCAACTCCCTCCAAAATCCTTTGGGATTGTGCTTTCCAAGAGAAATTAATTCAGAAGAAAGTTGAAACCATTAATGTTACACAGTCGGCACTTGTTGTAACCCTTATAACAACTCTCACATAGAGATAATTACTTACCACAACCTCGCATCATTTATGAAAACTCCTTGAGTGCAACTTGATTCAATTAGCCCGCTTTATTATCGATAACATGACAAAACCACAAGGTCCAAACTTAGATGACAAGGTATTTTATGATTATCACCAATGTCGACATGTTATGAATAGCTATTTCGCATTACATAAAAAGATCCATGATATCATTAACAACATCTCTCTTGAAGACCTAGATCCACCTACTAACACAATAATAGTTCAACTAAATGCTCGAGTAAAATTGTTTCTGATCCATTACCAAATCATGTGGAAACAAACAAGGCAACTAAAGTACATAGGGCTTATCATATAATATCCCCTCTACCAATTGATGCCCACCCGAGTTGATAGCATCTTGGTATCACTCGAAGTATATCACAAGTAACATCAGGCATTACCTTTTATGATTCAAATATTCCTCCAAGCGATGAGGAAACATCTAGACCGATATTCATTCATGCACAATTCAATTCTCAACCCATCCAAAGCGTTATAATAGACAATGGATCTAGTTGAAATCTTTGCACTGTGGCACTTCTTACATCTCTCGACTATACTACACAAGACCACTTGTGGGTACCACAACGCTTGAGGCTTTGGCGACCATTGACAAAACCCATTTGGGGGCATTGTTTTATCTATACAAGTAGGACCTAAGAGGATGGCTACTTGGTTCCTTGTAGTCCCTTCTAACAAGGCACTCAACATGTTACTCAAATGCCCGTGGGATTGTGTAATGCGCATTATTCTGTCAACATTGCATAGATGATTGAAATAATCACAAATGTAATGTCCCCTTCTAGGACAATTTAGAAAATGGAGTACTTGTCAAGATTAAGCAAAGAATGGGAAAACCCTTTTGCTTCAACCTAAAATATCCCAATGTCAGCTATTTTGAACCCAAATGGGGTTGGAACTAGCCAAGGTGGTGGGATAGATTAGAAGAAAACAATCGGAATTTGAACACATTCAAATCTGATTTTTAACCGCTGAAAAATAATTACTATTCAAACCCCAACTACTGCAATGTTCCAAAATTATTTCCCGTTTAACCATCCAAGCAAAAATTCTCAAACTTTGGATTTTGGGCCACAAAAATATGAAGAATAATATTCTAAAACCAGATTTCGCATAGCAAACACGAAACCCTAATTTTTCCCTAAAAAGTAGGTCGCCCAACACATTTAGGGCATCAAATCCACTCCAAAAATTATGAAATCACCTTCTCCTTATTTCTCCTAATTTCTACAACCACATTCAATGTTAAATTGATCCCAAACTGCAGATCTGAATTTTAAACAATTAATTAATTAAAATGCACCCAGAACAGCTAAAACTTCAAAAATTAATATCTTACTCAATACTTGGAGTTTTTGCATGAAACAAATTGCACAATAAAGTAGAAATAAAGAGTTTTCCAATGAACTAACAAACTGAATTTTTAGCCCACTGAAACCCACTCAAATCTGCCCTTGAAATCTGCCTCCAAGTCGCTAGGGTTAGAATAAAATATTTAAATAATTTCCAGCTCATAAAACCCTTCCAAAACCCTCAAACAATCAACCCTTGATCTAAAATAATTGATTAGACACAACAAATAGATCTAGCATAAATAACCTCAAAACATGATAGATCAAACCCCAATACCAGTCGTTATGGCTAAATAAATTGCAGCAACAATAATAGTCACAAAAGTACTTCAAACCCTCCACATACAATGCAGATTTACTCTCAAATGAATGCACCAATACTCTAAACCAAGTCGCCAATATTTAGAATGGAGAAACAATGCATAGATTCACTCAACAATGATTGCAAGAAGGCTTCAAAGTTAGGGCATACATCCCATTACTCCAAGCATAGAGTGATATCAAAAGTTCAATCAACATAACCCATAAAGGAAATGCGACCTCCTATAGAACTTAGGGGTGCAATGTCTAACGACCGACCTTTTCCCTTTTGGAGGGAAAACATAAACTCTCATTAAAATATTTAATACTAAGACTATGTGTACTTTATTTATTTTTTAATTAAATAAATAAAAGTAACTAACTTATGTGCACATTAAACTAACGAAAAAGACTCCCACTTGTAGCGCTAGGCATGCCAGGGTTCTGATGCAAATGAAAAATAGATATTAATAATGTCCACGAAAAAGGGGACATTACACAAAACAACATGGTGGTGACTATTCCTAGTATAGTGTATGAGTACCTTATTCAATCTATCCCAAAACTTGCTTTAGTTTTTGCTCAATAGTCTACGTCTCATACCGGGACACAATGCTTGTAGACCACTATACCGAATATTGATGATATCCCTAAATGTATTTTGCAACACCCACCGATACAACATTACCACGAGCATGTTGTGACTTTTACTTCTCATATGCACACGACATAGCAATTCGGAAGTAACTATGTGGGCATGACCTTCATGGAACACTAGTGCACTCTAATTTACACCAAGATCCTTACTACACTTGTGACCCACATCATAGATTCCACACAATTGAGGATGATAGCATAGAGCATCATATTACACGTGACTATATCTTAGATTTGGGAGGTCATTATTCGTTGACATGACTACTTTGTATTCTTTGTGTCCTAGTATACGATAGTGCCTTCACGCGATCATCAGTTATCCTCTTAGGACTTTCCACACTTGTATATAGTTTCTTGTGCGCACACACTTGTACCATGATTATTAATTATTTGACACCTTCACCCCTAGTACTAGACTAGGTAGCTTAATGTCCCCTTTTAAATCTGAATTACATAAAACTGGAAACTCCACAAAAATGATTTCTAAAATGATGTCAAACTGCCAATACAAACAATAATGAACAACAGACTGAAAATAGCTTTTATTTATTCAAATAATCACTTTCCAAGATACCCACAAGGCCAAAAATGGTGATTTGGGGCCTAAGAACAACCTACAAGTGAAATCTGAATTTTTCTACACTTATATGAATTTACAAAAATAAATTAAGGGCTGGAACAGTGTAGAAAATAACAGCAGTGATTATTATTGAAATTGTACCAATAGAGGGCTGGAAAATGATGTCAAAATTGCCTTTAATGATGCCAAAGAGTCTCCAATCACCCACAGACCATACAGCAATGAAATACCCTTCCAAAAGGGGTCGCACCACTCTCCTAGGTGGTCACTTTTGGCCAAAAAGTGCCAAGAACTGTTCCAGCTGCAAAATGGCTTGAAAATAACAAAGGTTTGGCTGATCCAAACCCCACAAACTCACAAATTCAGATCTGTATTGAAGCCCAACTGATATAGAGTGAAAACAGCCCAAAAGTGTCCTAGATCTAAATTATAACCTTCCAATAACTGCAAATCTGAAGTGTAGCACAATAGTGAACCCCGGGTGGATTCACCTCACAAAGTTGAGGAGTTTTCGTTCCCCAACCTTCAAACCTTGGAGGTTTTCGTCCCCAAAGCTTCTTCTCCTTAAGGTTTTTGTCCTTAGAAGATTTGATGCAAGCAAAATAGCTTAACATGCAATGAGAGAAAATAGATTGGCAAAAGATGATCCCCATGGCTCCCCACACCTCTATTTATTTATTTTTTCTGTCACAAACCCCAAGGAAAGCATGCATATGGTTCACCTCCTTCTTTTGGGTCTTATGTTGCACTTTATCCCCTAGGACGAGTTTACTCCACTTTAGATTTAATTTTTATGATTTGCCAATATTATTTCTTCATTGAATTTTACTTTTTCCTCTTTAATCACTTTAAGTGACATTATTATAAGTTGCTTTATAAAATAAACATAAGAAATGAATTTAGCAACTTAAAATAAAAGTCACCACCTTCTTCCCCTTTTTCACCCCTTAAGCCCCGGGAAGAGAATTGGGCTAAGGGTCTTCATAAGATTAATATCGAGAAGGGGGCATTATAGTAGCTACCCGACAATGTAGCTCATTTCACAAGACCAATGTGATTGTTGAGGGGGCAACTCTTACCTAGGACCCCGCCCAGTATCTTCCACAAATTATAGCCTATGCCACAAGGCCATTGATGTGTTCTAGTTTGTAGTTTTCTCTTTCCGGTCTCCTATTACGCAAATACAAAAATAATAAAATATAACGAAAATACAAAAACAGGACTTGTGTGTGACTTGTTCGATCATTGGATAGATTTGAGCCTTAAGATCATTTAGATTTAACGCTCTAGGTCATATCCTTTCACACCCGAGCCTTATAGTACAAATCAATTGGTTACAAATACATAACCCATGGACATCACCCACCTTATGGCTTCTATAGCCTAGCACCTTGGGGTATGTCTACGTCGGGGTATATTACATGTTGAGCATATTGTGGCTTCTTACATCCCTCTACTTGAGGGATGCTTACCACATCGGAGGCATACCCGCACTAGGGGCATCAAACCAAATGAGCATGTAATCATCATTTCCTCATTCACTAGTCTATTGTGGGCACCATGCTACTATTGCTAATCTTATATTGCTTTCTTTCTTTCTTATGATACATGTTATATATTGTGCTTTATCCAATGAATACATTCCTTATACAGAGAAATTGATTTGACCATGCTCCATGCCTACTCAAATTCATCATTTAATGTTAATACTTTCTTTGTTGCATACTGCTATACTGAATCCTGATTGACTACTATTGGCCTTGGGCTCCTATTTTGGGTATCTAACAATATTAGTTGCATCCATATATGCCTGTATTTGTCTTATGCTTATGTGTATTGTGTGATTTGACTCTCTAACCACTTATATCTTGTATGACATGTGATCGTATCTACTTTGACTACTCTTAGCACTTATATGCTGTATGTTATGCGACCTTGTCTTCTTTGACTTCCTCTAGGCACTTGTGTGTTGTATACTTTAGATGCTTTGCGATATTGTATGCTTTATGCTTTGTTTGTTCTATGCACTTGCATCCTCTATGCTCTATGTGCTTGCATGCTCTATGCTTTATTTTCTCATATGCCATTGTTTCTCTATGAATGATTTCTCATTGATTATGGTTTATGCTCACACACATTGGGTATCTACAACCCATCAAGTTTCCTAGACACATTACTTGCTACACCTTTAGATCGAAACAAATTTCCTAGGACACATTTCTTATCTTTCTTGAGTTATTGCCATTAGACAAACATTGCTTATAACACACATTGCATATGATACACTTTGTTTAGAACAGAAGGATTATTCACATAATTTCTTAGCATACATTGCATGACACATTTCTTGCTCTAGGCGCAATGATTGATACATTTTTAGATTTATATCTTGCTCCAGGAAAAATGGTTGATCCATATTGCAATTCATAGCTTGCTCACAACACATGGCTTATTACACATTTGCCTCTAGCACATTCACTAATATATCTCTTGATTTACAAGCTGCTCATGGCAAATTGATTGTTACATTCCTGGCTCTAGGCCCATTACTTGATGCATTTTTATGACTATATCATTGCTTATTACACGCTTTAGCATATTGATTGTTACATTTCTTGTTCTAGGCACAATGATTGGACACATACTTGTTTTTGTGCACACAAGCTAACAACTACTAACACTGGTCAAGTCGGCCTTGACTTGTCAATTATGTTTGTTTATAATGGGCATATCATGTCGTGTTGTGTCAAGTCACATCATAGGTCATTATAAATCCATTAGGAGTTCGTGTGGTGTTGTCATATTATTCTACTAATCACTGCTATGCTATTTGTTGATTTATTGAACATTTTCATGTTATGCCTCAAGATTGATGACGCTTAATACTTGTTTCTTTCAAAAATGTTCAGTTAAAATGCCTGAAACAATATTATCCAATTAAACATTTTTCCTTTAAAGGATGGCTTGTCTACCAAGAACTTTCGAGCATGGCAGTCAATGTAACACTTGAATAGAGTCGTCAGCAAGTAAAGTTTGAATTTTTCCTAAGCATACACCATTTCCAATGCTTTCCACTTGCTGGTTGTATAGCTTTTATCAGTATCAGACATTTTTCTGCTTGCATAGTATATAGGATAGTCAACATTCGTCACTTGGCAGTTCTATAAGTTTTCTCATCATCAAATAACATGGATCACCGTAGGATGCAATCATTTTCATGAGGATAAAATTTGACACACTCGTGGGAGCACTTGTTCTCTTTTCTCTATGTATGTCAATTGTCCATGGCTGTATAGTACCACTTAGGCCTTTTCCTATCTACTTGTAGTTTCCCATGCTATATACTAGTTGCTTAGTTTCATCTCCTCTTTCACTCCTCAACTTTCATCTGTGTGTGATAGGCATTTGTGTAACCAAACATTGTTTAGCTTTGTTGTGGGATGTCTGGTTGTGTTTCAAGAAGAACTTGGGAAAATCTCTGAGCCTATTCAACTTCATCAGAAAAAGATGCATTTTTGTCAAATACAACATCTCTTTTGATAATAATCATCAGTAAGGTCATAGCACTTATACCCCGAGACTCCAAACTAAAACCAAAAATATTATTTTTCCAGAGTCTTAAAGGTTTGATTAGTTTCACCAGTAGTGTGAGGATAAATTGTGTACCAATAACACAAAAATTTCTCACATACATCTCCAAACTTATTCAAGAGACATGTTTCTCACTACTTTGATAAGACTTCTACACAACAAGAAGGAAGTGTGAATTTTTCTGCTGAGAATTGGTCATAATTTTTGCCTTTCAAGATGCAGTGGACCATTGCCTAGCCTCAGAAGTCTTCAATACGGTATCTACAGCTTCCTCCATAATTTCATGTGATTTTCCTACCTTAAACATGCCTATTATTACAATTAGGTTTCTTAGGCCCGTGTAACAAGCAAGGTTTCCTCCATGTCAACAAAGCCCACATTGTCAGCTGAATGCTTGGGACAATTCTTGTCATTTTGAGCTCTGCATCCACAGTAATAACTCATTCAATTAAGGTTCACGTTTTGTTGGTTTGGATAGTATGTGTTTTCAAATCCATTTTCATTCTCCAAGATGAAACTTCTTGCTTTCTTTTTCATGCACTTTTGTATCCAGTTTCATCAGCTAATATTCTTTCCAAGATTGAGCTTTTTCTTTTGTCTTATGTTTTTAATGGGTAACCTTCTTTTCTTATGCTAAACATCAATGGAACTTATACAAAATCAAGGAATATATAGTTTTTTTAGATCATAGTGTCATCATTGACAAACTCTTATTTATTTTACGCAAACCTACCTCCTATCTATGTGTCTATAGGAATGCAAGCCCCTTATTTTCCAATAGAATAGCATGGGACGTACCCCTAATGGAACTCTCCTATCAACAGTAGCAACCCTATCACCTATAACTCTTAGACTTTGAACAACACTCCAGCCTGCCTTCTCAGTCTTGAATTATTTAACAAGCTTCTTCCTCTGTAATGACCCTTTCAAGGGTTTTAACCACACACAAAATGCAGATCTGATTTTTAAATAGCAGCAGACTGTATATACAAAATCAGCGACTATATCTACCATAAAATATGTCAAAAAAACCACGAAATGCCTTGAATCCACTTGCCACAATTTTATATGTATTTTATGGAATAACAAGAGCCAAAATCACAAAAAAATACTGAAGAACTCACTCTTGGGAATTAATTATGAACTGATTGTTACAGTCACAAGAAAATTATAGATCTAAGGCATAAAAACCCCTAAAAATCACCAAACTTCAGATTCCGACCTTAGAAAATATTACAAATCAGATTATCGATCCAAATTACTCAAATAGTTCACCAATTGCTCAAAACCCTACCCAAGGTAGGTTGCTCCACCCTAATAAATCAATAACAAGCTGGAAATGACAAGTCTCTCTCCAAATCAGCCTCAAACATCAATCCCAAGCCAAGGAGAAGGGTTTTCATCCTTCCCTTAACCTCTAGAAGGGTTTTCGTCCTTCTAGGCAAGTCGCATAAGGAGGTTTTCGTCCCCAAATGCAAGAACAAGCAGCTCTAAGCTCACTTTTCTCCAATAAGATAAATTGCGCCAAGTCTAGCTAGCAAATGGTGCATTAGATCTCCTTTTATATCCTTCAATTGGCGCCAAAGTACAAAAAGAAAGGCCGACCTCTATAAGAAGGGAAAACACTAAAGAAAACTATAAAATATTAGTAAAAACATATTATAAAGGGGCTCAACATTCTTCTCCTTCATCGTTGATTCTTTGCCATGAAGAAGGAATGGCAAGAAGACCAAATATCAGCTTCTAAGTGGGAAAAAGGACATTACATCCTCTCAAACCATTTTTTATTTTTTCAATTTTTGGAGTTGTCTATGACTACGAGGGTTTGATGGCTATAATAGGTAACTATGACATCGTAGAAATTCAGACAGCAATGAGGAAACAAGATGGCAATCATACCAAAAATTGAACAATATAAACCATGATCAAAATGTAGTGCAACCAAAACAATTATTGCATATGTACAAGAATAGAGACTAAGAGAATTTTCACACAATCGTCATCACCATAAATGAGAACACAATGTTTAAGAATAGAAACATTTTCCTTGATGTATATAGTCGGAATGAACATAGTGTCCAATATACAAGCCTCACTTCACATATGATAACAAATAGATTCGTGGTGGAGAACACAATGGATTAATAAGATGGACCTCCCCATGTTTCTACCCAATTAGTAAATATAGATTAAAACATGATAGGTGTGATGATTCACAATATTACAAGCACATTACATCTGATACAAGCATTACTTCATTAAATATACACTTTTATAGGTAGTAGCTCAATGTAGATATCATGTGCACTTGAATCTATCATCTAGAACATTGTTAGTACAAAGGTTCAAACTTTCCTTGTTTTTGGCACACCCTAAAGAGGCGACTTTCAAAACCAAACATGCGAATTATTTTCAATAGAAATCCTTGAGAATAACCACCATTAACATTGAGTGTATTTAGGTCACTTTTCCCCACTATCTAGCATGTCTCTGATTTCTAAAATTACTATTATAAAATTATTTTACTTGCACGATATTAACATTTAAATATTATTGTACCAAAAGATCAAAAACAAGTACGGGGAGCAAAAGGGTAGAAGTAGCGGATCAAGTTGCGAGAACATTTGAAGTAAAGAAAAGGCATAACCAAGGCTTACAAGGAGGTCGCCACGATCAAAGGCTCTGCCACTCTTCGCAAAGGCAAATATAGGAAGGGCAAAGCAACTAATTTTGGTGGTGCCCAACCAATCCAATCCTCTTACATGCATGGTTTTCACACGGCCATCAAAACCACAGGTGTTGGCATTGTCACATAGGAGCAAAAGGTAATGGACTCAATTTTCACTATGGTCTACAAGGAATTCAACCACAATAGATCCTTCCATGTTTGTGGAGAGTTTTGCAAGTAGAGAATCACTCGAGCCTTTCCTAACTTCTTCCATGAACTAATTGTGGTGTTTGCTTCCCAATATACTTCTCCTTTCTCACCTTCGATTAGGATTTCTGAGGTTTCGGTAAAGATCCTAGAAAACTCCCAACACATGCAAAGGAAGCCTATAGGAATGCTCCAGTTCGAAGATCCCTTCACATTCAACAAATGGGATGCCCTCATCCATTTCTAGGGTGTCATGGAGGTTTTTTAAAAGGACAATCCTCGAGACACCCTCCTCTCTAATGATTGGATTAACTCGCTTTAGAAGACATTGTGAATAGATATATTTTTGTTGCATGGGAAAATGACCATGTTGTGTGGATTTTTCTCTTCGAATGAAATCCATCTGGTGTAACATTGATGATCCTACCATTTCCTAGCTCGAAAGTGGATTTTTTATGGTCCATTTTAGAACAAAAGTGGATAGAGACTTTGTGTAGAGGTACGGCTCATGGTTCATTGGAAGGGCTGAAATTTTCATATGCCCATTGACACTTTTTTCAACCCAGCATCTGCTCCTATCACCAAGATCCTAATGTGGGCTCGTCTATATAACCTTTTGTTAGTTATGAGAGCCCCAAGTATGATTAAGTGTTTGGTGGAAAGACTGGGAGACTTCATTAAACTTGATAAGGAAATGGCGGATACCTGAAACAAATTTGTGAGAGTCTGTGTTTTGGTGGATATCTCTCAGCCTCTCTTTCATTCAATCATATTCTTTCCTCTCGGAACATAGACCAAATTTGTAAACTTCGAGGGTCGTCATTTAGATGATTTTCTGCAATCAATTGGGACACAATATTACAAATTGTTCAGCTAAATCTTCTATGGGTTCCAACAATGTCCAGTTACTTAGGTCAAGAAGTCGGGTGTTCCAAGTATAGTTTTAACTTTTAGCACAAGAAAAATTGGGGATCCCCAAGTTGTCAAAGGATAGTAGGCTTGAGAAGCATTCAATGCAGTATAAGGGCCTGAAGCATGGTATATCTTGTGAGGCTAAGGGCACTATTGTTCTGAATGGCACTGAAGTTGGGTTATAGATTAATAATGCTCTGCAAAACTTGAAGCCAGCACCTACAGGCAATTTAAAGGAGATTTTGGCCATGAGGATGGCTGATCAAAAGATGGATGATGAATCAAAGAAGTCTATGGTAATCGAGCAACAGGATACAGATGGCTTTCTGCCCTTGTATGATGCAGATTTTCACGAGAAAGAAGAACAATTGACTTCCTTGAAAGAAGTCGACACTAAACTAACAGAATCCAAGTTGTCTGAAGCAAATTGTGAATAATCAAAATGTAGAGGACGAAAGATGGAAGTGGAATGGTTGCTGATGGATGCAATGAACTCAGTTGATGGAGGAACACAATGGACCATGGAGGACTTTCTTACCTGAAGGGGAAGGAGGTTGCTTTGCACACATTGCTGATCTCTCTTCTTTTCTGTGTTTTTGTAATTGGGTTAGGGTTTACCTGGTTTAGCGAACATACAATAAGAAGTCCCTCTAGACTCTTGGTTTGATAGGTTTTTGATGGTTGTGCTGTAAGCTACAGGTTATTTTTAGATGCTTGTTATTTAGATTTTTTTGGTTTCAGGCGTTCCCTCCTTTGCCATTCATAGCTCCAGTCAAAGGTGTTTACATATTAAAAAAATAACATTTAAGTATTATTATTCTTTATTAACAAGAAACTCCAAAAAAATGATGTATAAAAATGTTAAACTTCAAAAGCTTCCATTTTTTTAAATCTAATTTTTACAGGACTAGGGACTTTATCAGCAACAAGACGGATCTCGAAGGCATCATGAAGTCGGAATCCTATTTTTAAATCCATAAGTACAATTTTCTGCACCCAAGTTGGAGAAATGAAAATTTTAAGTCATCGAGTGTCACACACGAAACATGAATTATTGCATCTTGCAAGAAATAAAACCAGAAATTATCATCAGCTTCTCTTAATGATGTATATTTATTGATATTAAAAGAGTTGTTCAATCATTCATTTAAAATAACCTTCAAAATGTTTACCCGAGATCTTGAGGAAGTTTGAAACCACCAATGCGCACTTCGCTTTAATGAGCAAAGCTGTACAATTGTAACAACCAAATTACAAGCTAGTCATAATGATATGAAAACTTCGGAGGAATAATTAAAAAAATGTATCAATAGCTACACAAAAAGTAACTCTGAATCATTTTCTACTGAAAAAATTAGGATTAAATAAATAAGAGAGTAAAAATGTGTTAATCATGTTTATCCTTTGATAACTTGATTAGCTGATTGTTTGTGTGATTGTGTTGCCTATATAATTTCTAGAAATGGTACACGCAAATAAATAAGACAAGATCAACAGTAAGAGTTATGAATGGGTTCCATCCATAATTGTTCCATTAGGTAATATCATAATGTTATAGAAGAGTCTCTCGAAGTTTTGGATCATTTAACATTGTGCCTGAAGCAAGAGTCAAGACATTATACATTTCTATATTCGCCTAAAACTCTATCAGCTTCTTGTTTTCAGCAGTACACATTAATCTTTCACTAGCACCTAGTCTAGTGCATTATGAATATTTGCATGTGATCCACACATGAACCACATCTGCAATATGTTTGTCTTGATGTTCACATGAGACCACTAACCTCGTAAGCTTACATCAATAACCATCAAACTGCTAATTTAGAAGAAAAGTTGGTTCAACAATAATAATTGGTTAAACATGAATATGTCAATAGCAAGTCATGCAAACATGCTGTACAAAAACTAGTTGATGGTAAGAATATAAAATGAGGATGTGGATCTGCAGATATTCCCGATTAATAGCAAGTGATGTATAATCTCTGATGTTTATCTCATTTTCTGGAAATTACAAATCTACTATGCTGCAATATGCTTGAATTGTACTTCAAATCAACATTGATGGAATGTGAAAATCCTGCTTCAATTAGCATCCTTAAGTTGTTAGAAATAAAATAGTATAAATATTGACACAAGGATTTTAACCTGAATTCTCTGGAGTGGGGAAAACCAACTGAAAGTGGCAAGAGCTCAACTCCCTCTCCGTATTTTGTCTAAAACAGTTACAAAGGCCTCAGATAGAGCATGCTACTATTGTACTCATTCAAACTATTTGCTGCACCACAATGCTTACTCCTACAACCAACCGAGCTCACTAACTCTTCCTCTCACACTCTTTGCTTACATATAGACACATTGGGAGTGTCCTGTCATGCACTAAAGGACTTTGATTTGACTTAGAGTTGGAAGAGATACCGTTTTCTACCATAACCATCTATATGTTTCTCACATGCAAAAACTGCTCCATCTGTCAGGGCAAAACTGCCATGACATCTGCAAAACCACAATGGCACATACTTAACTGTCATGCCACGAATGAAACTTCCATGAACATCCAAAACCACCATTAGTAATGAGCTGCCAACCTGCTGCATCTGGTAGTTTTTTCACCATGCAAAATGTTCTTTGTCTACAGGTCTCATTCTAATTTAATTTTTGGTTGCATGATGCAGACTGTGTCTAGATCTTTATGGATCCCCTTTTCAAGAGGTTTTTGGACCTACAAAAGCTATATGCTTAAAGAGATGTGGGAAGAGTTCCCCACTTTCTCCTTGAGCTACCGTCTTGCTTTCCTTGGTGTCTTCCCCTTCATGTTGATTTGTCAAGACTATTGTGATCCTCTTCTGGTCCCTCAACCTTTTCTATACAACAACATATCTTCCTTCAACTCTTCTTGTGCATCCAAGGCAATATAGCTCATATAGATACAAGTTCTCACAATTCAACATTGAGTACATCCTCATGATTGAAGGTAGGTCAAAGCATGAAAGCATTCTCTCCAAACCGCTCCAAGATGGTGAATGGCCCATATCTTAAAGATTTGATCTTCCTCACTTGTCCTTGGAATCTCTCTTTGCTCAAGTAATGCCACACCTTGGCCCCACACTTGAATGTGTGCTCTTGACAATGCCGGTCATGCCTAGCCTTGGTTTGAGAATTCTCTAGTTGTTCTTTTACTTTGAGATGGATTCACTTAATCCTTTCAATGAATTCTGCGGCCCTTGTAAACTCTAAATCTGATTATCCCCTTGTGTTTGTTGTCCCAATGTCGCATCAAGTAGGTTGGAAGGAAAATACCACAATCATGCTTCAAAGATTGGGTGACTTATTAGTGAATGTGTGGACTTACCTCTTGCAGGAATGTTGAATATAGGCCAAAGATGCATTCCAAGTCCTTGGACGTTTATTGTTATAGCCCGTTATTAGTTGAACCAAGGTCTTATTAAGACCTTATGTTTACCCATTGGTTTGAGAATGGAAGGTTGTGCTTCTTTTTAGCTTGGTATTAATCTTTCTCCACAAGGTGGTCCAAAACTTCCCCAAAATCTTGAATCCTTATCTGATATAATAGACTTACACAAACCAAATTGTGCCCAAATATTAGAAAAACAAGATTAAATTGCTTCATGCCCTTTTATTGTCTTCTTACATGGAATTAAAACACACATTTTGTTGAATCTATCTACAACAACATACAAATAGTCACGTCCATACTTGGACACAGAAAAACCGCCCACATAATCCATAGATATACTCTCCCCTGATCTAGTTAGCTTAGAAAGAGGCATGTAGAATCCTTCTTTCCTAACGATAAGCTTGCTTGTGTAACATAATTTACACCCTCTTATGAATTTTGATACCTATTCGTGCATTTTTACCAGTACACATACTTTGCAAATGAGCCACAATTTTGTCAAAACACTAAATGACCCAAAACAAAGTAAGTATGTACTTTCCTCATCAATAAAAATATTTCCTCCTTTGGCACACATGGATAGTTTGACTTCTAGACTAACAAAATCGACTTTATCTTAAGCATCCATCTTTCTTGTCTTCAAATCATAATGTCTCCCCAAAATATGCATCTTTAGCATATGTTACCTCATAAGCCTCTTTTGTGAAAAGATCGAATTTTGAAACTATTTCAAAAGTTGAAATGCGCTTTCAAATTGGTGGCCTAGACAGTATATCTGCCACTACACTTATGCTCCCATTCTTGTATTGATCACAAAATTAAATTTTTGAAGAAATCCCATCCATTTGTAGTGTCTTACTTGCTACAAGTTATTTTGTGCTTGCAAATATTGAAGAGATTTATGATCAGTATGATAAATCATTTCATTTGCCAACGAATAATATTTCCATTTCTTAATTTCTTAAATATGTACATACATTTCTTTGTCATAAACAGGTAATCTCCTACAACTTTTGGAAATACCTCTAAATGATAACCAACCGGATTACCTACTTGCAATGATAAAGATGCTCCCATTGCATACTCACTTGCATCCGTTTCAAATTTGGTTAATTATTGCAAATTAGGAAGAGCAAGCATTTGCATGGGGTTTTTTTATACTTCAAGGAATTAAAAGCATTATTTTTCTCCTTAGCCCAATCAATTTATCACTTGTTATTGTGGATAATGATGGAATAAACTTCCTCCTATACAAAACTATATGCAATCGTGATTAGGGATCCCTATTATGGAATGCCTTTGACCATGAAACCCTCAAAATACTCAACAAAATACTATAGATATAATGCACAACACACAAATGCAAGCATAATTTATTCTAAACCCAACAATTCTTACTCAATTTTGAAACCGATACATGGCAACACAATAAGTATCTCATTAGCGACTTGCTCAACAAACCTTAGATCCTACGATCTTTGCTCGCTAACTTGTAATCTTTGCAAGTGTGGCACTACAACACAAATCACACACTAAACTGAGTATTCCATGCTATATTATCAAATCGTGCAAGAGTCATTCCTCACACTAAGCATGCTTATATAATGCAAGATCCACCTACTCACAATATCACCTTGAATCTACAAGTGATCCATATGACACTACCGTTCGTCCCAATCCTCTATGCAAGATAGGACCCAAACAGAACTTGATGCAAATTGAGTCGGCTCAACCATTACAATTACGGATTAGGTAAAATCTATGTCGGCTCATACAACAATGTCCCATTTGAAACTCCTTTGCCATGTTCGGGCCATAGCACATAGGACTCGTGTCTTTGTGAACTGCTTCACTAAATCCTTGCACATTATCTCAATATAGCTCAAACAACTTTGAAATTCCAAGAGGAGACATGCGCTATCAAATAGAACAAACATTATTAATATGAGCTTTCTCAAAATCTTAATGCATTACCACCAATAAAACATGTGACTCTGATGTGCATTGTACTAAAGTCACCTTCCTTTGCACCAAGTAATGAAACCTTGCACTCTCAATCCAACATTCCTTTTGATCAGTAGAACTCAATTATGAACTCTAGAAGATATTATGATTTATAATGATATCCTCTAAAAATGCCGCAATCACTCCAACTTGACATTACATGTGTGTATCATAGATAATGTGTAACATTGCCGATACTCTTCTTGATGGAAACTCTGTGTAAAACACAAGTTAGATTGTTACTAATTTAGCACACATGCAAACGAAAATGAAACATTAGAGTAAATACTTGTGTAGAATATGACTCACACAAAACACATAACAAGACTTGTGTTCAAAATAACACTTACATGATACACACACAAAGACATGTGCAAACAAGACTTGCATAATACAACACTACTGATGTTTTTGTGTGATGCAAGATTGCTTTATAAAACCCAAATGCTCCTACATCATACACCTTGGGTAACAAGAAAAATCATAAGCTCATGCTTCGCAGCTTCGAATGCTCTTATCCAAGTCGGATCCTCAATGGCTGGACCCATCGACTCAACCAAATATTTTGTGTATTCCTTATCTCATGTCCACTTGCTTACCATGGTGTAAATCACTCTTTTCCACCTCTTCGTGTTGTTTCTCCGCATCTACATTCTCGAATCAATCTCTAACTCCAAATCCAAATTTGTGCTTCCTCATTCATCTTGTGCCTCGAATATTGATATAAATCTACCACATTGAATATTGGTGAAATATCGATTCCCACTTTGGTAACTCAATTTCATATGTTTTTTTCGCAAGCTTCCTCAACACTCTGCACTTGCAGTCCAATCTTCTTTAGCTTCAATTTATTGTAAGTCCCTTTTGAAAACCTCTCCTTTCACAAATGTGCTAAGAACATGTCTCTTACTTGATATTAACCTTCCCTTTGCTTAACACCTACGTATATTGCTTATATTGCGCCAAACTTCTCTCTAATTGTTTGTATACTTGATCATGTATATTCTTCATATAATTTACAAAATCTTTTGCATCCGCATTCTTATCTCCATGTTTCTCATGTCACGCAATGACTCCACTTAGACTCAAAACAACACACAATTTGGAATGGTGTCTTTCATGTGCTCCTATTCACCAAATTATTATATGCAAACTCAAGTTGCCCCAAAATGTTATCCCATCTACCGAGGGTGTCTTGATCAAACACCTTAACAAATTCCCCAAACTCCTATCAATGGCTTTTGTCTATCCATCTATATGTGAATGATATACGGAACTATGTTGCAACCTTGTGTTCAATTTCTTCCACAAAGTTTTCGAGAAATGTCCTATAAACTTAGCATCTCTATCGTCAATACTTCAGGCGATCCATGTTATTTGTGACCTCTTTGAAACACAAGTTAGCAATGTTAATCACATTACTAGCCTTACTACATGTTATAGAATGTGTCACCTTAGAAAACCTATCTCTGACTACAAATATTGTATCACTCCCTATCTACATTTTAAGCAATCCTAAAACAATGTTCATATTGATATCTCCCAATCACTTTGGGATTAGGTAATGGCTATCTGAACCTACATTTGAACTTTTCCCTTAACCAACTAACATACTCTACACTATTGCACATACATGCATATATTTGTACTCATCCGCATGCCGAAATACCTTTCCGCCAACAAAGTGCATATGTGTTTTCATCGGCAAAGTGTCCTACCAATCCACCACTATGTTTCTCTTTCACAAATTTTTGTTCATTGAACCCCGCGTTATACACATTCGCTCTCTCTTGAATAAAAATCTTTCTTGAATATGAAATCTAATCACAATGTTTTGTCTTCGCCCAATGGTTCTATACATACTTTCTATGCCTCACCGAAATCCTCAACTTTTGCATACTATGTCTTCATTGAATCAAAGCCTGACTTGACTCTTAATTCATTCAAAAGTAAAATCCTTCTACTCAAAGTATCGACATCTTTGTTAGACTTGTTGCTTCTATGTTTCAACACAAACAAATAGCTTTGCGAAAATTCTACACGCTTCTTGTATCTTTGATTCGGTTTACACTAACTATTGATGAACTAGTAACACCTAATGATGTAATATCCCTTACGATCAAAGACCCTTAGCCTATTATGTCTTCCCAACGGCTAAGGAGAATTTAAAAGGGAGACTTAAGTTTTATTACTTTATTATAAAGTGCTAAAAAATAAAATAGACATTATAAAAAGCACTTATAATAAAATAATAGACTTAATAATAAAATAAACATAGAAAGAGCCAACAAGAGAAAAGCATTTATTAAATTGTTTATCCTATGGAAAAATGTGACTAGCTTGAGGAGCAATTAGAAAATAGAAAAAGACAAAAGTTCATGGGTCAAAAGTTATCCTCCCAAGGAAAATGCGACTTGGCCTAGAAAGGATGGAGGGTGGAAAATGCATAGAAAAAATCATTGTATGCTGATTGGATATTTTGGAGGTTGTCTTGGGTCTCTTCTTTCTTTATAAGGAGAGGTCGACTTGTAGGAAGGCATTCTATGATCATTTGATATTTTCTTAATTTGCAGCTGAAGCTTGAGCTTTTGCTTAAATATTCTAAGGACGAAAACCCTTAGGATTCATCCCTCTTGTGGACAAAAACCCCAAGAGAATGTGAGGAATTTCTATTCAGGAAATTCTATTGAGCTTACACAGATTTTAGTCATTTCCAGCAGTTGTACGAAGGAGTTTTTGCAGATTTCTAATCAAGGGTTTGAAGAAATATTGCAGCAGTGTTTATTCTATTTACCTCTAGTGGAGCGACCCATATTTTGGATGTATTGATGACATTCTAAGGTGTTTGTGGACTATTCTGAGCTGCTGTTATAAAATCAGGTTTTTATGAATCATCTCCAATCATTTTCTGAATTTTTGGATAAATAAAAGTGCCATTTTTATTCACTTTCAGGGGCAGCAAGTCTGCAGACTTATATAAATTTTTGCAGCCTATTTTACCTTCAAAAAATTGTATTTTTATGCATGCATGAGCTGTTAAAAATATAGAAATCAGTTTGGAGTGAATGGGTATGAATGTACTTGCTGATTTGTGTGGATTCCTCTTAAAACCCTAGTCGCATTTTTCTGGGTTCATTCAAATCTGCATTAAATAAATTTCCATGTTTTCTCTAATCTGCAATTTTGAGTTTGGGATTTGCCTAAAATCCAACTGGGGGCAAAAATAGTCCCATTGGGGACATTACGAGATGATCTAACTAAGGCTTTGTGCGTTGGCGGTTGGCGTAATGGTTCATGGCTTAATACGGTATGTTACGGCTTGAAGGGGCCTTGGCAGATGCGCGATAGTGATGTGGGGCAATACATAGCATTTCGCAGCACTCAAACTAAAGGAAATGCAACCAACTTCACAAAAAGTGACAAGTGCTCGAGGTCTTGATCCTTTGAGAGCAAAAGGTAAATAAAGATGGGCATGGGAATCATTTTGGTTACACTAACTAGGTCATTCACCAAAATATGTCAACAAATATCTTTTCTACCACACGATGATGACCTTATACACCTTGTCTTCAACTATCTTTGGAAGATGCTTGCAATTGCCTTCCACACACCGTACATGTGAAAAGAAACAATAATAAGATCAACTTCACAAGGACTTACGACCTTGCTCTAATAGCAAATGATGCGGTGTTGGTTAGGGAAACTGTTATGGGGTGCCTTAAACCATGCAGCCCTCAAAATACTCAACAAAATACTATGCATACAATGCACAACACAAGCAAACACAATTTATGGAACTATGAACTCAGCAATCTTTATTCAATTTACAAATGCAACACATGGCAACAAAATAGCTATCTCATGAGCGATATTTTCAACAAACTCTAGATCCTAAGATCTTTGCTTGCTAAACTCACGGGGTTTGCAAGCGTAGAACTACAACACAAATCCCACACGATACTAACTAGTCCATGTTATATTATCAAATTGTATGGGAGTCATCCCTAACACAATAGTAGTGGCATGCTTATATAATGCAAGACCCACCTATGTGCAATATCACCTCAAATATGCAAGTAACAAATATGACACTACCGTATGTTCCAAACCACTATACAAGATAACACCCAAACACAATTTGATGCAAATTCAATCGGCTCAACCGTTACTGATTATGGAATAGATGAAATTCCCATCGGTTCATACAACAACGTCATAATTGAAACTTTGCAATTCTGAAGCCATAGCGCATAAGGATCGTGCTCTAAACAACTTCACTAAATCCTTGTGCACTATCCAAATATTGCTCCAACAATTATGAAATTCCAATGGTAGACGAAGCTATCAAATAGGACAAACACTATTAGCACGAGCTCTTAGAAAAGCTTGATGCCTTACTGTATAGGGATCTATCTAATATATGTTATGTTATGTTATGCTATGCTATGCAGGTTAGTTGTTCGATTCATAAGAGTGATGATTGGTTGGCCACTTCAGATTTCAATCGTATCTCGGTAAAAGCTCCGAGTCGATCCGGTGCCCCCTATCCCCTATCTAATATAGGCGGTATGCGGTCAATTGTTTGTAGACCGCTCTAGTGTGCTACCTTCGGTTTGGTGTGGTGTTTGTATGCTCCCCTATATAGAACTACATGGCGCCCGCCTCTACCTCTAGAGAATAGACCTCTACCCCTGGATAGTTGGGAAAACATGTGACTTTGTTCCGCATTGTATTGAAGTCACCTTCCTTTGCGCCAAGTGATGAAACCACACGCTATCAATCTAATTCTCCTTTTGATCTGCAAAACTCAATTATGAACTCTAGAAGATATCTGCGATCCCTTATGAAGTCCTCTAGAAATGCCACCATCACTCTACCTTAACATCACCCACACATATCAACAAATAATGCGGAACATTGTTGATACTCTTGCCTGATGGAAACTATGGACAAAAC
This sequence comes from Taxus wallichiana var. yunnanensis, assembly GCA_018340775.1. NCBI lineage: Eukaryota > Viridiplantae > Streptophyta > Pinopsida > Cupressales > Taxaceae > Taxus > Taxus wallichiana. The sequence continues at coordinate 354,326,748 of CM031242.1, read as the reverse complement.
ACAAACTTTAGCATACATGCAAGCAGATAATGAAACATTAAACTAGAGACTTGCATGGAATAAGACTTGTTTGAAATGATATCCCAAGAAATGTGTTTTCTTTTTCTGAATTTTTATTTTTTTTGCTTTTTAAATAACTTTGATTATATATTTTTAAAATTCTATTTTATGGTTTGCAATTTTATTTTACTTACTTTTTACTTCTATCATTATCAATTTTTATATTTAAGTTTTAACTTTTACATTTTTTAGTTTATATTTTATATTTGGTTATATTTAATCTAGAATTTTATATTATTTAAAAAAATCTATTGTTCAAACTTAACTTGGTTTCTTTCTAACTTTATCCATTAACAAACTTGAACCGACTTTATCCTCATCCAACTCAAACTAGAACCGTGTGACTTAGCTTGTCGCCTTAAATCAAAATTAAAAAAACAAATTATAACGAGATAAACAATAAATTAAAAATAGTTAAGTTTAGGTCACCTTAATTATTTCCTCCATTCACTTTGCGGTCATTCTTAATAAATAACTTCCTAACAGAAACCAACAACATTTGGCTATTGAATGTAAGATGGATAGCATCTCCTTGCTGTACATGGACATTCTTTGTTCCCATTCATTCAATTTCCTACATTCAAATGCGATGGGATGGTCATCTGAAAGAACTGCACCCAGTCAAATCCAAAAGAATCACACCATGACAAAAACTTTGAAAAATCAAGTCCTTGTCCCCGGGGGAAATCAAAACTATTGATTCTAGTCAAATGAACAAAAATTTGATTCCCACTAGGACCAAGTTTGATTAATCCAATGGATTTTTCAAGGATCTTCGACTGGATACGAGAGAATTTATCTAGCATGAATGACTGTGAATAGGGGTAATGAAATCACCATTAGAAGGATCATGTCTTTCGCGATTTAGGATATATATCAATTTGTAGAGTGGTCGAGTTTACCTAATAGTTTTTCATTCCATATCTCAACCCCTAGGGGTCGGGATCTGGAAATCTTGTTGCTGCCATAACGATTTTGGTTCACGTTTTGTTTAAGCTTATTCTCCTGTCGTTAAGAGGATCCTTGTATCCCAGTGAGTTCCTGTTGATCATGCACGAGTCCCGGGTTGGATATTGTTGATTTTGATCACGGAAAATAAAGGAGAAGGAACTGCTACGGCGAAAAAGAGTGACACACCACGAGAATGTAAGGGGGAAAGGTATTTCAAATCAAGCGGAATCTCAAGCACCAACCTTCAAAGATATTTTGAAGGAATTCAAAACCTATTTTGCAAGGAAGAAACTTTCGAAACCTCTGCTACCAATGCCCGAGATATGATCCCCGGAAATGTTAGGAAATTAATATTTAATGTTTGCATTACAGGTGTTAGGTTAGTTAATATTTGTAATATTGTTATAAACAATATTACGATATATATTAGAATATATAGTTGTTGTGATATATTGTTATAACAATATATCTTGTATTGTTTGGGTGAGTTATATCAGGAGATATGATCTCCGTGAATATAGGAATGTATTTCCTATATAATTGTATCTTGTTTACGGAATCAAATAATGTAGTATCTATCTATATTCTGCTGTGCATTCTGAACCAAATTCAATATTTGGTATCAGAGCGCAAATAATAGGATCTGTGAAGAGCAGGGAGATCTATGAGAGTCCGTTGGAGGAAACTTAGCGGCGTTTAAAATCTGCATGTGAATGTGGAGAATGTAGAGCTAGAGAAATTGACGTCCAAGCATACATATCGTTGTATATTTAGATCTAAGTGCATAAGAACGAAGTCTTGGTGTCTTCACTACATATTCATCTGTGTCTCTACATGCCAACATATTAGAGAGCAGATCAATTCAATGTACACATGCACTCTCCATTTGCTCCAATGAGAGTCTTGGGGTCTTCTGTATGAGTTTCATTTGTATATCTGCACAATCGGATTTTACTTCTCTTTATGCCCCGAACACTGTATTTTTCAATAGATCTGGATCTACTTTGGAGATTTCTGCAGTCTCCAATCACGTCTGAGTTCAACCTCAACGTCAAAATGCCACGGTAGCTCATTAAAGAATCAAAGTCCTGATTTCGAGCTTGCAATAGTCCACATATCTGTTTATTCTAGCAGTCACATTGAATGTCTATTTTTCAGTGCCCCTTTATTCACTGCCATATTGACATCTATCCGGGCCAAGTTTAGTTGCAGTACGCGTTTAGATCTAAAAATAAGTGGTGGCGCAAGGACTGATCAACCTCCTATTCAATGCGTATCAATGAAGGTTGTGGCAGATTATTCTGATGCGGATTGGAGCCTGTGTATTCCCGTAACCTTGTGCAAACCAAGAAATTTGTGTGTCACATAGGTTTTGGGTTTGCTCTTTGCAACAACTCACGCAAGCTAGCACTATAAGATTCACTATTAAACATTTTCTAGTCAGTTTTCACAAGCTCTGTCATTTCTCGCAGTTTACTGGTAGCATCTCAGCTCGGCTTCAACATTGACTGTGGTTTTACATTGCACCAGTTTCGAAGTCTTGCCAAAATTGCTTCGATTTTTTGCTTAGCCGTTTTTTGCATGATTGGACACTGCTTCTCGGAGATGTTATCTATGCTTTGAAAAATGTGATTTGTCAATATGAGTCGGCGCTTTTAGTGTAAGGCCGTTATATACGTATTTCTTCACCAATCTGTGACTATTTTAGGGGATAGCGTATCTATAAAAAAATTGGTATAAGGGAGAGGAGCCAATAGTGGAGCATGGGACCAGTAATGGTGAGGGTATTTGTGAACTGAGTGACTAGTACATGTACATTTGTCATTCAACATTTGAAAAAAAAGTAGCTAATAAAATGTGTCACATCAAAAAATCACCCAATCACATGATGCCACATAAGTGAAAAAAAATGCATGGCATAATGCCCTACTAATGGTCCACATTTTTTTCCTTTGTATGAAAAACTACTTGATTTAAATCCGTTTAAAAACCACTTTCCATAAAATAAAAATGTTCAAAAAAAAATTTAGATTTAGAAAAAAAAAATCTTTTAAAGGGTATTTTTTTTTTCAAAATTTGATGTAGTTAAATGTGTGTTGTACACCCCTAAAGTTGGGTGCACAACTAATGGCTCCTCTCCCATAATCGTCGTATGTTTGATGAGTATAAGTTAGTTTGTTGTTTGTTCAAATGTCATTTAAAAATAATAAAGTCTAGCATTGTGTTATTATAAGTCCGGTCATGTAGTGTCTTTGGTATAAAAGGGGGATATAGATGAGAGTTTTTTTTTTTAATTGTAAAAGAGTCCATAGTTATTAGAGAGTCATCGTCAAAAGTTGGAAATAGTTGAATTGTCAAAATGACAATATAGATTTATCGTGGTCTATGCATCTTATCAAAGTGTCATGTTTTTAGTAGTTTAATTTTTTAAGTATATGTAGTCATATTTTGTTATTAAATTCATCAAATTTTGTTATTTTGTAAAAAAATTCACATGGTCAATGTGATAAGTTGTCGATATCAAAGTAGAAGAGTAATTACAGTCAATTCGAAAGAGTCGAAATATTGTTAAAAAAACATATTGCCTTACGGACGCATTTTCGGTGTTACCCGACGTCCGAAAAATAAATGATTTCACATTGCGGGAGGAAGTTATACAAATAACCCCAATGTGGAAATTATTGAGCCCAATGATCACATCGAGCTGAGTTAGCAGCTTCATCTTTGGAGGACGGAGGCATCGGAGGCTAGAGGACAATCAACGACCTCTCGTTAGTCACCAACGACGAGGCCGCTTCACTGATTTGGTGGCACGTGTGTGTGGTGTGCCTTATTTCAGCGTGCGAGCGTTTGATTTCAACATTTCAATTTGGTGTGGTTTTCAGTGTGAATTGAAAAATAAGAACAAAAGTTCATTCCTGTTCACTTGGTATGTGGCTATTCCTATTTCCCCTATGCAAAAACATAGTGAAGAGCAAATAGCACAGTGAAATGTAGCATCATGAGTCTTGATGAGGTTGAACAGTCAGATGTGTTCTGTTCAGACCTAGGTTTGTGGTTAGCCTCTAGAAAACCATTGAAGGCTTAAGATGTGTTCCTTCTTGAGTTACCACATTCTTTGGAGGTCGGATGTGTTCCCTAGAGTGAGTGGTTTGATAAGCGGATGATTCTGAGTGTGTTCCCACATTGTTAGGTCAAATGTGTTCCCTAGAGTGACTGGTTGATAAGCAGATGATTCTTGAGTGTGTTCCCATCCTCGTCGGTCAGATGTGTTCCCGACAACGCATGGTTGATAAGAAGTTGATGTGTTCCTTCTTCTACCTTCAATTTGAGTGTTGTACCAAGATCATGAGCAAGCACGAGCGGTAGGCTGCAGAGGAAGTGTGAAAGTTCTATTGTTACCATGTAAACATTAAGGGGGGAATGTTAGGAAATTAATATTTAATGTTTGCCTTATAGGTGTTAGGTTAGTTAATATTTGTAATATTGTTATAAACAATATTACAATAGATATTAGAATATATAGTTGTGATATATTGTTATAACAATATATTTCGTATTGTTTGGGTGAGTTATATCGGGAGATATTATCTCCGTAAATATAGGAATGTATTTCCTATATAATTGTATCTTGTTTACGGAATCAAATAATGAATTATCTGTCTATATTTTGTTGTGCATTCTCAACCAAATTCAATAGGAAAATGCAAATGGATGCATGAAAGCAATCGATATAAAGCTCCAAAGAGCATAAATCCAAAGTGGAATAGAGGACTTGGAGAATAGAGGGTTAATTGTCTGTTTTCTGGGATTCAGACCATCATTGCAGAGCATTTAAAGAATGGGCAAAAAAATGTGGAAGACCCCAGGTGAGTATACCATCTCAGTATACCCTAATGGTTATTTCCTTGTTTTCTTTGCCTCATCTCTAGATCGTGAGTTAATATTTCAAGGAGGACCATGGTTCTTGAGAAGGGTGACAATGTTTATGAAACCATGGCATACAATGTTTAAAGCAAGAGGAGTTACCATCGGTAGCACCAGTTTGGGTTAGATTATTCGGTCTTCCAGCTGAATATTGGAACCATCATGTTTTCATGGAGATCGAAATACTCTGGGAACTTATATGATGACGGCGGATGCCTCAATGAAATTGGAACAAATGATTTATGCACGCATATGTGTGCTAATGGATCTCAATCAGCCATTACCACAAAAAAATTCTCTGGCAGTGGAAGATGAGATATGGGAGCAAGTTCTAGACTATGAAAACATCCCTTTTTGCTGTCGCATTGTCACGAATATGGGCATCTGGTCAGGGATTGTCCTCTCAAAATTCCAGACACCACTGAAGATGGGAGGAAACAGGAAGAATTTATCAAACCAAAAGGAAAAAAGACAGCCAGAGAGGAGATTCCAAAGAAAATGGAGGAAAGCAGCCACAATAGATTTGCTAGCTTGCAACAGCTACAAGAGGAGGAAGAAAATGAGGATTTAATGGAATCCCAAGTTCCAGAAACACAACCTAATCAGTCTCTTCAACAAGAACAAAACATGGATCAGCAAAAGGAAGAAAATCAGAATCAGCTGGTAGTTTTTCAACAACAAACAAATCCTCGACACTACAGGGAGAAATATAAAAAGTTATCAGAGGAAAACCAAATATCAAGACAAGTTCTCAGATGTAGATCAACAGGCAGCGATACCTGAAAATATGGATAAAGCATTAGTTCTATTTGATCAAGATAAGGGTAAGCAAATTGATGAGTCTAACTTGGGTGTTGCTCAGGATAAAAGTAAGAAGATAAAAATTGATAAAAATATCAAACCAGGACGTAAACCAAGTCAAGTATCTCTTCAAAATGAAGGTAAGAAGTTGAGTAATGCTGGGATGGTACGGATTTATCCCAATTTTTCCAAACACCCCCATCATGAAGATAATTACCTGGAATATAAGGGGGCTAAAAGGAAGCCCATCTAAAGTTCGAGAGATAAAAAGAATGATTCATACTAATCACCCTTTTGTGGTTTTAATTCAAGAGACTAAAGCCTCTATAGATCTTATGGCTGCCATTTCGAGAGAATATGGCCTAAAGCACATCATATAGCTCTAAGTTCGCAAGGATCCTCTGGAGGTATTATTACTTTATGGGATCCAAAGGCTGTCATGGTGCTGAATTCATGTGCTATTCAAGGAGGACTCTTAACTCATATGTACTCTAAGGTAGATGACCAAAATTTTGTGCTTATAAATGTATATGCCCCTCTGGATGTGGGAGCTAAACAAAAACAATGGAACCAGATCTCATGTATGGCTAATCTGTTTACAGGGACCCTCTTATCTTAGGGGAGATTTTAATACTATTCTCAATCTACAAGAAAAACAAGGTGGGAATAAACAGTTGGATGCTAGCTCTACAATTATGTCTCAACAGATCCAGTCACTACAACTACTGGATGTTCCAACTGGAAATGGGGTTATGACATGGAATAATAGAAGGCAAGGCCAACAATGTATTATGGAAAGACTTGACCAGTTTTTAGTTTCTGAAGAATGGTGGCTAAAAAAATTTGTTCCCAAGGCAAAACTTCTAAATAACATTGGCTCAAATCATTGGCCTGTGTCTATTGAGATAGGGAAATCTTTTCGGCATTATGTGCCCTTTAGATTCCAATTGATGTGGCTGCGACATGAAAATATCAGACAATGTATTCAACAGTGGTGGATGGAAGGAAAGCCAAGACATGGTACTCAGATGTATTCCTTTGTTAAAAGGTTGGATTACCTTAAAACCAAACTTAAGAAATGGAATTGGAATGAGTTTGGAGACATTAAGGCTAAGAAAACAGTATTCTGAAACAACTAGAAGAGATCAACTCTGAAATGCGCCAAATAAGAAATACAGGTGATATTATTCAGAAAGAACAGCTGCTAAAAGCAGAATTGACAGAATGGGAAATCAGAGAGGAAATAATGTGGAAGCAAAAATCTAGAATCCAATGGTTAAATGAAGGAGATAAAAATTCTGCTTTTTTCCATAAATCATTACTTCATAGAAGGGTGCATAATTATATTTATTCTTTGAAGAAAAAAGGGGGACAACAGACCTATTCTCTTGAAGAAATGAAACAAGAGGCTGTTATGTTTTTTACCGACTTATTCACAACGCAACCTCTTAATTTAGAGAATCAGCAAAAAAATTTAGATGTGCTGCCCAAGCTGATTTCCCAAGAGGAAAATGAACAGCTTATACAGCCAGTTACCGAGCAAGAGTTATACACAATTGTCTTCAGTATGGGAAAAGGAAAAACACCTGGGCCAGATGGTTTCCCGATTGAATTTTATCAGACTTTCTGGGACACAATAAAGCTAGGATTTACTTGGTGTCGTGGAAGAGGCAAGACTATCAAAAGCTATGCTCAAGGAAATAAACAAAACATTTATCACTCTCATTCCGAAATCCGAGGATGTGGCAGAGATCTCGGGATACAGTGCCTATAGCGCTATGCAATGTTTTGTATAAAATTATCACAAAAGTTATGGCAGAAAGGCTAAAACCTCTTCTATATAAGATTATATCCCTAGAACAAGGTGGATTTTTTTGTGACGCTAGATTCATGATGAAATTGCTTTGGCCCAGGAGCTCCTGCATTCTATGGATCTCCAGAAATCACCTGCTATGTTTATTAGATTGGATTTATCCAAAGCATATGATAGAGTGGATTGGAAGTTTCTCATCAGTCTTCACTAAATTTGGTTTTTTTGATGACTGGATTAAATGGATAGAGGCATGCTTAACTTCAGTCTCTTTCTCTGTGTTACTTAATGGAGCACCTACTAACCTTTTTGGAGCTTCTAGGGGTATTAGACAGGAGATCTTTTGTCCCCTTTTCTATTTATTATTTTGGCTGAATGTCTAGGAAGACTAGCGAATAAAGCCTGTCGGGATAAAAGAATACAAGGTGTGCAACTTGCCAAATCTATAAAGCCTCTATCCCATCTACAGTTTGTTGATGATTCTACGTTGGCAGGGAAGGCTACCACAGTGGAAGCTAAGCAATTGGCTAAAATCATTCAAGTTTTTTCTTCTGCCACTGGTCAACTGATCAATGAAGAAAAATCTAGTATTATTTTCTTCCACTTTGCTCTCTACAACAGGAAGAGAAAATTCTCAAGATCTTCCATTTCAAAAAAGGTTCTCCTATTAAGTATTTGGGGGTTCCTCTTTATACTAAGTAGAGTAAAGATTGGGAGTGGATAATAACGAAGATAAATGGTAAGATGCAAAAATGGACCAATAAATGGTTATCTACAACAGGTAGAATGACTCTAGTCAAGGTTGTCCTACATGCGTTCCAGTTTATGTTTCATCCATCTTAAATATTCCTAAATCAATTTTGAAAAGAATTGATGCTATTTGTCAGGTCTTTTTGTGGAGTGGGACACAAAATCAGAAAAAATGGTCCTTAGTAAATTGGGACACTCTTTGTCGCCCTAGAAAGGAAGGTGGATTAGGCTTCAGATCAGCAGCTAAACAAGCTCAGGCTCTTGCTGGTAAACTTCATTGGAGGCTAATCACATCTCCAAATGATTTATGGGTTGTTAATATCAGAAGCAAATACCTAGAAAATCAGCCACCAGAACTTATTATTAGATGGGCTCTTCCAACAAGAGGATCTCCGATTCTAGCAGTTCTTAAAATGGGGAATGCATTATAAAAAAAAAAGCTATTTTGGATAGTGAATAATGGAAATCGTGGCATATTTTTGGTTGGATTCATGGGATGCCCAACCTCCTTTAATCCACCAATTTCCTCACTTACGTAATGTTATGGAAGCAATGCATCAAAAAGGATGGACAAGAGTTATGCATTATACTAGACAGATGTCCCAACCTTGGGAAATGGGCAGATGTTGGATACCTACTCATGAATGGCCTATTTCTTTTGAGCAACAAGATCAAGCTTTGATTAACCAAATATTGAAAAGGTATTCTCTCTCCTCTTCTAATGAACCAAGATCAAATAGGATGGGGGAATACTTCAAGAGGAGAATATACAATGCACTCAGGATATGAGACACTAACTAGAAGCAACCCTCATCCCCTCCAAGCTATGTTTAAGCAGATATGTCAGCCTACAATATGGCCCAAGGTTAGTTTTTTTTCTTTGGCTCTTGGCACATGGCAGAATTCTCACAGGAGATAGACTTATGAAGAGAGGTTTCTATGGGCCATTTAGATGTACACTATGTTGGAATGATGAGGAAACTAGACATCATCTTTTCTTCCTTTGTCCGTGGGTTATACCTTTATGGCAATCTCTTGCAAATATGTTCGCATACATTACCATGGAATTCATTCTCTTGAGCAATTGATGAAGGAATGGCAAGAAGGTATCCCAAAAGGACAAAATTTACTCCTGCTCTATGGACATGTATCTCTTTGTTAATTTGGAATATATGGAAGGAAAGGAATAAAAGAATTTTCAAGCAAGAGATTACAAAGAGGGGGTACGTATGGCAAAAGACTATAATTAATATGGCAGAAACTATAAAGCAAAAGTTTCCCTTCCCTCTACTCTTACTCCAGAATGGGTTAATATATGTAATGTGCTATCATTACAATCTACTAGCTCCACTCTTCCTGCCTTTAAAATAAAAAAGAGAGAAGATAAACAACAAAAATGGGTTCCTCCTCCTATGCAGTTTGGTAAATTGAATATGGATGGGGCTTCCAGGGGAAATCTGGGAAAGGCGGCAATGGGGGTATTGGAAGAACTTATGATGGGAAAGTTACTTTCATGTTTGTTGAAAATCTGGGAACCACTACCAATAATATTGTTGAGGTCAAAGCTATTTACAGAGGTCTGCAAGAGGCTATTAAGTGTGGGTGGACTCAAGTGCAGGTGGAATCTGACTCCAAGATTATTGTTAGGATGCTTTGACTACTACAGAGAAACAGGGAGTTCAAATTGGCAGATTAAGAGAAATAAGTAAAATCAAAGGTTTGCAGGTTAAGTTTCAGTTGATGCAAATTAGTCACATCTCGAGGCAGAAAAATCAAGTGGCAGATGCTTTAGCAAATTGGGCTTTGGACAATCATGACATAGGCTGCTATGGAGACCCTCCTCTGTGGTGGCCTCAACGAGATCAGGAAGATATGAGAGCTATTTTGAAACTAGACTATCCTTCATGATTTCTATTAAGTTTGGTTTGTTTTATAATGCTCAGGATTGGACTAATAGTTTCCAAGCCTGGCATAGTCGAAATTGTACAAATATTTTTCTTCTGAAATAAAATTTTGTTTAAAAAAAAAAAAAATCGAGTAAAGCCCAAAGCTTACTTGAGATCCTCGAGAGGATTTTCGTGCCTAAGTGTACCACTTGAAGAATCCTAACTAGAAAGGTTAGTCGAGGACATGCTATAGCTGAGAATCTCCTTATGAATCTTCTATAGAATTTTGTGAAGCCTAGGAAACTGCAAAGTTTCTTTAGAGTCATAGGCACGTGCCAATCACATATGGTGTTGTTCTTTGCAAGATCAATGTGAACCCCCTCAGCAAAAAAAAAAATGTGGCAAGTTACTCCAAAGATGCCTTAACAAATTCACACTTAGAGGCCTTGGCATGAACTTCTCCTTGGATAGTATGTCCAGCACGGCATCCAAAGCTCAAGATGGGATGCAAATGAATAACTATAAACAAGGATGTTATCAAAAAATACTAGAATGGGCTCACACAAACAAATATTGAATAACATATTCATAAATGGTTGAAAAGTGGGTAGAGCATTACTGAGACCATAGGGCATGACACTAAATCAGCAATATGTCCCGGATGTATTCTAAATGAAGTCTTTTCCCGATCTTGAATTCAAATTGGTATCTGATAGTATCCAGATCTGAGATCTATCTTTGAGAAATACTTCACCCCATGCAACTCATCAAGCAAATCATCAATCCTTGGCATAGATAAGATAATTATATTAATGTCCAACGAATGACCACAAAAGTAGGTCAATGGGACTGCACAGTACAATGCCAAAAGAGCCAGCAGGGAGACCCGAAAGGGTCATCCGAACAACAAGAAAACTTATTTTGATTGTGTTTTTATCTAGGGCATTGCAGTCAATACAGAGTCTATATGACCTATCCTTCTTCCTAGCTAGTACCACTAAAGCAACATATGGGCTCTTACTAGGGACGATGATGCCAACCTCCAAGAGTTCACTTATACAGTTTTCTATCTCTAACTTTTCAAAATTCCTATATATATATATATAAGGGTGGACCACAATTGGTCCTTTGTAGGATCAAGATCAATAATATGCTCAAATTCCATGTCTAGCAGAAAGCTTTTGGTAGGTCTTGGAAAACTACCTTATATTTGCATAGCAGCTTTGAAATTCCTGGAGCCTGTTCATGTGGGACAGATGATTCTACATCCATACTATAAAGGTGGGCCATAAGGCCAAAATGCGCCTTCTTCAAAAAAATTCTCATCTGACTAGAGTCAACAATTTTGATTTCCCTCAAGGGCAAGGACTTGATTGTATACTCACGATCCTCTTGCTTAAATGTTGAGAATTGCTGCTAATGATTGGAGTATGTACCAAGTGAGTATAACCATTGAACCCCTTAAACATCCACATCCCCAATATCAACCGCAGAAAATTTATCTATAAGGACATAATCCATCACTCAAAGTTCCATATTATTGACTACTCTTATGCATTCAGTACTGGGGTGACTCGGAACCCGGATTGGAAAAACTTTCAAAAGTGTCTAAATGGAGACCTAGCATATGGACTTGTTTCTACGAGTATAGACAATGAGCTCTAAATCTCACCTGGCAGCTGACCTTGGCTCGAAACTCAATAACAGTCCTATGTTATCCAAATTCTGTTGCAATGGTGTCAATATCAAATTTGGATATATGGGTTTGACTGATGTCAATATCCTACAGATCCTTCTTCCTCCTCAATTGAACACATCTTCTAACTTGTCTTTCTTTCTTGATGAGTTTTTCACCTTCTACTTAGTGGTGTATTTTCACCCCTCTGAATTTCAATATAGCTGTACACTAGACTTGATAGGATGTCCAACTCACCAATGCAAACAAACATATTGTCAGAGTGTTCCAACAGTATAGATAATATAAATCAAAATATTAGACTCAACAACCACATCTGGAACACAACAAAAACATAGAGCAACATATATAATAATGAGAAAGTGATGATTAGCTTATAAATAGAAATGTCATATATATAACACTCAAAAGGTATCACCGAAGGCAGCATGACTGAAACCCTTGGCAGTGTCTTACCAAAACCATAGTTACCACGTTCAAAAAAATTGGTGCATTTGGAAGAGTAAAAAAGCTTGGAAGTTTGATATTTTGAGAAAAGTTCAGTTCCATTTGAAAAATATTGAGGAGCTTTAACAAGCAACAAATGCCACTTGAACTCCTTCCAAAATGTTATAGCTCAACAAGAAAAACAAAAGGAGAATAGAGAAACTTCTAGAACTGGGCTGAGTAAGCCACTTTCTTTGGCTGGAATTCCTGAATGATTTATGAATGTAAAACAGAAGAAACATAAGAAATACCAACTTTGAAACCCTTTACAGGTTTCTCAAGGGGAAGAGGAAGGCTTATGCCATGGGCAAAAATAGAAGAAAGAAGCTGAAGAAGTTCACAATGATCTTCAATCTAGAATTATCAAGCTCAGTTTCAGTAATAGAGCTGCTAATGATCATCCAATTTTGGGATATTTGAGGAAACCAAATGCTCTAGCAAGTTCAACGCCATTAAAAGAAATTAGATTCTATTATCTGGTTCCTTTTCAACATACGAAAATGGACACTGAAGAAATTTAAAAGTTACAAAAGCATTGGGTAAAATTTCTTATGGTACTGCCATTGAATCTCCGTAACTTCTGCAAAGCTTGACTATTTTTTGCAACCCTGAGAAGAAGAAAAAAACAGCATTTTCAAGAACTTATTTGGGACCATAAACTGACCATCAAATTGTTAGCTTCCCACTTCACTAAATTGGAAAAGGAAGTATGGGGTTCCATTAATGCAAATGTTGAAACTGCTCAACACTGCAACTGGCTAATTGCAAGAAAAAAATTATTTCATTCTATATCCAACTAGAAAACTTGGAGATCACTAGAACCAAGACCCTATTAGAAAAACTATAACGTCATTCACAACTGCATAAATTGCTTGATCCTGCACATTTAATTGTATAGGAAAGATCAGTTAGATTGTTGAAAGGCTAGACAGATTTCTCCTCTCTGATAGCCTTAAAAGCAATGCAATTGGATTGCAAGTACTTATGCTTATCAATTAACATTCTATCCTTACTGGAATTCATTATTTTCACTCAGAAGAAGAATTGCCCTTGATGTTCAGTCCAAAATGGCTCAAGCCGGATCCTTTAGTCCAACATGGCTCAAGTAGGATGTCTCTATCTGATTATCTAAGTACATTAATCATGCTGGAAAGAAAACACGAACATCAAGAATTCCTTGAAGCACTGGAAAAACATATCCTGTAGTAAATCTCAAAAAAGGGAACGTTGAAATTGAAAGCAAGACAAGTAAAATCAAGGCAAAGATCATGATGGAAGGATTACCTGATGAAAGCTGTGAGCAGGATTTGTAACTCAGGAAATATAAATATTATCTTGCTCAAAGAAGAGCAAAGAAAGCACAGCTTTTGACAGCTATGATTGAAAGATGAGGGCTTAAAGACCGTTTTTTCCATAAATCTATTTCGATTAGAAAGAAAAGATTTATTTCTACTCTGCAAAAGATTCAGAGGACCATTGCTAGTCACTTAAAAGAGCCCTTACCGATCCACTTCATGATAGGAAATATGCCCAAAGAAAGCGCCTAAAAATATCCAAAAATATCACTAAAGAGTTATATGAGAACCTTCACTCCCCAATTACTCTTGAAGAGCTGAGAATTATTGTTCTTTCTCCCAAAAGGATAAATCTCCAGGTCCTGTAGGTTTCCATGCAGATAAAAACACAATTATGCAGACTAGAACTTAATGGAAGAAGATCTTATTGCTGTTGTGGAGGAATCTAGACAGATCCAGAGGTCACTAGATGCCCTAATTCAATCTTTTCAGCTCATTCCAAAGAAAAGGAATGCCAAAACAGTGGATTGATAAAGACCAGTTTCCCCTTGCAATCAGTACAACATTTAGATGTCATGTTGTAATGTTTTATTATAGGAGAACAAATCAGTACAACATTTCTTGGTTCAGAAATATATACATGGTGGTCAACCAATAAAAGTAAAAGTTGTGATCATAAACTCAACATGGATAATGCTTTTGACAAAGTGGATAGGTCCTTCTCATAGGCACTGAAGTTATAGTTTTTTTCTTTCTTTCTTTTCCTATTTTTTCTGCCACGTCCTGTGAAGCATAGTATCAAGAGTTTGTGTCTCTGCCAGATTCGCAGATTCCCAACCAAGTCAGAGGCAGCATGTTTTTGCCTTGACTCAGTGACTCGCAGAGTGTTGCAAGTTTCACCATTTTTGCTGGACTCACTAGTCTTGGGTACACAACTTAAGCAACATGATCGAAAAACATTAGGAAAAAACACATATGATGACATTTTAAAAATGCATTATAAAACATTTAATAGACTTTAAATGTCGTAAACCTAGAAAGCAGCTTTCACTCATTCTAAGAAGTCAATTGCTTTCTCTAATTGATCATAGCTAAGAGGAAAATACTGGGGTGCAACTATGACATTGTATTTCATTCATTCATTGACAAAATTGTTCCTGTATTTTGAGATTATTGGCAGGTACATAGTTAGTTTTGTATGACATTGGTGTTATTTTTCTTTAGAATGTACAAAAATAATATTTATTTGTTGAAATATGATCAAATTCAGGACTTTTTAATTTGGTGCCTTGCTGGGTTTTTGCTGAGTTCATCAGCCAAGGCCAAGTCTAAACCCAAAATAGTGCTGCCCAGTCCAAGTCCAACTCTCAAAACTATGCTATTAAGTTTTTGGTGTACTTCCCTTGTAAATGAATGTTGTACCAGGTTTTTCCAACTTAGAGAAGCCTCAAGCAAGGCTTCCCTTTTACTCTTAGTGGTTCAAACTGAGGAATTAATCTACAGGACAAAACACCAACTGCAGGGGATTACTGTGTTATAATAAAGCCAAACTCTATTATACTTAATCGAAACAGATTTGCAAGAATAATAAGTAAAGCCTTATTGCAAGATAATAAGATCTTCTTAAAAGAAAGCAATTTTTATGGAAGAGATATCAGCTGTCCACTTTGAATTATAATTAGGTAAACCCTTGCCTTATAGCCAAAGAAACCTAATATTAGCAAATTGCTTTAAAGTTAAACAAAGCTAATTTTACACCCACTCAGTATGCATAGGCATGCGAATAGGAGTACTATTTCAAAGCTAAACAAAAATAATAATATCCATTCAGCATGCACAGGCACGCGAATAGAACAATTCCTAAGAATGAAAGATCCACTAGAAGAGGAACTATCTTTTTGGGGTTTTCTCTGATTTTTTATTATAATATATTTTCGGACAGCTCGGCTTGCCACAAACACATCCACCTAGATAAAGCTCACTGTCAAGGCTCTTGCAGCTCAGGAAACTGCTCCAAAGGCCTCCAAAAACTGCCATTTACGTTGTGCTGAAATTTCTTGGAAAATCATAATTTTTGGAAACTAATACATTACCTTGTAGTGGTGGTCCCAAATCATTATCAATATCATTCATCCCCCTTGAGAAGCAATGGGCCCCATTACGTCCAAGTCTTTAACCAAATGTGTAACCTTTTAATGAATCTGACATCTGATTAACAACTTTCCTTGGCGCGGAAATTGCCCTACCTTGATCACACAATATATGGGAATTTTTGACTTCTGGTATCTTTTGCCACTATATCTATCACATGTTCAACAGTGAATGGAGTTGAACAAACAACTTTTTGACTTGTAATTGTTCACCAATATGTGACGTGTCCAAAAGAGGTGGATAATATGGCCTGAATAGTTCCACAATGAACACTGCATGCAACCAAAGTTTAGCTCAAAACTATTAGTGCCTATTTTCTTTATGATTGTGTAGGGCCTGTATCAAAAGGTCTGAGTTTCCTGTTTGGACCTTTCAAATGTTCTTTCTGCAAATGCAGCCATACCTTATCACCAGCCTGGAACCGATGAGCAACTCAATGTTGGTCATGGCGTTGCTTGTACTTCTCATTGGTTTTTAAAAGCTTCCACACACTGCTTTTGGATTTTCTAGATGCACTCAATAAATCAGGAGGCTTTGTCACATTCTTTCTATGAATAGGAAGAAACTTCCTCCACTAAAATAGGTGATGCCACATCAATGGGAGCTAGCAAATAAAACCCAAGGCAAACTTGAAAAAGGATATGGCTTGTGGAGCCAGGGAGGGCTCAATTATAGCTGCGTTGGATGCATCCTAAAATATCATCCTTTATCCGTGGATATTTTGAGATATAGCTAGCAGATCTTTCTTCTTCTACTCTTTCTTCTTCTATTTCTACGTTCCCGGATGTAATTGTAAAACTTAAAAGTTATTGGTTTGAAAACCATTACTTTAAGTTGTGTGGAACGATTCTATAAGTTAAATGACAGATGTGCATAATTTTGACTAGAACTCCCGATGCATGTCACTTAGAGAGGAATTAAAGGAAGATGATTGCCAGATGTTATCTTTACTTCTTGTTTATGTTCTAGTTTAGTTAAGTTTCCCATTTGTAATTTCCCTTCTACATTCTATAAGTAGAGGAAGAACCTTCGAGTTAATGATCAAAATTTGTAAGCAGCATTCTTGTGTTCCAGACTTTGTGCTAAAACCCTAATAGCTATTTGAAGCAAAGGAATAGAAAGGAGCATATTTCCGAGAGAACTTTGTGTCAACGGTGCATTTTGTTTCTAATTTTTGTCTTAGATCTATTCATAAACTTTGTGTTATTCTAGATCTAGATCTGAAAGTTCCATTTGCTTATAATTTTGTATGTTAATATCTATCTGTTCTATCTATGTGCATGCAATCAACTCTGTAATCTATTGATTGAGTTGCACATCTTCCCTCTTTCTTTCCTATTTTCTGCTATTTTCTTCTTCATCAAATATTTCCTTTCTTTAACATTGCTTACTTGTTGCAAAATTATACAGCTATGGTTCATGAGTTGCATGGTTAAAGTAATACCCACGAATAGATACTAGCATATTTAACAGACAAATCTTACACGGGAGCCTCACCGGTAAAAGAGAGATTTATCTCATGATCGCTAGGTTTTCAGCTATGCAGAAAATCTAGCCAACAAGCATTGTGAAGAGCAAACAGAGATCAAGGAACAACTTAAAGGAAAAGTTTATAAGGTGCTACTAAGAGCTAAGAGCATTAAGGAGGAATTTCAAAGCAGATTTGGAAGCTTCAAGGAGGAAAAACCAGGTATTTTTCAAGTTTTTTTTTTTAAAAGAAAATGTTAATGTGATCAATGACCACAAATGATGTGTGCATAATGCACACATCATTCATGATCATTGATCATGACATCAATATGTAGATTTAATGTAGTAATTTTTAAACTCTATGATTAAAAATAAAATAAAAATGTAACATTTCCTTTGCGGTTTTTAAATAAAAATCATATATTGTTTTTTTAATTATAAATATCATCCAAACTTTGTGTATGCTCTCACCTCGCACCTATACGGTGAACTTGGTGATCAAAAGCAAAATAGGATGCGTAGAGTTTTTTTGTTTCTATTTTAAGAGTTTTTTTGTATTTTTTAAATTAAAAAATCCAAACTCTTTGTATGCTCTCACCTTGCACCTATACGGTGAACTTGGTGATCAAAAGCAGAATATGATACATAGGGTTTAATAATTTAATTCTTTTTCCTATTTTTTATAACTAAAATATCCAAAATATGTTTATGCTCTCACCTCGTGCCTAAACAAAGTGAACTTGGCGATCAAAAGTGCAATGGGATATGTAGGGTGTAAGAATCGTAGTTATATTTAATATTTATTGTTATCTAAGTTTATGTTTTTATTTTAAATATTTTTCAATGTAGGTTTGATTATTTGAGATAAATGGCATCCGTTCAGCTTCAGTGGGAGGGCATGGGGAAGGAAGCCAAGGTGGGGGTGAAGTAGGCCAAGGTGGGGGTGTGCAAACTATGGATCCTAGAGCTCCTCTTTGGAGACATGTGCAAGTGTTGGAGAACCTTCTGGCGGTGGCTCTCGTGTTTGGATATGCAATCATTGCAATATTGGATTCAAAGCCTCATATACCCGACTCAAAGCTCATTTAATGGGGCAATCGAATGGGGATTAGAAAATGTGCCAAGGTTGAAAGGAAACATATCTTGGCATATATGAAAGAGCAAGAGGAGCTTAATTTGCAAGCTTCAAAAGCTAGATTAAAATTGCTCCATTGCAAAATAAGGGTTCACAAAACCACCCACTTCATCAAACCATCCTTTTATTCAAATTGAAGTTGAAACTCCCATAGAGGAAGAGAGCTTGTCATGAAAGAGAACCTCCAAAGATCCATTAGAGCAAGCATTTGCAAATAAGAAGAGGGAAATAGCTTATGAGTTGATTGCTCGATGTGTTTATGCGTGTGGATTGCCTTTCAATGTGTTGCGGTCACCATATTGGCAACAAATGGTGAGAGGGATTAATGATGCACCACAAGGATATAAAAGACCTCATTATGAGAAGGTGAGAACATCATTGTTGGCGAAAGAAGTGGCCCATGTACATACTTATTTACAGACTAATTAGGGATTCATGGAAGGAATCGGGGTATCTATCATTTCGGACCCCTAATCAACATTGTTGCAAAGAATGTTTTTAAGAGTTGTTGATTGTGAGGGTGAAGTGAAAGATGCTAATGTAGATCAAGAATTTTGCGCTTGTTACTGTCCAGTTAATGCACCAAACTAAACACAAAAACCCCGAAAAACCTCAATGAAATTGATACACGATGAAGATGTAGACGGATGAGGAAGCCGATGTAGATAAGACGGCGCACACGAGCAATTCGCACAATAGATCCGAATAACTAAACACCGATGCTTGGCTGAGAAAAGACCACGTTAAAAGATATTTTAGTGGACTCGCCTGCCCAGAAGCGGGTCCGAGAAGCGATAAGCTTCCTCGGATGTCACCCACGTTTTCAATTAAGAAAAGAAGCATACATGATAAAAGATGTAAATAAAGACTAGATTTTCTCATCGATTGCAGAATAAGACGAATCTAAAATGGAGAGAAAGTACGAAAAATGGAACTATGAAATAAATGTTGGATTTGTGTTACTGTATCCTTTTACCTATCTGAGATAAATGAATCGCGCGACCGGGTAGAATCGGCGTAGACCGGGTAATCGGCGTCGATTGAGGGGATCGGCGTCAATCGGATAAGATCGGCGTCGATCCGAGAGAGATCGGTCAATCGGGGACCCGACAAGATTCGGGAATGGAAGGTGAATGTGGTCTGTTGGATGTGCGAAGTTGGCGAGACAATGAACAGGTCACCGGATGATAGATGGTGGTGTACGATGCGATGCGACAGGACAAGATGCTCCTCTCGAGGATTGATTCGACAGATCATTGATGCTAAGAAGATCTCTCTTTCTCTCAACCTGTATCTTTCGCTCTCTGCGCGCTTTTTCGCTCGTTCGTAATCTCTTCTTCGGTCTCTTCGCTCTCTTCGGTCTCTTCCGTCCCTAGAACTGAGTTCTGGACTTGCTTTTATAATCGGCGCCGCTCTTAGAAAATCGGCGCCGACCATATGGGTCGGCGCCGATCGCGGAAAAGAATCCCGAGATGGCCAAATTGATTGATTCGAGAAAGATAAGACTTATCCCGACTACGGGAAAATATCCCGCTTAGGGAAGATTAAAAATAGATGTGATACATGGGTAGAATAAATTTGGGGTGGATAAGTGATTAAGATGCATGGGAAGAAGCGTAATTAAATATTTAATATTTAATCACTCATGGGCAAGATGTGATGGGATGAATTAAATTTAGAGTAAGTGATTAAATCACAAATTGGATAATATCCCAAGGGGATAGATGGTGACGTAAACGTGCCCCAGGTTACCTAAGCAGGTAAACGAATGAGAGGGACACTAAATTGGGTAACCAAATTTAAGTGTCTACACTAAATTTATTGCTAATATTTTGATTGAGGCTATTGAGTCAGGTGGGCCCTCAAAACGTTGTCCAAGTCATCACGACAATGCCAAAAATTGTATAATGGCAGGTGGTTGATTGTTGAAGGGAGATATGAGCACATTTTTGGACTCCTTGTGGAGTACACTCCTTGAATTTGATGTTACGAAGATTGGCAAAATACCATGGATAGAGGAAGTGTATACAAAGGCAAATGAGATTCAAATGTTTGTCACAAATCATCATATGTCCCGTGCTATCTTTATGAGGTTTTCAAAGTTGGAGTTCTTTGAAGGTAACAAAAAATTTGCTAGTTTCTAATTTTTATTTGCTAACTTTCTATGAAATATCAAATTATTATTTTAATTTCTTTTAAATTTAATTTTATATTTTATTGACTTGTTTTAATTTATTTTAATAGGTTGCTGAAACAAGATTTGCCTCTCACACGCTTGTCTTGAGACGACTTGTGAAGGTAAGACAAGCCTTGAGGCTTATAGTGATTGATGATGTTTGGTCCGTGTGGAGACAAGCAAACACAAAACGAGCCATCAAAATAAAAACATTGATACTTGATGATGATTGGTGGGAAAAGGTTGCATACTTGCTCAATTTTACTGAGCCTATTTTATCTATGATTAGATATGCAGATACAGATGATGCTTGCATAGGGGAGATCTATGATGGCATTGACTCTATGCTTGAAAAAATTAGAGACATCATACAAAAAAAGAGCAAGATCCTAAAGAAAAATTCTACATTGAAGTTAAGACTATGATCATGAGAAGGTGGAATAAAATGACCACCCCATTGCATCTTCTAGCCTATGCCCTGAATCCCAAATATTATAGCAGTGAAATACTTGGGCTACCTGGTAGGCAAGCACCATACAATGACCATGAAGTTACAGCAACATTCTCGAGGCTTTTTCCCGATCCAACCGTAGCTACTGTGGTTCGCTATGAAATGGCATGCTTTGTCTCTTCATCTAATAGTAGCATGAGTGAAGTAGATGCATTAAGTGACAAGTACAACCTAAAGACATTCATGTGGTGGTATGTACATGGCCATGATTACAGGCACCTACGAACTAATGCCATTAAAGTCTTCTCACAGGTATAAAATATTAAAATGAAATCAAAAGTTTGTTTATTAATTAAAAATTAAAAATGTATGTTCTTACTTCTTAGTAAATTAATTTTATTACTAATTGAAAATTTCTAACTTTTTTTTTGTAACAGGTGGCTAGCAATTCTTCAGCAGAGCGGAATTGGAGTACATATAGCTTCATCCACTCAGCCAAATGGAACAAGTTAGGATCCAAGAAGGCTGAGGATTTAGTGTATGTACACTCCAATTTGCGCATCCTCTCACACAAGACTGAAGGCTATATTAGAGGTCCCAACAAACTTTGGGATATTGATCCTAAGAGTAGTGACTTTGATGCTTCTGCGGCTACTCTTAGCCAACTTTCACTGCTTGGTATTGATGAAGAAGAATCGGGATCCACTGCACAAGGGATGGAAAATGGAGCTAGTGGGAGTGAAGTGCCAGGTGTTGTTCATGGAGATGATTTTGAGGAAAATCGGATAATATATTCTAGAATCTAGAATCTAGATTATAATCACATATATGTGAATCATTGAAATTGTAACCATGTTGAATGATGAGTCATGATTCTTTAAAAGTTCAAATTTCAATGAATACAAAATATTTTGAGTGCTTTATCAATTATCTCTTATGGTCTACAATTATAAAATGAGTATTATGCATATATATATATATATATATATATATATATATATATTATTTTTTTATAATATATTGTACAGACGTTTCCGGTAACGTTTCGTATCCAAGGTTTTTTTAAAATTGTCGTTTCTCGCTTTCATATCCGTTTCCGTTTCCGTTTTCCTCGCAACCTAGGAAAATATAATTTATTGGCTGATTTGTATGAGTTTCTTGCTATGCCCTAGTCGCATTTTTCCATTAAAATTCAGATCTGCATAGTAAAAATCTGATTTTAATTTTGTGAGCTTGCATTTGGTTGTGGGATTTGCCTAAAATCCATTGAGGGCAAAATATGTCCATTTGGGGACATTACATAGGGCACCACAACTGCCATCTTAGAAAAATGCTATGCATGACGTAATATACTTGCTCACATCCCGACGGAACTTTGTCCAATCGAGGTAATTCTGGAGCACTGTCAGCTTTTTCCACCGTGAAGTGTCTTGCAACTTGACAGTAGTGTGCCTTATAAATCATTTTTTGTTGTTCTATTGTTTGAAAACATAGGTGTCTTAAGTGACATAGAAGCCCTTTCTGTAGGTGGTAGTTTACAACTTCTTGTCCCATATTCAATGCTTGATATATGGTGGAAAACTTGCAATCACAATCACACAACATGAGCCACTAAGAAGTCTTGTGGCCACATGAACCTAGGACTATTGTGAGTGCTGCGATTAGACGGAGGCTTAAGCAATCTGCAGCCTGATAAGGACTACCAATAGACCATTTATAATGGCAGTCATTTTGAAACCTCCGTTGGATCTGCATGAATTGCAGAATCTTTTGACTCGTGTGGATAATGATCTCTAGAATGTAATGCATCCCTTCACTGCATGCCTAAACAAGGGTATAAAGTTACTTGTTATATGCAGGATACCTACACACCGTATTTATGAATGTTTCACTCTGGTAGTCACCATTTCAGCCCTTTGCTTTGTCCGAGCTTCATCGAGCATTGCTTAATTGAGTCTGAGGAATTTGTTCTACTTTCTATGCCCATTTGTGGTCAATTGTGTCTAACAGAGAAATAATCAGTTGGATCTCGTCTCCAAGCAAAAAATTTGATATCCTGACCTTGCTCAATGGAACATGCAAGATCTAACTTGCTCCAATAC
This sequence comes from Taxus wallichiana var. yunnanensis, assembly GCA_018340775.1. Taxonomy (NCBI): domain Eukaryota; kingdom Viridiplantae; phylum Streptophyta; class Pinopsida; order Cupressales; family Taxaceae; genus Taxus; species Taxus wallichiana. The sequence continues at coordinate 354,303,601 of CM031242.1, read as the reverse complement.
CACTGATCCAAATGGAGGATATAATTTACAAGACAGCACACTAATTGTTGGGGATTAGTATGTTATAATAAAACCAAACTCTTTTATACTGAATTGAGATGGATTTGTTAAAGTAATAAACAAAGCTTTATTGCAAGATAAAAAGAGAGTTTCTAAAAAGAAAGCAATCTCTATGGAAGAGATATCAGTTGTCCACTCTAAATTACAATAGAGTAAACACTTTTTTATACCTAAAGAAAATCAATTATAGCAAACTAGTTTAAAGTTGAACAAAGCTACTTTAACGTCCACTCAATAATATTGACCTCCCTCATCTCGCGTCACGTCGATCGGGGAGTTCGGTGCGGTGGTCGGGCCCCTATCTATATATTAAGAGCAAGCTGGAAGAATTCATTCTAGCTCTTTCAGAATTCCCGAGAGGGCTTTGATAATTCCCAGTTGTCCACTCTAAATTACAATAGAGTAAACACTTGTCTTATAGCTAAAGAAAATCAATAATAGCAAACTAGTTTAAAGTTGAACAAAGCTACTTTAACATCCACTCAATATGCATAGGCATACGAATAGGAGTTTTAACTTAAAGCTAAACAGAACTAACAATATCCTTTCAACATGCATAGGCATGCAAATAGGACAGTTCATAAGAATAAGATATCTAATAGAAGAAAACTACAAATAATAGCGTGGCAACCTTGTCAGGGCTACCTTTTTTGGGTTTTCTTTGATTTTCTATTATAATATGTGATTCTGGAAATTTCAGGTTGCCAAGAACACATTCCCCAAGCTAATCTTGGTACCGAGGCACTTGCAGCTCATAAAATTGCTCTGGAGGCCTCAAAAACTGCCATTTATGTTGCGCACAAATTTCTCAGAATATGACAATTTTTGGAAACTAAACCATTACTCTTTTGTGGTGGTCCCATGTCATTATGGGATCACTTAGTATTTGTGTCATTTTAGTTGAATCCCTTGTATGGACATTGAACTTTTGAATGAACAGAGATTTCTCAGATATTAAATGCAAAGATGATGGCACAGAAATCGATCACAGCAAATTTTAGATGATACAATAATGATGGATTTTTTTCCTCAATTAGGTCTACAAAAGCCTTCAAAGAGCGAACTGAATTTTTCCCACCAGCCTCTATGGGAAAGTCGGATCTGCATTATACACTAACGTTCTACCAAATTGTAAATCAGCACTTTCAGAATCCTAATGTTTGCAGGCTCGGCTATTTGTCCCTCAGACCCGTAGCCAATACAAACAGGGTATTGATTTTGTAATGTCCCCATTTCCAAGCTAGTTCGATTTTAAGACTTTGAGCCCATTCCACTTCCCGTGGGCAAGAAGGAAATGAGCAAGGGGAGTAATTGTCATGTTTTCCAGTTATTTTCATGAGCCCATTCTTCTTTAGTAGTTTTCTTTATATAGTCAGGTTGGCTGGGTTAAGGAGAAAAGACAAATGAAAAATAGAAGAGAAAGGATCCATTATGAGGTCGGTCCTATATTGGGGCATTCTAATTGGTTTTGGTGCCACATCAAGGTATAAGAAGGGGTCGCTTGGCTCATTTGGGCATCATCATCTTGTCTAATAATAACTTTGCATGGTTTTTGGGCCGATTGCTCAATTGCTTCCACTTGAGGACGAAAACCTCGTGTGGTCAGTAAGAAGGACGAAAACCTTCCTTGTTTGATTGAAGAACGAAAACTCTTCAATTCATTGAGGATTCTTGGTCCCAAGGAATCCAAAGAGCTTCAAGAAAGTTGACTTTGCAGATTTTCCGCTAGGGTTTGGTTCTATGGCGATTTCAGGCCCTCTCCTAAGGGAACGACCCACCTTGTGAAGGAGTTTAGGGGTTTCTAGGGCACAGCAACATCCAACTCAGCCATCATTGTGTTTCTCACATTTTTAGCAGCCGGAATCTACATTTGGACTTGATTTTTGGGCTTGGAATCCTTCATTTCCAGCCACTTTTGTAAGGGTGTTCACTGCTGTCATTTTATTTAATTAAATAAATTCCAGCTGGGGTTTGAAGGCATATTTCTTGGTTAATAATTGTTCTAAAATATTTCTAAGTTGCCCTACATGTTTTGGATGGTGTGAATGATGCATTTTTGAAGAGATATTGCATTTTCCTTACTGTTATAAAAATCAGACTGTTGTACCTTGCTGTCATAATTTTCAGTTTACTATCTATTGGGGTTTGTGCAATTTCCTTTTGTTTTCAGTTAGAGCCCGGAGAAGACCATTACAGATTCCAAGCCACGTACAGCCCACAAATGTGCCAGGTTCTCCCCAGGCACAAGGCCCTATCTCAGTACATCCCATTTTTGTCAGCGATAAACGCAAGGCATACCCAAGCAATGCCCCACGTATCCAGGAAAACACTTTAACCTTTTCGAGTGGTATCTAAGGCATTTCCAGCACCATTTGGCACCATTTGCCGTTGAAAACCCAAAAAATTAAAAAATAAATAGAAAGCTATAATTTTTCATTTTACAAAAATTAACAAATAAACCACATTAAAATAACAAATAAAACCCCAAAATTTTGTTTCTTTTATGCATTATAGTATTATTTGGCTCTTATTTTTTATATTTGTTTATCATTTTTGTATGGACCTACCCAAGCTTTACCAACCCGGGGTTCAAAATAATCATCAAACCCCATACCCAAACTGGCAACATAGAAATAGTCCCCTCTCCTATAAAATTATTGACAATCAAGGACTGGCACCTCATTTAAAGAAACTCAAAACGAAGGACCTTGGATGGGCAGATAAACAGCTCAACTTAACAGGAAGAATGGCTATCACAATTTTTATTTTTATTTATTTCCTCAGCTCTTACATACTCTTGCTTCATTATCACTGCTTCACAATCTGTATTGAACTCCTATCTATCCTTGCTCCATTATCTCTGCTCCCTAATCTGTATTGATTGAATTTCAAACCATACCTAGATTATTTCTTTGACAAGGTTCAAAGAACACCAATAAAAAAAATCACATCTAATGGAAAAAGTACCTTAGACCTGAACATAAAGGCGGTTCCTGAAAAATAGGTAATGGCAAAATATAAGCTTTGGAAAAGACTTACTATCAAAGTAACATCCTCATAATAACAGAACCCTTTTCACATAGAGAGACCAGTTTATGAGAACCACAAATTTCAAGGAAAACAGAAGATATGTTTTTATAACAAGCTTCCTGCCATGGAAACCAGGAGAAAAAGAATGTATGATATCTGGATGATTCAATTCTAGGAAATCCTCCAGTTTCAAACACGTCTGAATTTTTCCTCATCGAGCAAGCCTAGGGAGGTAGAGCTTTTAAATTGACCTGAACAGACAAGTGGTTCTAGAATAGTCCCATGCACATTTCCATGACATAATTGGTGCCATGTCAAAGATTCGTCTAAAGTTCCTGTCCTTGACACGTCATGAAACTAAGTAAAATCTATGAACCAGATATAAATACATTCAGCCCACCCATCATGCTAATATATCCATCTGATTGGCATTACCCTTTCCCGTGTGAACTGTACATGTAAATGAAATCTGTCACCCTCCTTTTGTGGTGGATGGAAGCATAATAATGGAATACATAAAGTTACAAAAAGAAACATGTCCCTTTCGTGATACAGGAACAACACTTAATTGCCATAAAGGCTGGAATGTACATAGACAAACAGGACAGAAAATGAAGACAATCTGGAAACTATTATTCATATCATTGCATGATAGAATTAGAGAGTAGAAGGGAATATTGCATTGGATGAGCATGTCCAGTTCTCATTTCAATAACAGAAATTTTGTACTGAAAATAAAAAACCATACTTCCAATCCAGTGTTCTCTATTAAACGGCGCACTTCGTGCTTTCTTCCCTCAGAAACCTGCAACCAACAATATTATTTTGGTACATCCAATTAATAAATGCAAAATTCCAACCAACATTTATCTAGCCATCAATCATCATAAAAAACAAATCTGATATAAAATTAAACTTCTTTGATTAATTCCATTAGTTTTAGAACCAGAAAAGTAGTCACTGCCATAGTTACCTAATTCGGCCAGATTCAGAATTTTCAGCCAGCCTGGATAAGTTCTGTCCAAGTCGGTCCTGTTTTTAATTAATATTTTTTTATTTTTGCTATAAAAAGACACCCAATGCCCTTATATATTAGCATTTTATATTATGCTATTAACGTTTTTCGTTGTATTTGTCAGTTTTCACATATTTATAAATTCTACTCATATATAATATGTAAATATTCGCACCGGATTATTCCAAACTTTTTCAAGAATTCCCTATTTTCAGATTTTTTTGCCCTCCTGAACACATCAGGATTTCTGGACATGGTAACTAACCATTCCAAAACACCCCTTATCCAATGTCATATAACAAAGTGATTATACATATGAGCTTCAAAATATGCTTTTGGTTCTATTTTAACCACGACTACCAGTTTGTTGACTATTCCAAAGGTTGATGACAAGGCTTGAAATGAAAAAAACTGCAATCTAATTTTGTTTCATGGTGAATATCTTTGAAGTGAAATTAGAATGAATTTTTTTATTATAACTATCTTTAATGCAATGGGCTATGGACTACCATTTATGGATCATCATCATGCATCGATGGGATCCCTTTACCAAGCAATAAAAGTACCCTCCTTTTAAAAACATCATCATCATCATTCAACGGACATTGAAAATCTACCATCATAATCACCCCTAAATTGAGAAAGGTTCCATACATAATAGCCCTTCCCAATCTTTTATTAGATTTTGTAAAGTCAGAATGATTTAATGTGGTAGAATTTTTAAAATGACTAAATCATCAAAGGACAAACCAAACCAAACAAAATTAGCTCATGCTATTCAAAAAGATAGTCTTCACTATTTACATTTGTGTCCAGCATAAGGATATACAGAAAATGCAGTGAATCATTGTCAAAAATTGACTCTCCAAACAACTTACAGACAAGATATTCAACTAGTAATTAAACATCAATGAAACTGCTATATATTGTGCCAAATTTGAAAATGCATTGAAGAAATTCCAATTTACAGTTGATCTACCATACAGAAAAAATGTAACATTATTGTAATATATGTTAATCCTAGGTGTCATAGGCTTTTGTCTTATTTGATATAGATGAAGAGTCATTCCCGTAGGAATAGGAAGAGTCACCTTAGAAGGTGAAATGAACAGCCAAATCTTGGCTCTATATATTGTAATCTTCTTCATTTCAATAAGTAATGTGATTACAATTTTTGGCTTGCACCAATATTGTTAATTTGTCATTCCAATACCTGGCCTGACATTGGTATCAGAGCTCAGGCTGCTGTTAATTCAATTTCTTTTCCTACCTCCAATCTACTCCTCTCACTGCAAATTCTCTCCCTGCTGTACGGCACAGCCAAAGAGCAATCCTTTGTTGGTGTCCACCTGTGGAAGGAGCTGGTTTCAGATTAATTGTTTGTGCAGGTGGTATCAGAAATGGCGCAGCTCTTTATTGGAGTGGTGGATATTTACCAGTGTTACGCGGGACGTGTCCCCTAGATTTTGGTGACATCCCGGACGTCCCGAACATTTCGGGGACTTGGGGACTTGGAGGGGACGTCCCCAATTTTTTTAAATCTTTCAAAAGTTTTCTGATGTGTTTACTTTTAAAAGCTGTTATTTTTACCAAGAACATCAAATTATAATCTTGAAAGTACCTAAAATACATTAAATACAGTTTAAATCCCTAAATGTCATTGAAAAAAGTTAAAATATTGAAATATTAATTTTTATGTATTATTTTAAAAGTTGTCCCCTGCCGTCCCCAAAATTTGGGAAATTTTTTTGCCGTCCCGGAAACCCCATCCCTCCGTACCCCCGTCCCCATCCCTGAGACTTAGGTAACTATGATATTTACATACAGGCTGGAGTTGCTTATATGCGAAGCGCTGATGTTTCGTCATTGATGCTATTTCTCTGCTGGCTGGCATTTATTCTCTTCTGTTGGCAGTGTTTGATTTGAGCAGTTTTCAATTTATTTCGCTGCTTCTGCTGGAATGAGGCATTTGAAGTCATTAGCTGCAAATACATCTGGCCTGACATTGGTGAAACAGGCATTGGTACAAGACGATCTATTGCTGGTGTTCCATCCACTGGCTCCACCTTTCCTCACACCTCTTTCTAAAACCATGCCATTCAAAGATAAGTTTCTTTTAATTGGAAACTTATAGATTTTTTCTAATTTTTTTAATAACAAAAGGAAAGAAGGCAGCAAATAGATTAAATTTTTGACATTATTTTTTCAAAAGAAATTGCTTTTTTCAATAATTTTCTTGGAGGATACTCCCCAAACAAAAAAATGAAATTTCAATTCTTGGCTTATCAAATACAATAAATAAGTCATTTATTGTGCAAGCCATTTCAATTTCAAGCAAATTTCCTTTCAAATCAAGCAGAAGTTCAAAAACAAAACAAACAAAAATTGCAAAGCAAACAAATAGCAGCATTTAGTATTAGCGGTGCCTCTAGTTTGCACTTACGAGTAATGTCATCGTGTTAAACTATTGCATCCATCGCCTAATAGAGCTGCAACAACGGCGTCTATGGAATTGCCCCTATAAATCATCGGGGAGCAATAAGGAACATTTATTTTTGCATGTCCCTTCTGTCCATTACCCATTCACATCTGTTGTTCAATATAAATACCCCAAAACAAGAAAATCAAGTATATATGGAAGTTACACCCACGTATGAGGTTTTCTTGTTAAGTGGGTGTCATTGATAGAAAGAATCATTTTCACATACTACCTAGGTACCACGTACCATTCTGCTCTCGCATACCTTCGCAACTCTTTCACATGCTAACAGTATATCGAAAGATATAGGAAGGGTGGGTATATCGAGAGGTATAATATATCGATTGGTGGTATATTGAAAGAGGAACCTATTGGAATCATAAGGGGCCCTCCATCTCCATGGTACAAAATGACGTAAATAAAATCAATCGTTGGCAACTTGGCACAACTTTGCTTGCACATTTACCTTCAATGATCTATGGTTCGACATTTATGATAGGGACACAAAGCCAAAACCACCTACAGATGTAAATGAAGTAAATATTTGGAAGCACAAGAATTTGAAAGCATTGGCCTTAATGCGGGCATCAATTGATGCATAAATTTTTAGTCGCATTCGGGGTATGATACTACATGGGAAGCATTTAATAAGTATTAGAATATAAGGCTAATAATTTAGCATTAAGTTAATATTAGTTGACTATTAACTAATAAATTATCGTAACCACTTCAACCATTTTGTAACCATCTCTTACATAGTAAAATGATGGACACACAATGAATAATGTGTGCATTCCAATTCTTCACTCTTTTCATTCTTTCTCTTTGTATAGTCTAACATTTGTATGAGATCCCTTGGTGCTCGAAGGGATCTGTAAATAGAGGAGAAAGAGTAGGAAGAAGCATTTAGTGTATTTTTAAATGCATCTAGGACACATGACAAAAATTTTAAGCTTCAGGAAATACAAACTCGCGGTCACTTACAAAGACGCAATCGCGAAATTTAGGTTCATCCGAATCACAAGTTTCAAGATTCTTATATGGAGAATACACAATGTTTAACTCATGAAGGTGGTCACGATGGTTTGAACAAAGGTGGTCGTAAGGGTTGGAAAGACCCTAAAACGAGATCGAATGACAAAAAAATTGTCTCGTGAATACTACATTGCTATCGCAAATCCTATTTACAAACTAGGGCATGCAAACCCAAATCATGAAACATAAAGAAGATGATAAATTCGTGAAAGTAAGGGCACGCACTAACTATTTATTACCTACCTATCCATAAAGTGTCGAGCCTTAATCATGAAGAGAATTTCAAGGGCACAATCAACAACCAAAGAGCGACTTTCCAAGGGCACGTTTTTAGTTGCATTCTTCAAATATCGAGGGCACGCGAACATTGCTTTCCCGTATTACAATCCCGAATACAATAAATTGTTGTATGTGACAAGGGGAAATCATTTTGTTTAAGGGCATTTCATTGGTTCGTGGATCTATATTCAAGGGCTTGGTTCTAAAAGGAAGGGTAGAAGGTATGAGATCGGCAACAAACCTTGTAAACAAGGCCACGAGTGACCTGCTCATTGGCCTTATGGATTGTGAATCTTGAAATTTGTGACGTCATTAACAATGATCATGGGCAAGCCAAAGATGTTATTAGAGCAATACATACACGTATCGGTGGTAAGACTCCAAGGGTTCATCTACTAACTTTGATACTCTTAGAGACTATGATAAAGAATTGTGGAGAAAGTGTACATTATCAACTTGCTAAAAGAAATATTCTTCAATATCTAGATAAGATTGTGAGGAAAAAGATGAAGGGAAAATTCCAAGACAAACCAAATGAATTTAATGTAGCCATTGTTGAAGATCCACCGGATGCTTTGAAAGTGGTGAAGAACTCGCTAATGGAGAATAATTGTTTTAAAGAAGCCCCACACTTTCAAGACAAAGAGGATCTATTATAGATGAAGCTTAGTATGGATTGTTGCCCAATTAGTTTGCGAGTTTGTGGATCTTGGGAATTATACCCTTACAAGGGTCATGAGACAACCTAATGGAGCACTGTGGATGTCGCTCAATATGGATGGTTGTCCAATAATTCCGGAGATTATTGATTTGGGAATTTGGGGAGGTGGAATTTGGGAACTCGAGAATTTAGCTCGACAACTACACCTTTACGAAGGTTATGAGGTAGCTTGATGGAGCTCTACCTAGTCAAAGAATGCGCAGCCCCTGTTTAGTTTTGTTACTTTAATCTTTTGTCAATATGTTTGTGTTTTATTTCTATAGTGTAAGCCTTAAGAGGGGGTATTAGAATATAAGGCTTATAATTTAGCATTAAGTTAATATTAGTTAAGTATTAACTAATAAACGGTTGTAACCACTTCAACCATTTTGTAACCATCTCTTACATAATAAAATGACGGACACAATAAATAATGTGTGCATTCCAATTCTTCTTCATTCCTTTGCTCTTCAAAATTCTAACAATAACTTGAAGGACTTATATAATTCTCACTCATACTTGCAATTCATAGAGTTGCGATTGACGTTGTTCAATCTTAAGTTGAAAAATTATGATGTCATGAGTTTTGCCTCAGCAATTCGCAATCAAGCGGATGTATAAGCCACTTTGGTGTAAAAACTAACATATATATGATTGCTTTCGCAAAACCCTTCTTCCTACATATTCAACCTACTTGGAGTCTTTACAAGCAAGCAATCAATTAAAGACTCACATTTGATCAATTGGTTGAAAAGATGGCCAAAAGAGAAAAGGCCTTTGGGAGAAAAATTGAGTCATCAAGAGAAAGCATTTGCTATGCCAATCAAAAAGGCAATTCTTTACACGGCCTCATCTTCCAAAAATGAATTCAAAGGAACAAAGCGAGGAATAACGGTCAAGGAAGCAAAACTAATAGAATAATGAGCACAAGTAAAATGATAATCATTTGTTTCTGCAAGCGCTGTGGCAGAAAAAGGGAGACATGAGGCTCACGAATGTAAAACTTCATGGGAGAAGATTGAAGCCTACTTTCAACAGAAGGAAGAAAAAGAAAAGAAACAAACCAATGAGCCAAACTTAGCTCAATTCACTAGTGAATATGTGCTTTCCAGTTGTGATGAAGCAAATAATGCCTTAATGCCATTCGGTTTGATGCTTGGGTCCTAGATACTAGAGCCACTCAACACATGACTTTCCAAAAGGACTTCTTCAGGGGAGTTTCATGAAGAATGTTGTGGCTTAGTATATCCGGCGATACATCAAGTCTGCAAACAAAAGATAAGGATATTATCCGACTTTTGAGTCTAAGGCTTCAAGATTTCATTCTTAAAAATGGCATATACCTTCCTTAGTTGAAGACAAACTTGTTGTCTTTGGTGCTCATCCGTCACCAAGAGCACTCCATTTTAATGGTCAATAGGGAGGTCATCACAAAAGAAAAAGTGACAATATAGTTGTATTGACTAGATGTGAGGAAGGAAAACTAATAAACTCAAGGGCGAGCCATCAAATCCAAAAATTTTGCTCGTCTTATTGAAGATGGAATGTCTCCAAGTATGTTGTGGCATGTGAGACTCGGGCACTCCAATCATCACTGCATTGTATGCAGAAAAAGAATGGCCTAGCAAGGTTTCTCACCTTGCCCACAAAATCGAGAAGTGTGAAACCTACATTTTGGCTATAACAAAGAGTTGCAGTTAGTCCGCTCCGACTTGTGTTTTCTTCTAATTCTTTTAACTAGTGGTCATAAGTACTACATATTATTCATCAACCACTACAACAGAATGACATCGAATTAGAAGCCTTTAAAACTTTTCAAAAGTTTTAAGCTAAAGTGGAAAATGAAGCTCAACCCCTAATTGGGACACTTAGGAATGATAATGGTGATGAATACATTTTAAAGGCGTTTGAATCCTATCTCAAGCAAAATGGGATCAAACACCATCTCATAGTTCCTCATACTTCTCAACAAAACACAAGAGTAGTTGATAGGATGAAGAATCTACACTATTGAGCAAAAGCAAAGCAAGCAAACAGCAAGTGTACCTCCGAAATAGATAACCATCAACGGTGCCTTCAATCGAAAACCTCATATGAAATGTGGAGTGAACATATTCCTTTGGTGCGTCATTTTCAGGGTTTTGGATCCACATGTTACACATTGATCCCAAAGGAGAAAAAGAATAAGTTGGACCACAGAATCATAAATGCATTCATTTGGGATATTCTGAATCCTCCAAGGCATATCGGCTTTATGATGAAAAGAGCAAAAAATTCCTCATTGCAAGGGATGTCATCTTTTGTGAAACTGCAAAGGATGAGGCCAACATCAATTGTCAATTGAGTCAACTAGAAGAGTGTGCCAAGTTTAATGTCTCGCATGTACTATCCCCTTTGGGATAAGAATTAGATTTTACAAAACTACTTGCAAAGGAAGTAAAATTAGAAGAGAAACCCTTCTAGGTTCACCTCAATTAACCCAGTATCGGCTTCAATACAACCCAAATGGAGTCGAGTGAGCCAAGATAAGGGTTTAGATGGGCTTACTAGTCGGAATTAACACTTCTTTAACCAAATAACTTGCAGCAGTAGTAAAATAAATTTAAAATGTTGAAAATGACTGCAAACTTCAAAAATTAATCTCCCTCAATATTAACTCTTTTTGTCTGAAATAAATTGCAGTTGGAAGATAAAATTATGATCTTTCAAATGAACCAACAATCAAATTTTTAACCAACTGTAACCCACTCAAATCAGCCCCCGAATCTATAGATCAAGTCGTTAGGGTTAAGGGAAAATTAGAAAATTAATTCTAGCCTTATTATTCACTTCCCCACACTTAAAATCACCACTTTCAGATCTGCATTAATTATTTTATGACAACGGATCAAAAAGCCTTTCGACCCATGCTAAAATAAATTGATTTTTTCCAAATAATAATTTTTAAATAATCCAAAGGAATTCGACTTGCCTTTATTTGTTTTATTTATTTCAAAAATAATTAATTATTCCAAGGAAAATCTATTCCCTTTCTCTTTTCGATTTGCACAAAATAAAAATATATATTTTGATTTTGAAATTTATTGTGCAAATCAACTTCCTCTTATTTTTTTAATTTATATTTGAAAAGGGGGACATTACAATCCTCCCTTCTAAAAATTGCTTGCTCTCAAGCAATGGAGCACATGGCTGGTCCACTTTCTTTTCCATCTCATAGGGACTTCTAGACAATGCATCTCGCAACTATATTATTTTTCCCTTTCACATATTCAATGTCAAAGTCAAACGCTTGCACTTTACTTTCCCATTTCTGTTGCATGTCATTTAATTCTCTTTTGTTAAGGAAAATCCAAGCTGTTATGATCAGATTTAATAACAAACTTCCCACATACCAAATATTGTCTAAACTTACTCAAAGCTAAGTTGCGCATTCGAATTCGTGTTTGAATTTGCCGACAATTAAATTCGTGAAAATTCGTTGGTAAAAAATCGGTGATTAAATTCATGATTAAATTCGACTATGAGAAATATACATATTTATTAAATATATAAAAACAAAAGATAAATTCACACGTCAAAAGAGAGAGATAATGTATTTCATTGAAATGTATGATAATAATCCATCCGATAATTATCATTGTCATACATTTCAATTAAATGAATGATTTAAGAAATATATAAACACCTTCAATTTAACGATATAATATATAATTTTTTATAAAATACATTATATTATATAATTTTTATCCATCTAGTATATTTTTTATGAAATATACTATATATTCTAATGATAAGTTATATAATAAAATACATTACATTAATATATATTTTATGATACATAATGTTATACTATTTTAGTCTTTATATATATATATATATATATATATATATATATTGAATGAAATTTTAAATATAAATTAATAAATAGTTAAGTTGAATATAGGTAAAGAGATTTCAAAAGAATGGGCTCTCCGCGTTTTCTCCCCACATCTTTTACTTCTAAACCTAAATTTTGTGAGGCGGTGGCTCTCTGCGGCGTGCAGCAGGTTTGTCTTGAGGCGGTGTTGGATCTAGTGTGGGCGACAGAGCCGGTGGCAGCCCTCTCCTTTCGACGTTTCGCCTATTTCTTTCTCTAGGCCCCTCTCTGCAGCTAAATTTGCGCCCTCGGTTTCCCTTGGGGATTCTGTGGCAGGTCAAGGCCGAGGATTTTTCTCCTCCAATGGTCTTATTTGCCGTTTTAATGGTCTCTGGCCTGGTCTTCCACTCCTTCATTCGTGGATCTCTTTGAGCTGGCGCCCCCTCATCTCTGGTAGGATTGATATCTATCCCTGTGCAAGGGGTTTTTTCATTGTGGCTTTTAGCTCTGACGACGCTAGAAATGTTATTCTTTCTAAGCTCTGGGAACTGCAAAATCATCATTTACTGATGAAACCCTGGTTCCCGACTTTTAATCCTCTCTCTGCCTCTTTCAATGTTAAGTCGGTTTGGATCCGTTTGCCCCATCTTCCTCTACAATTTTGGGGAAATGACAGTTTAGCTGCTATTGGTGATGCTTTGGGCACTTTTTTATCCATTGATTCAAATACAGATACCTTCACTCATACCACCTACGCGAGGATATTGGTGGATCTGGATACTTCAATTGATCTTCCTAGCTTCTATCGATCTCAAAGTTCATGATAGGGTTTGGTCTCAACCGCTCGATTACGAAGGACTACCCTTTAGATGCAGAAAATGTTTCAACATTGGGCATCTGGCTGCAGCTTGTCCCATGGTCAAGCAAAAATCCAAAATCGATAAGGTCTCTTGGTGGAAGGATTCCCACCAAAATTTTCTCGTTATTGAGGAGGAAATTGTGTCGCTGGTCATACTCTGGTCAGTGAAGACAAGATTTCCAGTCCAATCCCTTCGGCTAAACCTTCAATTGTTGACAATGTTGAGGATCATGAGTGACGTTAATTCCAAACCCTGCACATACCGAATGCGCTCAAACCAAAGGTGTCATTACGATATTTCCACTGACGGTGTCTTGGATTCCTCAAAGTCTCCAACTCCCTCAAATGAAAACACAGATCCTAATAGGAGTGACGAATGGATTGTCGTTAAACGTAAAAAAAATTCCTTTTCTATGCATCTAAGATCCCATGTAAGGGACTCTTCTTTGTAATCTGTAGTATCTTGGGCTTTGGACGCTTCTGCTTGTTGTGTTCTTCTCTTGATCTTCTTCTTCTCTCCTTCTCTTCCCCTTTGTTGTTGGGGTTTTCTTCTCTGTTATGCTTAAATGTTCTATTCAGCCTTGAGGGCTTGTTGTACCAGGATGTGGGTCCTCCCAAAACCCTCAAAATTTTACCCTATTCCAAAAAAAAAAAAGTTGAATATAGGCAAAAGATTTAAACGTCACAACTTTGAAATTTAATATATTTGTAAAAAGTTTAATATATTAAAACTTTAAAACTTAATAAATTAATTTATTTAACATAAATTAATATGCTAAACTAAACCTAAACCGACATTGCATTTAAAAACAAAGCAAATAAAAATAAAATAGAAGCAAAACCGTAAACCCTAAACCGACATTAAAGAAAACAAATAAAAATAAAAATACATGCAAGAGATGAAGTCAAATGAAACCTACCCCACTGCTCGCGAGCTCCAAAACACTCGCCGAATCAAGCAACAAAATCCATCAAGCTCCGGCCGCCAAGTTTAGTAACAAAACACCAATGGCGAACATCTCCTTTTAGCAAACGAAATCCTAAAACACTACAGTAGAAACCTAAAATGCGGAAAGTAAAAACCCTTAAACGAAAAAAATGACGCTCGGGTCAGCAACACGAATTAAATCACGATTTTCAACGATTTTTTTGGGTTTATTAAAATCCGCCGATTTTCGAATTTTTCCTTCAAATTGGCGAATGCGACAACTTAGACTCGAAGCATGCATGATTGCTAACATTTCCTTATCATACACACTATATCCCCTTTCATGATCTTTCAATTTTCTACTTTCAAAAACAATGGGGTGTTTATCTTGCATTAGGACAACCCCTATTCCCTCACCGAAGCATCACATTCTACCACAAAAGGTTTAGAAAAATATGGAATTGCAAGAACCGGGCAAGAACACATTACCTCCTTCAATTTTTCAAATGCTTCTTGGGCTGGTTTGGACCATTTGAAGGCCCCTTTCTTGGTCAAATCTGTCAAAGGAGCTGCAAATCGTGAGAATCCTTTAACAAATCTTCTATAATAGCTACAAAGACCACAAAATCCCCTTAGTTGTGTGAGAGAAGTGGGAGTAGGCCACTCCATAATCGCTGCAATTTTCTGTTTATCAACTTGCACACCATTAACACTAATAACATGCCCCAAATATCCAATTTCCTTCAAACCAAACTCACACTTAGATTTTTTTGCAAAGAAAGAATGTTGTCCCAAAGTAGATAAAACCAAATCCAAATGTGTCAAATGCTCTTCCCAAGTTTTGCTATACACAAGAATGTCATCAAAGAACACTAGCACAAACTTTCTTAGATATTGGCTAAATACATGATTCATGCAAGATTGAAAAGTAGCCGGTGCATTAGTTAACCCAAAAGGCATAACCAAAAACTCAAAATGCCCAAAATGACATCTAAAAGTTGTTTTGTGCACATCCTCTTCCCTTACCCTTATTTGATGATACCCAGATTTAAGATCTTTTTTTAGAAGTACCATGTAACTCATCAATTCTAGGGATGGGATACCTATTTTTGATGGTCTTCTTGTTTAACATCCTATAATCAATGCACATCCTCATAGTACCATCTTTCTTTTTGACCAAAACTACGGAAGATGCAAATGGGCTAGAACTAGGCCTTATGTGTCCCATCTCAAGAAGCTCCTTAATGGTTTTTTCAATCTCTTCCTTATAAACTCTTGGGTGGCGGTAAGGAGTGATCATAATAGGCTTAGTGTCCTTCTCTAACTCTATAATATGCTCAAACCCTCTATGGGGAGGTAACCCATGTGGTAAATCATCAAAAACATGAACATGCTTATCTAAAAGAGCTTGTAACTCACCTTCTAATGACTGTTGTTCTGATTTTTCTGATTTTACTGTGATATAACAGCTAGCTGCCCACTCAATTTGACCCCTTCTAAAAGCTCTTTCCATCCTCTTCATGGACACCTCTTGTGGTGCACCATTTGCCATGCCTTTTAGGATGATTTCCTTGTCATCTTTAGTGAATTTCAGCTCCATGGTCTTGTAGTTTTGTGTGAAATCACCTAAAGAATGCAACCATTGAACACCCAACACAAGATCAATATCTCCAATATCAATAACATAAAAATCATCAATTACCTTGTGCTTTCCAAGCATGAGAGGTAGTTGTGCAATCTTTGTAGAACATGGAAGAGAAGTCCCATCTGCTATAGTCACTTTGAAGGCTTTGCAATTCGTGGTTTCCAAACCCATCTTCCTCACCAATCCTCCATCAATGAAATTGTGGGTGGCCCCACTATCAACCAAAGTAATGACTCTTTGCCCTTGAATGGTGCCCTTCACCCTAAATGCATGATACTTGGGCACACCGGAAAGAGAAGCAAGAGTACTTTCCATTTCCTCATTCTCTTGCACATGCTCAACCAATTCTTCATTAGTATCATGGTTAGCATCATCCAAATCAAAATTAATGTCCCCATTTCTAAAGACCCTTAGCCTATATTTTCCCGTGGGCTTCAGGATGTTGCAAGGGGAACATTTTTATTAAATAATTAAATATTATTGCCTGGAGCAATAATTATTTAATTATTTAATTATGAAGATTATTTAATTTAATTCCCAAAATATAAAAATTAAATGGGGAATTAATTAAATAAATATTTAGGTGGCTTTTATTGATAAAATCACCCTTTGAAAAGGGGACAGCACACCTAGGGAAAATAAATTGTTTTTATTTAATAATTTCCATCTCCTAGGGATTTCGAATTTTGTGCCTCCTCCCTTATAAAAAGAGTGCTAGGATCACTATTATTATTATGTTATGATGATATTTATTTTATGCTCCATGCTTGGAGTTGGGATGCATGCCCATTGATATTTTCCTTCTCTCTCTCATGCTTGGGAGATCTTTGTAGCTGATCTTTGAATATCGAATTGAAAAGCTTATTTGTTTTGGTTGAATTTGCAAGTAGAAATCTGCGTGTTTTTACTGTAGCGATTCATGTAGCAGTTGGTTTGTGATCAAAAATAAGTGTTTCTTTGGAGTTCTTTTGCAAATCGACTTTGGTGTGTTGGTTCTCAATTCCAGCGAGTTCCTTTCACAATATTTGTGAGCTGTTTGTATACAATTCTGAGGGTGATGCAATCAGCCTTTTGCATGCTTCATATTGTAGCAACGTGTCCCTTGGTATTCGTGATTGGTTTTTGAATGGAAAATGATCAGATTTCTGTATACATCATGTGACCAGCCTGGGCATGTTTAGTGACTATTTTGGGAGCATTTTTAGCAAGTTAGATCTGTGTTTGTGTGGTCCTCTAACCCCAGCAAATTTCTTCATGGATGTTTAGTGCTTGTCAAAGTGGCACGACTTGGGTTTATGCATAATATTGTGATATTTAATAGCTCCTGTGTTGCAGCGATTTCTTCCATGGAGATTGAGGACTGTTTTGCATACTCCATTTAGTATGGATCAATCCAGTTAATTGCATGATATTATTTCCTTTGACAGTAATTTGTTTTGGGAAAGGAAAATCTTTTAAATCAGGTCTGGTTTTTGATTTACTAAATCTGCTATCCTTCTCTGAGTATTAACGACTTGTTTTGGATATTGTTGGGGCTGGTTTCAACTACTGTTCTTCCTTCCTGAACAGCGACTTCATTTGGAGTGAATATTGGCTGTTTGATGCAAGTTTAGGACCCTATTTTGCCCTAGACAATTGACAAACATTATCCTAATAGCTACAGCAATCACCTTGGGTATGTTGGCCTCATTTTTGGATTTAAATACACAGCTGTTCTCTAGTAACATCAGCCCTCCCATTTAATACTTGATCTAGTTGTTTTTGGTATGATGATGATTTCTACATGAAAGCTAGAGCTCTTTGATCATTGACGCAGTCCTAGTTTCAGTTGAGAAGAACATTGTGTGTGAAATAACAAGTTAAGGCCATTAAACCCTTGCCTTCGGGTTTATTGAGGCATTCACTCAACCGGTATAAATATTTTGCTATGTTAAGTTGATTGATGTATTGACGAGTTGGTTGTCTCGCATCATTTCCCATTGATCCCGAAGAAGGGATATTACACAAATCAAAATGAAGCTCAAAATCTGAATCAATAATCTCAATGTAATGGATTTGACCTTTACCTTTGCAATTGTGACCTCTTACCCACCATGGAGTCTTACAATCAAAACACAATCCTCTTCTTCTTAGCTCATCCCTTTCGTCCTTTTGTAAACTGCTTTGGGGCTGATTTCTATGTGGTGGCACATAGGGTTGATTGGACCTCTTTGGGACCTCTTGTGATGACCCAAGAGGCTGCCCCCTTTGCACTTTTGTGGGCTGCTATAAATCAGACCTTGCCCTTTAAATCCACTCTTGGACAGCAGTTGTGAGACATTAGAATGTTGCCTTTTAAGCCCATAATTCCCTCTATAAACTGCACATTCTAAATCTAGAGCTTTAGTAATACAATCTTGCAAAGTCATAGGATTAAAAGCTCTTACCAAACCTTTTAGTGGTTCCATCAAACCTTCGGTGAAGAGGACAACCAATCTTTTCTCACTCACATCTGAAACCATAACTGCAATTCTCTAAAAATCCGCCACATACTCATCAACATTACCCAATTGTTTTAGTTGAGCCAACTCCCTAAAATGAAGTTTTGGATCCTTCCTATCAAACCTTTCCATGATCCTTTGACTAAACTCTTCCATCGTGTGGATCAAATCATGACCTTGTGTGTGCATACCATGGAACCACCATTCATGTGTCATGCCTTCCAAGTGAAGGGTAACAAATTTGAGGGCCTTTTCTTCTTGCATGGGATTGAGGGAGAAGTAAGTCTCCATCTTTTGCAACCAAGCTCTCATTGTAATGGCATTAGAACCATCAAAGTTAGGGAGTGAAACCTTACCCAACCTTTGTTGAAGGTTCTTATGTGGTTACTTGTTGAATCTTTTTGACTTTTTGCCCATCTTGAGGGCACAAAACTCATCAAACCCCAACATGTCTCTTGTGGCTTGGCTCAAAGAACCATACTCCAATCTTTGAGCATCAATTAGCTCTACTAAAGTGGGCTCTTCTTCTTCTCTTTCTCCATTGGTCTCCTTAGGCAAGAAGATATCTTTGAAAAATTTGGGCGAAGAGAAACCACCTCCCTTATGTGAGCTCTCTCCATTAGAGCTTCTTGCAGATTTATCTTTTCCCAGAGCATCCTTGATGAGCTTGGATATTTACTCACTCATGGATTTTTGAAGTTCTTGTCCACACCCTTGCATCAATTCATGCAAGAACTTCACTTGATCCGGTGTGAATGCTCCTTCATCCATGTTTCCCTTATTCCTCCTTTTGTAAAACTGAAATTTCTTCTTTCCATGCATCCACAAATCACCAACACGAAAAGAGGAAAAAAAGCTCTGATACCACTGTAATATCCCCTTTTGGGATATTAATTAGATTTTAATAAACTACTTGGAAAGAAAGTAAACTTAGAAGAGAAACCCTTCTAGGTTCACCTCAACTAACCCAGTGTCGGCTTCAATACAACCCAAATGGGGTTGGAGTGAGCCAAGTTAAGGGTTTAGATGGGCTTAATAGCCAAAATTAACATTTTTTTAATCAAATAACTTGCAGCAGTAGTAAAATAAATTAAAAATGCTGAAAATAACTGCAAACTTCAAAAATTAATCTCCCTCAATATTAACTCTTTACCTGAAATAAATTGCAGTTGGAAGATAAAATTATGATCTTTCAAATGAACCAACAATCAGAATTTTTAGCTAACTATAACCCACTCAAATCAACCCCGAATCTGCAGATCAAGTCATTAGGGTTAAGGGAAAATTAGAAAATTAATTCCAGCCTTATTATTCACTTCCCCACACTTAAAATCACCACTTTCAGATCTGCATTAATTATTTTATGACAGCAGATCAAAAAGCCCTTCAAACCTTTCCAAAATATGACAGAAATTCACCCAAACCAGTCGATTTATTAAGAATAAATTCCAGCAAAGTTAACAACTCCAAATATAATGAAACAAAGTGCATTTGCAATAGAATAATGAGCAAGAACAGTTCAAAATTTATTCTTGCCAAAACCATTCAAAAACACCACAAACCTCCTTCAAATAAGTCAATTTATACCATGACAAACCAGCAGCAATTTCCATAATTTATTGATCAAATGATGGCTCAAAACTCTCCAAATAAGCTCTCAAACTCTCTCAATAATGGCGACTTCACTTATATTGAATAAAAATGCAAATAACTTATCAATTCAAGCTCTCAAGGGCACACACACTTCACAATGGGTGGTGTTGATGAACACCTTTTGTTTTTTATCACAAGTGGGCATACATCCTCTTCAAACATGAAAATAAGTTACAATAACCGTCAACATGCAAAAAGGGTGCCCCTCATCTTCATTTATAGATCTCCTTGCTCATTCTCCAAAGCTTTCTTCCTTTTGGCGCCATCTTCTAGGAGAGATTCTTTATTTTTTAAAAAAATTGGAAGTCACACTCAAAACAAAAATTAAATGCATGGGGAAATTAAATATATCAAATGATGCCCAAATGAATCGACCCATGCTAAAATAAATCGATTTATTCCAAATAATAATTAATTATCCCAAGGAAAATCGATTCCCTTTCTCTTTTTTCGATTTGCACAAAATAAAAAATATATTTTGATTTTGAAAATTATTTTTCAAATCGACTTCCTCTTATTTTTTAATTTTAATTTGAAAAGGGGGGCATTACACTACAAGGAGAATAATTTGGAAATTCCAAAGAGTGAGGGTGGATATGCAATTGGGAGTCATTTGATTCCATATTATCTCACATAACAAATTTGAAACTCCTCTTGAAGAGAAAATGAAGCTTCATTAAAAATGGATAAGTGGCACAAGAACAAAGAATGGGAAGTGAAGGAACTTCAAATCATGAGATTGATGAACCAAAAACATATAAGATGTCTAAATGGGCAACACAGAAATTAAAAGATGTTTGTCTTAATGAAGTTGGAAAAACTGGCACACATTGTGCACATGCGGCCTTCAACTAATAAAAAATGTCCTAGAAGAAATTCAAAACGAGATTGAAAATCACCTTGAATGATTCTCCAAAAGAACTCAATGTTGCATTCGATTCAGAACCAACCTCTTTCAAACAAGCTGAAAAGGATGAGTCCTAGAGAAAAACCATGAGAGATGAGTATGATGCTTTGATGAAAAATGGGACTTAAAAGTTGGTTGATCCTCCACTCAATTGTACACCAATTGGTTGCAAGTGGGCCTTTTGCAACAAATCAATGTCGATGGCTCACATGTCAATCTTAAAGCAAGGCTTGTTTCAAAGGGTTATACTCAAAAGTAAGGCATATATTACAATGAAACCTTTACACCAACAGTAAGTGAACTACAACTCAAACTTTGTTGGCTTTGGCAGCACATAATGGGTGGAAATTTCATCACTGGATGTAAAAACTGCTTTTCTTAATGGTGATCTTCAAGAAACAAAGATGTACATGACTCACCTAAAGGTTTTAAAGTTGACGGCACAAAGCACAAAGTGTGCAAACTTGAAAAACTATGAGCCTTTTGCAACAAATTGTAATGTCCCCGTTTATAAAGACCCTTAGCCTATACGTCCCCGTGGGCTTCAAGATGTGCGAGGGGAACATTTTATTAAATAATTAAATATTATTACCTAGAGCAATAATTATTTAATTATTTAATTATTAAGATTATGAAGATTATTTAATTTAATTCCCAAAAATATAAAAATTAAATGAGGAATTAATTAAATAAATATTTAAGTGGCTTTTATTGTTAAAATCACCCTTTGAAAAGGGGACGCCACACCTAGGGAAAACAAACTGCTTTTATTTAATATTTTCCCTCTCCTAGGGTTTTCGAATTTTGTGCCTCCTTGCTTATAAAAGGAGTGCTAGGTCATTATTATTATTATGCTATGATGAACTTATTTTGATACTCCATGCTTGGAGTTGGGATGTATGCCCATTGATGCTCTCTCTCTCTTGCGTGGGAGGTTGTTTTGAGCTGGTTATTGAGAATCAATTGAAGTGATTATTTGCTAGATCCATGTTTTTGGCTTTAGCAAGTATTTGATTAACTTTGCAAGTGGAAATCTGCCCTTTTACTGTAGCGACGTCACTGTAGCAGCTGGGTTTTTGTTCCTTGCATATCGATTTGGCTGATATAATATTCCTTGTGATATTGGTTTATAACTCCCAGCCCTAGCGAACTTCTTATGGTGTTTGTGGACTGTTTTTAGAGTGGTAAATGATCAGATTTTTGTATGCTTATGTGTCATAATTGCAGCTACAGCCTGGGCATGTTTGGTGACTGTTTTGGGACATTTTTAGAAGCAAATCAATTGGTATTCACAGTCTTATTTGCTCAGCTGACTTTTGTGCTTAGTAACTTAGGTTTCTTGCATGTTTTGGACCTTTGAAAATTGCGATCTGAGTGTGTTATTATGCAGCGACTCCTTGAGGGCATTCGTTAAATGTTTGTGGTGTGTTTTGGGCCACCTGTGATCAGTGGCTTTAGTGGGATTGAATATAGCTGTTACAACTCAGTTTTGCTACTTTATTTGGATGAATAAAGTCTGCCATTTCACCTCTAAAACAGCGACTATATTAGGAAGGATATTTAATGTTTATTGCATGTGTAGAGCTCTCTTTTGATCAGCGATTTATACTCCATTGATTCTGAGTATGGTGACTTGGATTTCAGTGGTGTTTGGAGTCTTTTTCAGCAGCGAACAGTAGGAGTGAATTAATCTGAGTTTGGGGTGAATGAGCAATTCCTAGAACAGCGATTGATGTGACTATTAACCCTAAGTATGATGCTTTGACTATTGCATGGTATTTGATGGTCTTATATTATTTTGTATATGATCTATATATAAAATATTAGATCATATCATATATATTCAGCGACTGATATTAGGAGTTTAAAATCCGGATCTGTACTCTTGAATGGATATGCATGGCTGAGAACTGTATGAAGGCTTTTTGAGAGTATTTGAGAATATTCATTACAGCTGTGTTATTACTTGTTTGATGTGGATTACTAGTTCAGTTGAGGAATATTGGTGTGAGCTGCTTGATAGTGGCCATTAAACCCCTATCATTGGGTTTATTGAGTCATCTATTTGATTGGTTCTAATAGTTTTGATTGAGTATTGTTATTTCCAGCTGGTTGGTGCTTTGAAGGGTTATTGATTTGCATATTTTCTATTGATCCCGGAAGTAGGATATTACACAAATCAAGGTCGATGACTCACATGTCAAACTTAAAGCAAGGCTTGTTGCAAAGGGTTATGCTCAAAAGGAAGGCATATATTACAATGAAACCTTTGCACCAACAACGAAGTGGACTACCATTCGAACTTTGTTGGCTTTGGCAACACAAAATGGGTGGAAAGTTCATCGATGGATGTAAAAACTGCTTTTCTTAATGGTGATCTTCAAGAAACAGTGTACATGACTCACCCGAAGGTTTTAAAGTTGATGACACAAAGCACAAAGTGTGCAAACTTGAAAAATTGTTGCATGCTTTGAAACAAGCCCCTCGAGCATGGTACAACAAACTAGTTAAGCACCTCCTAAACATGAACTTCAAACGTTTTGAGTTTGAAGATGCAACACTTTTTGTCAAAACAATTGACAAAATGGTTGTATTTGTAGTGGTGTACATTGATGATCTACTCATCACAGGCAACAATGAAAGATACATTGCAAAATTCAAATCAAAGTTGATGAAAAGCTTTGAAATGATTGATTTGGGTTATCTTCATTACTATTTGGGTATTGAAGTAATTCAAAAACCAAAGTATATCTTCATCACTCAACACAAGTACATTGGTGATTGTACGTACCCAAAATTACATGGTGCAACATGGAAATGCAACATGTTTCCAATGATGATAAAAACACCTTCTAAGATGAGAATGAAATCCAGATCCCTCCCTCTCTCCTTTGCATCCCTCCTTTGACTCAACCAACCCCTCTCGCTTCGTTTCCATACTTCAATTACACCCGTAAGACCACCTTTTCCCTTTTGGCATTGTTTTTAGCAGCGGTTGTGCAACCGCCCGGTGGTCATGCAATTGCCCCTTGTTGAAAGTGTGGCGGTTGCACAACCACCTCTCTAGCAACAAGGGTAGTTTTGTCACCATGTAAACTGAAATTAAAACAAATGTGTTTGAACTCGTGTTTTGATTTCAACTTGATTTTCTCTCACATTTCTTGGTCAAATTGGCTAAAATAGGCTTGTTGGATTGGTATTGAGTTTCTCCTCCCTTCTTGCTAAATATAGTATGTTGAATTCTTCTCCTCAAGTTGAGTCACGTTTTTTGATCGACATGTGTTCTTGACATCTTCTCCAACTTATAAAAATGGCACTTTTATTCGTATCATGGGTTGGGCAATTGGTAATTTTTGAAGTGTTATGCTATCGGATTTCGAGAGGGTATACACCTCGATTCAAAAATCGTGATTTATGGTAGATAAATCGCCAAGTGCATAAAACGATTTATCTTTCAAAAAATCGTGATTTGTGTTGTCAATTAATCAGTCATTAATGGCGATTAAAATGGGCAAAAATCTTGAAAAATCGACACAAAATCTTGGAAAATTGCAGGTTTAATTTAATACATCAAAACAAAAACAAAAAAAATTAAAAAGTTCCCTTTTCTACGCGTTTTGAGGTCATTTTTTGTGCGATTTTAACATCGATTCAGAGCTCTGTTGTTGGTCGTTTTTTGTGTGAAGAGCAGGTTTGAAGCTAATGTGTTTTCAGGTTTCACGTTTTCGTGTTTACAGTTTCACGTTTTTGCTAGGGTTCCTTTCATTTGGGCGGATGCATTAGTAAATTCAGATATATGTGTTGTTTGCATTTTGCTGTGTTGTTTTGATAGCTCTGGCTGCTCTATATGGGTTCTTATTTAGAGCATTGTTTTTAATATTTATAAATGTAGTAATGATCAGTTATAATCTGCTTTAAAGATGAAGGGTTTGAGGGGTGGCTCTGTTAAGAAGAGAGAGAGAGCCGATTCCAATGTTCTACATTTAATTTAAGTTTATTTTATGAATTTAAAAGTTTTTTAAAGTAAAGATAAAGTTGTCGACAAATTGTCGCTTCCCGATTTTCAAGTCAAAATTTGGTCTGTCGATTAATCGCCGATAACGATTTTTTGAACTATGGTCTACATAGATAGTAAGTTCTCTACTTTGTTTCCCTTTTGCTCACATTCTAGTTCCCTACACTAAGCCAGCCACTATTTTCTTGATTTCTTGTTGATATTTATTTTGCCTTGTTCACCTGGATCAACTGGAGCTCATATTTTGGAAGGAGATTGAAGTTGAGACATTGGATGCATCACATCACTAGAACAAGCTGCCATAGTATTGTAGAGACCAGGTTGGAATTGTATTCAATTATTTGGAATTTCTAACATAGGCATAGTTTATTAGAATTAACGAAGCAATTTGTTTATTTTGTTAAAAGCGGAAGATTTCATCACTTCCCATACAAGTTTTAATTCCAGTATTTCCTTTCAAAATATCTCTTACATAAATCTTCTTCCCTTGATAACTTCTTCCCGACTTATCCTGTGGATCTGCTCGGGAAATTGGTTGGAAGAAGTGAGGAAATCCTCATATTTCTTTTATTTTTATTTCTTTCAATTAGCTGAAATACAATCGTGTCAAGGAAAGTTTGTCCGATAAAGAGGAAATTGCTTCTGAGAAGCTTTCCTTCTGACAGACCTGAGGCAAGACATTCATTACCGAAGCTACGTAGAACAAAAGTAATAACATTTGAGTACTTCCTCATTAGATTATTGTGAAGCAACCCTGCAACAGAGGAATAACCGCATACGGTTATTCTCTGCTTTAATTTATTTTAATTAGAAGAAGCAATAGTTTTAGTTTAAATCATTTCCCTATGTCTGTAGAAGTAGATCTTATCTTCTTTTATAAATCCAGAAAGCACAAATCAATAGTTATTTAATTAGTTTCTTTTAATTTCATTTCTTTTAAAAGCTTATTTAAAATGCAAAAAGGATAGAATAAATAGTTGAATTTATTTATTTAATTAACAGTAAAGGAATTTAGTTAAATAAAAGGTTACATTAATTTGTCTTTTATTTTAACTAGATTAGCTTTATGTTATTTATTTAAATATTAAAATTCAAAGTAGCTTAGGGAACCAAACCAAACTTCAAACTGGTTAGATATTCAAATTCTGACGATGCTAGTGATTTTGAAGATGGAAAATCCGCTTTGGGTTTCCTAATGAATTTAGGAATAGCAATAATCAGTTGGAAGTCCAAGAAGCAATCCGTGTCGGCAATTTCTTCAACGTAATCGAGTATATGTCACTTCAAAGACAACCAAAGAGATTTTGTGGCTTAGAAGGGTTCTTTTAGACTTGCAAGTACAACAGGTTTCGTCAACACCATTGATGGTTGACAACACCTTCAATTTCAATGGCGAAGAATCTAGTCTTTCACGACCAAACCAAGCATATCAATACTAAATTTCATCTAATTTGACACTATGTGAAAGATGGCAATGTAAAGTTACAACATTGCCCTACAACAAAGCAACCAGCAAACATCTTGACAAAAACATTTCAATGCGAAAATTTTAAATAGTTCAAGGGAATGCTTGGTCTCACTATGACCCCTACAAATTAAGAGGTGAATGTAACATTATTGTAATATATGTTTATCCTAGGTGCTAGTGGCTTTTGTCTTATTTGATATAGATGAAGAGTCATTCTCGTAGGAATAGGAAGAGTCGCCTTAGAGGGTGAAATGAACAGCCAAAACTTGGCTCTCTGCATAAACGACAAGGGATGGCTGGGAATGGCTAGCCATCCTCTCGACAACCTGGGGACATCTAAACGTTTGCAATGTCCCCATTTCCGAGCAGTTGGCCTAGGAGGTTTTTCATTCGTCTTAGCCTTGGTCATACCCGAGGGGCTAACGACACTCTGGAGGCTATTGGGTATGGATATTTGCTACCACCTTGCTTATTTGTTATAATTTTGCATTGACATGAATTTTAAGTGGCTTGGTGGGGTTAGATGTTATGTTTTGTCGTTAAGGGGGACCTCATAACACTTTAATGTTATAATTCTTCGTTGGGGGTCACTTATGTCCCTATGGCGACTTGAAGGGGGAAAAGTAACTTAAGTTACTTTATGATTTTTGATTATCTCTAGAGGGGGTCGATTGGGGCCTTTTTGGGTCTCTTGTTGCATGGAAAAATTATATAAGGAGATTTGGGGAGTGTTAGAGCTCATTCTTGCATGCACACTTATGATTTTCATTGAGCAACTGCTGATTGCTATCATCTAGCTTGTGGAGTAAGATCCCACAAGATCCCTAGCTTCGGTGGTGAGAGATCCATTCCTAGCTAGTAGGGCATTCTTCGGTGGTGAAAGATCCACCCTAGCTTGTCATTTTGGAGCTGATTTTCAAAGATTAATTTCAGAATTTTCAGAGAAGGGTTTTGGAAGATTTTTGGGGCTTTTTTTGGAGAAAAATCAAGGGTTTTCAGATCTGATTTGTGGCAGCGATTAGAGCAGATTTTGGCGCCATATTTGGAGACACTTTTGAGGGTTTTTGGCCTCTTCCCAAGGGGAGCGACCCACTTTGGGATTTTGCAGCGATTTTTGGAAGGGTTTCAATGTGTGCCGTTTCCAGATCTGGAGGTTGGGATCTCTTCTATATCATTGGTAGATGTTATTTCCAGAAATTCAGATTTTTATCTATTTTCTAGGGTTTTATCTACTCAGTTCCAAATTTGCAGCAGTGTTTTTTAGGGCTTCCAGGTGTCCTTTTTCAGATCTGGAGGTTGGGATCATTTTTATATGTTTAGTAGATGTTATTTCCAAAATTTCATAATTTTATCATGTATATTCGAGAAGATATGAATTTTTGAAGTTTCCTAGCTGCCTAGGGCATTCTGTAATTTTCTGGCAGTGATATATTATCTGAAAAATTCCAAAAATAATTTTCTTGTGTTAGTTATCATATTAGCAAGCTCTCCGTAAATTTTCAAGTGATTTGAACAAGTATTTTGTGAGTTATTGATTTAAATCAGTTCGCTGCCCTAGCTGTTAATTTCTGCAAAAATCAGAATTTTTTTGCTGCAAATTATCTATATTTGGTGCATTTTTGAGTGGTATCCCACAAGGGATATTTCAACGTCCTCGATTGTCCCAGGGATGGCTAACCATCCCATATGTCCCAGCAAAAACTAAATTTGCAAGAAAAAACTCAAAATTGTAAAAGAAAAAAGAAAACGAAGGGGCCCACACACCGGTTTACACCCACAGTCTCTCATTCACTTTGTTTTCAGTTTTTCCATTACGAAGTTTTCTCTCTTCAACCAAATGTACTTATTTTATTGAAAGAAACCATCCTTACAAGTGTAACCAGAGCCTCAATCCATAAAGCTGCAGAATTGCATTTCAATTCTAACAGCTGAGCATTTTACTCCAGTATGAGGGTGTAATCTTATTAACATCATATAAGCTTATCAACATCTTCCATCTAGATCAAAGCCTTGAGTACTATTTCATTTTACCACATTATAGTTAGCGGTTCAATACCCAGTCAATAAAAAGAAAGTTATAGAGGTCATCACAAAACCATAATATCCAGTTCCGGCTCTAGTTTCAACTTATAATTCTAAAGAATGACACTGTAACCTTCTGCAAAAGTGTCAACCTCCTTCTTGGTGGCGTATCCTTCATCGTTGTCATACTAAGACATCAATGTAGCTCAGCCTCCTCGCAAAAGTAATATGGTATGGTCATACAGTTCTGCCCACAAGTTCTCATTACTTTAAATTTACGCATTACTCTATAACCTGGCCTATTGTAGATAGCAATCTGTTGCTATAAAACTGAGAAAGTGACTACAGCTTACCTGTTTTTTTATTTAACTAAGCTTCAGCATGCATTCTTCTATTGTTTCAGTCTGATGTTTGCTGTCAAGAAATGTGTATTGAGTAAATTTAAGGTTATGATACCACAAAAAGTTATAATTATAGAAAAGGGTATGCTTATGTTGGGAAATGCAACTACCTTTACTTCAAAACTTAATTTTTTCCACTACTGTCTTAAATGATCAACGACATACGCAAGAAAGATGTTTAATTAAGTTTTTCTAGTTTCAAATAGACCCAATTATTTATGCCATAAGGAAAAATATTTACTAGAATAGTGAAATGGATTCATCAGTCTCTTTATTGCAATGAACTGCCCTTTATTTGTCCCCTAAATTATAGTTGGGCATGCCCAAAGAAAGCAAACTGTTGGATGAGCAACAGCCACTTTGTATCCAAACAGATTATTGTTCTCATTTTATAAAAAATATAAAAGTCATTACAGCCACACGTCACCAGACCTCTGAATTCTTACATTGCATAACATATTGGCTGGCAAATTGGAACTATCGTCAGTCTTACATTGCATATTATTTATGTTTTTCATCATTTTGCAGTTGAAACATGCAGCCTTTGGGCATTTAATTGTAATTTTTGTATGATATAATTATATATGTGCACATTGACTCTCATGTGAAATCTCAATTCAGCTCTAATGTTATGTATTAAGGTTCTATAATGTATATGATTGATGCCTTGTTACTGTTATCATATGAATATTTGAAATTTCCTATATTTTTAAGTTTTTCCTTTTTTTTATAGATGTCTCTTGCCATCCCCTAAAAAAAGACCTCCCAAAACATCCGACCTGGAAACACTTCCTCCATCCCATGCCATCCCGTCCCCGAAACTTGGTGTAACTTAGATAATAACCTTAGCCCTGTGAGTATTCACAAGCAAATGCATTTGAGTGGGAATGAGAAATTCGTACTGAGGGCAAAGTGTATGTAATGTTTCCTTTTTTGAACTAATTCATTTTGAAGACTTCTAACCCATTCCACTTCCTGTGGGCTGGAAGAAGGTGAACAAGGGAAGTATTTGTTTATGTTTTTTAGTCTTTTTTAGTGAGCATTTACCTTTTCTTTCGTGGTTTGTCTCATAAGCTAGGTCGGTTGGGTTGGAGGAGTAAAAAGCCAAAGACATAAAAGATAACCAACATCATTATGAGGTTGGTCATGGGGGGAACTCCCTCATGGTGTTTGGTGCCACCAAGAAGATATATAAGGGGTCGCTTGGACTCATTTTGGGCCTAGATCTTTATTAAAATTTTACAATACTTGGTTTTGGGGCTATTTGCTCTATTCAATTCCACTAGAGGGCAAAAATCCTTTGGTGTGGCACACGAGGACGAAACCCTTATTCAAGTGGGAGAACGAAAACTCTCCAATCGGTGGTTCCAAGGGTTTCAAAGAAGGTGGTCTTGTTGGTTTGCAGCTAGGGTTTGAAGGAGAAAGAGTTGTCAAGGTCTTCTACATTCATTTTGCACCCTCTCCTAGGGTGGCGACTTGGGTGGAGGAATTCAGTGCTTTTTAGGGCACATTTCAGTATTTGGAGTTGATATTCTTGTTCCTCATATTTTATAAGGTCGAAATCTACATTTTGGTATTTTTGGGGGTTTGGAATCATCATTTCCAGCCCTTAATGTGAGTTGTACTTCAATTGTCATTTATTTAATTTCCAGTTGTGTTTAGAGGTTGATTTCTTGGTTGATAATTGTTCTAAAATATTCCTAAAGTGCCTCTACATACTTTGGATGATGTGAATGGTGATATATTGATGAATTAATGTTTTTTCCTTGTTGCTGTTCTAAAAATCAGATTGTTGTTCACTGTTCTATTTTTCAGTTGGCTGATATAAAAATCAGAATATTTTTAGTTTGGGTTTGTGCTATTTCATTGCTTTTCAGTTCAGCCCTAGAAAGGGAAGGGACATTACAAAGTAGGCTCGCAAATCCTTAATCGACTAGAATCATTTGACTTCTATAAACTTCAACACGCTTCTCTAATCAAGGTGAGAGGGCTGCCCACACCTCCTCCCTCTTCGATACTTTAGCCATCGCAACAGATTTCATCACAAGACAAGTTGGGGCTGCCGGAGGTGCAAATTGATAGAGCATGGCATGGTTTGGATTCAACCCTCTTCCTTCGCTTAAAATCAGCAAAGACAGACTCTAAGCCCTTAGGGCTAAACGGAAACTATTCTCACTCCTGAATAAGATCTTCCTTGATGAAGATCTCACTACGGCTCCGGTGGTTGAACTCAAACAATCTCGTGAGATAGTCATGACAGCAAGAAAGGTAGGTAAATGGGTGGTAAATCGGAATCTCAAGCCAGAGGTTCGTGATACCTTCCCTCCCGGTTAGGTTCACATGTCCAAACAACGGTCTCGCTGGGAGAGGCAGCGTAACAGGGGTATTTCCATTTCTTGTTGGAATGGAAACGGTTCATATTGGTCTTCACCTGGCCTTCTTCATGATGCACTGGGTCATTCGGACCTCCTATTTGTCACAAAAACTCATGCGAGTCTTGTTCGTCCTCTCCTGGATATTAGAGGGTACTACTGGCTCTCGGTTTGCAAGCCGGATACTAGGAGCTCTAGTGGGGTTAGAGGCTCTAGTGGGGTCGCTTGCTTAGTCAGGGACACTCTTCAAAGCAGGATTTTTGTAGTTGTTGAGGACGAGTTTGCCCATTTCCTTTGGATCAAGGTCAAACGGACCCCACACCTCTTCTCGGGACATTTATATTGCAGTTTGTTACTTCCCTCTTGCTTCTTCTTCTTTTTTCTATTGAGAATGGACCGGACGGGGACCCCTTTTCTGACCTTTCTACGGGCATCTCTCGGTTCTCTGCAGTTGGAGAGGTCATCCTGTTAGGTGACTTCAATGCACGAACCAAAACCTCCTAGGTTCCCTGCATGACAAGACAGATGATGCTCTTTATACCTCAGAGGTGGACCTAGGTTCAATTGGTCTTCAGAGAGAATCAAACGATGTGACAGGGCCCTTGACGGCTTATGGACGACACCTTTTACAGATGGGGGAATCCCACGACTTGTTGATCCTTAATGGCATATCTTGCTTCTCGATTCCCAGTTCTTTACATGCAGACCTCACGGTGGTGGCGCAAGTGTGGTTGATTACGTCATGACTACCCCCAACCTACTTCCTTATGTTCACCACTTTTCCGTCTCCCCCATCCCCCTTCACGACTATGCGGTCCTCTCCTTTTCCTTGAAACTACCCCCCAGCACCCTAGCCTCCCCATTGCCCTTCACTTACCACCACCGAGATTCAACGACGGTGATCCCATTGCCTTCTCCTTCCATCATCGCGCTTTCTTCCCCCCTACCCCATTTTACCCTCGCTCCCTACCGACAGGATGTACGACCTTCTTGCATCTGCCATACATGAGGCAACCTTGCTCTCACACCCCCACTCCACCTCCAGACCCCCAACACGAGGAGCTACCCCATGAACCAATGGTATGATGATGACTATAAAAACCTTCACCGTCGCTCCGCCTTGCCTTTTCCTGTGGGGCCTCCCATCTTTCCCTTCCCTCAAAAATGCCTATCATCATCTCCTTTGTTACAAAAATATACCTTCATTACCCAAAGGAGGAGGGAGCTCTGCACCTCACTTATGCACTCCCCCAAATGCTTTTGGCGTACCATCATTCCTCGGCGCTCCCCTCTACCTCTGGATCTTGATCCCCACACTATGTTTACCCATACTTCCATCCTCTATGATATCCCAGGTCAGCCCCATATTCAAGTTGTGTCGCCACCCTCTACCTGCCACATCTTCACCTACACAAATGTCAAGAAGGCCATCTCAGTTCTGAATTGCAGCAAAGCGGCGGATGAGGAGGGCTTCCAGCAGAGTTTTTCAAGCATGGGATCAGCACTATCGTCAGCTATCTGGTAGACCTTCTCAATCAGGTGGTGTGTACTGGTTTTCCGCAGTCTTGGTCCCACCATATTATCCACCCTATTCATAAATCTGGTCCTACTTTTGATCCGAATAACTACAGGACGATTATGGTGGGTCACACCTTCTCGAAGTTGTATGCCACAGTTCTCCACATGTATCTTTCGAGTTTCTAGAGTAGCACCAATGCAAGGCTAGGGGACAGGTAGGGTTTCGGACATCTCCCAGGACTATTATTGATCACATTCTCACCCTTCATGCTATCATTGAGGAAGCACGTCATCGTTCATCTAGAGTCTTCTACTGCTTTGTGGACTTTCGAAAAGCCTTTGACTCTATTCCATAGAAGCTCTTTTCCACAAACTTAGAGACATTGGCATTTCGAAACCCTTCTTGCCACCATCACTCGGTTATATGAGGTCTTGGGCCGCCTACGTACTATTGTTGGGCTTTCCGACTTCATCAAGAGCACCATTGGGGTCAAGCAGGGCTGCCCCTCTCTCCTACTCTGTTCGGTATTTACATTGATGAGCTAGAGGAGTTTCTCAGGGACCATATTCAGGACGGGGACGGTTATCTTCTTCACCAGGTTTTGATCTACATCCTTCTATTCGCAGACGATGTGGTTCTTTTGGCTTCTTCTGCGGAGGGATTACAGAGACAACTAGATGCCTTAGCCCTTTTCTGTGATCATAGACAACTGACAGTTAACCTTGGTAAAACCAAGGTTATGATTTTCAATGGCCTGAAGACCTCGACTTCCATTTCTTCTACAAGGGGAGGAGTTGGAGATCACCAGCTCCTACACTTATCTGGGAGTTCTCTTCTCTAGACCTCATTTTAGTTTACGTACGGCTATTCAACCCCGCATCAACAAGGGGTATGGCTCCCTAGCGATCCTTGAGAGACAGTTTTTCCGCCATCACTTCCAGGACACATTGTCCAAGATGTCCCTCTCTGATTCTCTTGTGAGGTCCATGGTTCTCTATCGTTCTAAGGTTTGGGGTCCATCCCTTCTCGAGTTGGATTGGGTTCTTTATTGAGCAAGTTCGATCCTTATGCTCAAACGGATCATCAAGTGTAAGGAAACTGTTCCCCGCAATATCGTCCTTGTTGAGTTTGGGGCTCACCCTTTCGGACTAGAGGTCATCTTTGGTCTCGTCTCACTCTTGCACTACATTCAAAGAATGTCAGATTCTTCCACAGGCAAAGACAAGTACATCTATCTTGCCTACCGTTCTTCGAAGGCCATTGCTCTATCTGACCATAGCGGTCGTGCTCGGTGCTGGTATGTTGAGGTTTCCCATATCCTGGGATCCCTCAAGATCAACATGGACCGTCTCCCCCCATTTAGCTACTCCATGGATGCTCCCACACACCTTCTATCGAGTAAGCAGGACCTGCACAGAATCATCAAGGACGACATCTACAGACAGTTTATCCAGATCACTTGGACCAACCCCCAAGGTGAGCTACGTCCAAAAATGGCCTTCTACGCCAATCACTTCCTTGAGATCAACAATGGACTGATCACTCGTCCCACCTATATCTCCCGCCATTGGATGCATGCTCTTCGCATATCTCTGGGTCAGTTCAGAGTTGGCTCCCACAGGCTTCGAGTTGAGAGCGATCACCAGTTGGACCGGTCCGAGAGGATTTGCCAGCTTTGCTCCCTCCAGGAGATTGAGACAGAGGAACACTTCATTTTCAGGTGCCCCATCTACTATGAGATCAGAGGGAGGTTTCATTGTCTTTTCCGTGAACGCCCAACTTTCACGAGGTTCTTCAGATATTATGATCAGAGGTGTCTCGCCCTCTATTTACAGGAAGCTTTTAAGCTTCGCGACGAGATCCTCCATCCCCCTTCCAGGGAGACTACTATTCAGCAGATCACCTCCTACTTTGTTGTGCTCCCGGTGAGAGGGGCATCAAGCGGGGTTCCCTAGTAGAGAACCCTAGACCAGATCTATCAGGACCGGGAGCTACTTCCCAGACCAGAGGCATCCGGACTCAAACTCGGCCAAGAAGCCTAATCAAAGAGTTAGACTTTCCGCAAGGCATATGTGCACCAGGCTTCTTCCAACTTGTGACAACAGACATCAGCATATCACTAGATTTTTCCGGCCAGCTTCAAATGACAGTTGAGAGGGTTGGTGTTGAGGATTCTCCCTCCACCCCCTCTCCTTCTTTGTACACTCTCCCTTCTTCTGCATTCTCCCGTCCCTTCGGGCCCAGGCTTCTTCTCTTTTTCTTGTTGCTTTCTAGGACCCTTTTGGGTTCCCTTGCTGCTTCTTCATTGCATGGTATGGCACAGTCCCATCGACCTACTTTGTGGTCATTTCTTGGACATTTAATATACTTATCTTATCTTATCTTATCTAGATATATTTACACTATGTCAAACTGTGAAAATCTCAGAACGTTAACTAGAATCAGTCATGCTCTCAATCCATTTTAGCTTGCCAAAGTTGTCCCATTCCAAATGGCTTCCACTAGCACCTGTTTTGAATCCAGCTCTAAGAAATCATGCTCTAGTCAGCCCCAATCTGATAAACCCCTTTACATGTTGTTTTAACTTTTAAAAGGTCGAAATATACCTTCATCTGCTATTAAGAGGTAAAACCACACTATGATGCCCCAGAACCTTCTAATGAAGAAATATCCCAAATGTTAATATCATCCTAGTCAGGTTGGCACAACCACTAAAATGAGATTTGAGTTCCCTCAAAAGAGCACTACGTAAGGTGCGCCCAGAAAGTTAGTGTTAAGAATAGTCTGGAAAATTTGGGGAAAAACTAGGCTATTTAAAAGTAGATATAATACCGAAAGATCAACATAAAACAGAATTGGTTTTTGCTAATTGATTGAACATCTCACAAGTTACTTCTGCGATTTTGATATAACATCTGTATTAAACTTTGACCGACATGCTAAGTAGCTTTTTTGAACAGCATATTTCAGGGGCTGGATGCCTTCAAATTGGGACATTTCAAGAGAACTTGCCGAGTTTTTCTTCTGTGACTGCTACCCCTTGGGAAAGAAAAATAAGCTAAAATCTCAGCTATAATGCAAGTTTAAACTGCTCAGACTTGTTCAAGCTCCATGGATGTCATAAATTCACTCTAAAGAGAGATTAGACTATCTTTCAGAATGTTCATAAATTAAAAATTGTTTTACCTCTTTATCTCCAAACATATTCTTCTATATGGGTTTAGATTTATCCTAGGGATCCAGGCGATGCCACTTTTTGCATGCATATTAACCTTAGATTCATATACAAATCATAAAACCAAGCTGATTTCCTTTTCATCCCAACTGACAAAAATGGCTTCCACTGCACACTAACCAATCACGTGGCTTCCTCTTCATGTTAATTGACCAAGTGAATTTTGTCGAAAAACTCAACAATGCTATCAATGCATTAGCCAAGAGAAGATCTATGGTGATGTTTCTTACTTGAACTATGACAGCCTTATTTAAGGCCAAAATGGCTGTCATTCCTAGCCTGTAAAAGCCTGCACCCTGACCAAACGTGGAATAGATGCCTGATATTCAAATAAAGTAGAACCACCTAATAGATGAATCTGTGAAAAGAGAAAACTCAAAACTAAGATCAAAACATGTGTAACAGTAGAAGATAAGCTAAGCCATTCAAAGCAACAGGCCATGCTTAAGAGTGTGCATCAAAGGACAAAAAATACAGAATATCTGTAAAACATCCTTAAAAACAGGTTACATTCCAAGTTTTACATGTAAGAGACTTCATAGTTACCAATGAAATCAAGAAAAAACCAAAACTGTAAAAAGACGAAATTTCATGACCATGCCCAACTGTAGAAGAAAAGCAAAAAAATAGTTTTAGAAAACAGTAACACAAATGACATGTGTCTATTTGATTCATAATGACAGTGACTCAAGTACAGAAGGTAGTTTAGAAATCCTGGGAAGCTAAATTATCGAGGCAATCTCAGGGACTGTAAATATATATTGTAGAGCTACACAAATGTTCAAAACTTGAAATAAAGTGAGGGAAACATCCTTCCAGAAAAACTAAGCAAGCATTAGTTATCAGTCTAAAATTTTGAGTTATATATATAAAATGATAGTCCCATAATTTCAGGACCTCGGCTCATAAACATTCAAAAGATAAGGGACGCAAAACTCTCACTTGGTAACTGTGCCATCCTAGCTGTTTATCATATAAACCCCATACAGAATATACAGCAAAAGCAAAAAACAAGTTAATGGTAAACATTCATCCCTTCAAACGCTGAAATTAAGGATAGAATTACTCACTACAATGCGCAGTCTTTGCTTTGGTTCATTTCGTAGAGATATAAGTTCAACAGATACAGGGGTACAATGAACTCCTTCAACGAGTGTCCCTTTACCAATGATGTGTAAATGCCGCATATTTACTTTTCCCTCAACAGAAGCAACATACCTGAAGCATGATATTAGAGGACAACATAAATGAGACATGGAGCGAACATTTTAAACATCCTCAAAAAACTATAAAGAAATATTGAGTGCCAATAGAACAATACCAATAACCATATAATAGGCTCCAATCAGATGCTAGATTTCGCGAACACGCACAATAGTTTTAGACTTTTGTGTGATGACTAGAGATAAAATTTGTGTTCACAGTTAGATCTTGAACTGATACTAAATTTTAAGCGTTCTGATTCCATTCATAAATTTCCCTAATACATCATTGCACATGTGGTAATAATATGTTTTAATTTCAGTATGCATCTCATGTTCATTGGGATCGTCTCGTCACCTTCAATCTTAAAGGGGAAAATGACATTGTTTTTGCTGACAGCTTTCAGTTGAATGGGATGAATTTTCTGTAATCAGAATACTCCTCAAGAGGCATGAACTAGAACTATATATCATAAGCAAAGGACTAGATCAGATCCAAGAATTTCATTATGAAATCTTAACTCTTTGCAAAAGCACATTTTAACAATGCGTATAGGATTAAGGGTTTGGTGGACAGCAGACCAACTGAATGACCAGAGGCTCAATACTCATTTTACAATTACAGAAGGTTGAATGCATTTGAAGGAAAGGTTCTTGGGAATTTCACAGAGCAATCTTCCCTGCAGGTATGAAAATATAGAATGGAGCAACATCTCAAGGAAGTCCCGACTATCAATGAAACTGCATACCAAGGAAAACTTACCTAAATATAATGGAAGATTTCAGCCTACTCTGCTGAATTCAGAAGACCCTTATGCACTAGCAGCATTTGGGGATATGCCTGTGTACTTGCTATAAGAAATTCACAACTTTCTCTAGAATACTGACTGCCATAATACTCTTGTTTGGAGACGATTAAAAGAAAAGGTTTACCAATCATGGGGCCTTCAACATCAACTATCAAGTCCATATCAGCACATTTGT
Source organism: Taxus wallichiana var. yunnanensis (assembly GCA_018340775.1). NCBI lineage: Eukaryota > Viridiplantae > Streptophyta > Pinopsida > Cupressales > Taxaceae > Taxus > Taxus wallichiana. Next base: position 354,265,457 of record CM031242.1, on the reverse strand, counting down.
ACTAGACGTAAAGGAAAGTACCATGGCGCAATAACCTATTGAGAAAATACCTTTTATATCTTTTCTCAAATGCACGAATTGAAAGCATATCTTGTAGTTAGAATCTTCATGTCCAATGGGGGTTGCAATGGGTTCCCCACCATGCTAAATACAGAATCGAAAAACGAATACAACAAATGCCACAGAAATTATCAAAATATATTGAATTCGTCATTTCAACTTTCAACTAAGTTATTACAGGGTCTACTTCAAAATTTAAGATTTCCACAACAAGAGTTAGACCTGATGGCCAAGTACAGCTACAGTAAATTAAAAAACAGAGAGCATTGAAAAAACCTGTGATACACAAAAACTGTCATTTATAATCATCTGTGCAGAAGAATCACTGAAAAGTACGACGACGGGTGTGACTCCCATTGGGACTAGATAATAGTCTCTGACAGGCACAGGGGAACACTGCCGTCAGAGGCAAAAGTACTAAACCACACGGCAATAGTCTCCAACAAGCACCACGTAACAAATCACAATTTCTCACTGAGTTTTCACATTGCATTTCCTGCATGAAAGTGTTCTAGGTGAGGTAGGATTAATTCATTATATTTGTCACTTCATGTTTGTATTTTCTGCATTTGCCACACCTAATGTTCGTATTTTTACCACATCTATTTGTATTTTTGCCATACCTGGCCCTTTCAGACTGTTAGAGTTGGCGGCCAGGGGCATCTGTATACATTTCACACTAAATAGGTCATCACCCGTGGCCGTAACTGTAATGTCCCCTTCTCGAAACTAGCAGAAGAAAAGACCCTTAGCCTTTCTTTCTGGTTTCCTAGAGGCTAAGGGGAGTGAAGAAAAGGGAAACATGGAGCAAAAGAGTATAAGTGAGCCAAAACAAAAGCAATCTCATATCGGCCACTTAAATCTAATTTTAAAATTAAAGGACTTTCTAAATTAAGCCAAGTCAATGCTTGATTAGAAAGTAAAATCATTAAAATAAATTAAAAGTGCACTTCCAACTTGGGTGCCCAACTTAAGGAAAAAAAAGGAGGAAAAAGTATAAATAAGAAGGAAGGGGGTTGAATGGATCATCAGTTCTCACCTATCATACAATTTGGCATGTGAATCATTTGTGCTTGCATCTTCAGCAATAGAAGATGAAAACTCTCATTACTTTTGGAATTTGGGGACAAAAACCCCATATTCAGCTGGTGGCTCTACCCAAGAGTCACATTAGAGTGAAATAAGGAGGTTTTGAGCTAGGGCATCAGTGTAGAAGATTGGCACAGTAGCTAGAGGGGTTTTGGAGGGCAGCGACTTGTTGTGGGGCAATTTTATAGGCTGAAATCACCCGTAGGGGTGGTTTCTCTTCAGATTTGTGGGAGCAGCCTGTTTGAGGGTCTTTACAAGGCTATTTTCTAGTGTTTTCTGCCATTTTCTTCAGCTGGGTTGTGTGGTAAAGTTAAAATTTTGAAAACATTTTACGGATGTGCTTAATTTAATTTCCAGCCCTCGAATAATTCAAATAAATTCAGATCGGAGCTTTACAATTGCATATGAGTGCTGCATTAAATTATTATATTGTTTGCAAGTGTTTTCTGGTGATTTGGCAATTTTTCTCCTAGGGTTTGAAGTATATTTTCAGTTATTTTATTTTCAGCAGAAGGGTCTTTCAACTGTTCCAGTTTTCTATTAATATTCAAATTAAGGGACATTTCAATGGTATCAGAGTTTCGTTTCTCCCAACCTGTAAAGAGAACAGATTTCAATGCACTTGATTGATAAGGATTTCAAGTATTAATACCAAAAGAAAACCCCAGCCAAGGGCACCATGGGCGATTGGTATCAAAGACCACCTCCCTCGGATGTGTTAAGTTGCTTACAGGAGTTGATGACTAGGAATTAAATGGATATGAAGCAAAATTTCCAAGAGACTTTGAGAGATCCATAGCACAGCTAATTCAAGCATTACAGGTAATACCAAGGCAAAGAAAAATCAAGGAGAAGGCAGCACCTCTGCCAACAAAAGGGCCTCAAAAATGTTTCGTCAAGGACCTTCAGAGCGAAGTTTCTACAAAGAGAGGAAGCAGATCCGATTGAGGGAGATCAGCAAATATCCCGGGCCGAGATGATTGGACACGGTTTCATGAAGAATACCATGCCCCGAGTCCTGCAATCCATCAGGATATGTCTTTCCTTGAATTTTGTGACTAGAGGACAAGGAGTGAACACAAAATAGGAAGGAGGAATCAGCCAGAGCAGCCCTGCAAAGATATACAATAAAGGTTGGGAAAGTTAACTATTCCCACATATGATGGACCGGATAAGTGTTCAGCAAGGTCATGGCTGCAAAAATTGGATACATACTTGTCGTTGAATCCTATGTATGAGGAAGAAACCCTCAGATTTGTCACTCCACCTGGAGGGGGTAGCGCATGAATGGTGGTACCATGGTATGGTCACTCAAGGGCACGGATCCATTTCCACCTTGGAAGAATTCAGCCAAAGACTTACAGAAAGGTTTGTTAGGACTGATGCGGAACTTTCTTTTAGAGAGTTGGCACAATTGAAGCAACACGCCACAATGGAGAACTATGTAGTGGAGTTTCAGAAGCTTTCACTGATGGTGCCGGATGTGTCCGAGAGAAGACTTGTGGCGCTATTTGTTGAGGGACTGGCTGATCCACTCAAAGGATTAGTGAGAGCTTTCAACCCTCTCTCTCTCAAGAAGCTGTCAAAAAGGCTTTGGACCTTGAATCAGCAGTAGCCCCTAGGAGTAGATTTCTGCCTTTGGGACAGCAAAGAGGAACTTCTCCGGGACAGCTGAGATCTTCATCTCTTGGGCAACCAAGGACAGCCCCTTATGGCCAGCAAAGGAGGCCATTTCAGTAGGGTAATGTACAACAAAGAGAGCTGCCAAAGACAAACAAGGAAGGGGAAACACAAAATGAGTTAAGGAGGAAAAATCTTTGTTGTACTTGCAAAGATCCAAGGACACTGGGGTATCGTTGCTTGTGCAAAGGGCAAGTTCACTACATTGAGGTAGTGTCGGATGGAGAAGAAGAAGAAGAGGAAGAAATAGAAGGGGAAGAACCGGAAGAGGAAGTACAAGAGAAACAAGAAAAATTTGAGTATGCGGAGGGTACACTTGCCACAGTGTCGAGGCTCCTAGATATCACCCCTTTAGAGCGAGGGAGTACTACTTGGCAAGAAGGTCACCATGTTAATTGATAGTGGGGCAACCCACTATTTTATTGATGCTGATTTGATAGCTAGGATGGGCCTACAAGCAGAAGACTTCTAAGGCTTCAATGTGACTATGGGCTGATGGTTTCACCATCCTATGCACAAAGGTGTAGACACCCTAAAAATACATTCATATTTCTAGCCTGCTTCTATCCAATTAGAATTAATTAAATTAATTATATCTTGCTATAATACACCCTTTTAGAATTAATTAAATTAATTCTATTACTTAAGTCATATTCCTACCCTTTAGAATTAATTAATTTAATTCTATTATTCTCTTGGAATTAATTAAATTAATTCCTAACACCCTTAGCTAATATAATTAAACATTTATTTATTTAAATGATTAATTATCTCCTCACAATTAATAACTAATTAAATTAGTTATTTAATTCCATCTATCCTAGTTAACTACACTTGAACTCCACTTCCTTATTCCACTTGGACTCCACTTCTAAATTCCTAGAAAGGTGGGGGCAATTGAGTTATATGTACAACCACCTTCACAGGTGTAACTTCTACCATCCAAATGTTTATTACCCCTTCAAATCTGCAATTCTACAAACCAAGTCTACTTGTTATTCCAACTAATTACAATTATTAACCTAAACTTTAGTCAAACTTTGATCCACCTTTCATAGCCTTACCCCAGCTATAAAAGCAAGCCATTTCCTTTGCAAACTCATCCCTAGAAGCTTATGCAAATTATAGCCAACTTTTGCTAAATTTGCCTCCTGCATCCTTGTGTATCCAAGCTCGTAGCATTTGCAAATCCACTTTAGAGAGTCATATCAAGAGAACCAACAATCAATCAAATCTTAAGATTTTATGAAATATCCCTTGTTGGGATCTTACCACAAAAAATGACAAAACACAGAAATTTGCAGCAATATGCTAAATCTGATTTTTGCAGATTTTATACAGAAAAGTACAGCTAGGGCAGCGAACAGAAAAATGTGAATAACTCTTAAAATACCCGTCCAAATTACTTGAAATTTTAACTGGAACAAGATAATAATATGTAGAACACAAGGGAAATATTTTTGGAATTTTTCAGATAACAGAATGCTGCCAGAAATTTACAGCGTGCCTAGAATAGCCGGAAAACTTCGAAAATTAATATCTTTTCGAATACAAATGCAATAAAGATGAAACTTTGGAAATAATATATATAAAAATAGTAGATAACTCTCCAACCTTCAGATCTGAAAAAGGACTGCTGGAAACCCTAGAAATTAGGGCTGCAAATTCCCAAACAAGTCGCCCCCTTTGGAAAACAGCCAAAACCCCTGTGAAACCCTCTGTAGATGATGCCGAATCCTTCTTCTATGGCTGCCGTAGGTCTGATCCGAAAACCGGCTGAAAATCTCCACAAAAACTCTCAAAACCCTTCAAACCCTAATTCTGAAAATCCTGAAAATACCTCTGTAAAACAGCCCTGAAATCCACTCCAAATGACAAGCTAGGGTAGATCTTTCACTACCGAAGAATGCCCTGCTAGCTAGGGTTGGATCTTTCACCACCGAAGCTAGGGTTCCCGTGGGATCTTACTCCACAAGCTAAAAGTTCAAACAGCATTGCACCATGAAAAGAAAATATGAGTGTATGTATCAATGAATCATTTCACCCCTCACCTCCTTTTATAACCTTTTCATGCCAAAGAAACCCTAAAACCACTCAAGGCGCACTTTCCCAAAAAGAGGGCCTTATTAAAAATAACTTGAAGTTGCTTTTCCCTTCCTAGGCGCCTAGGCCCATAAAGTAACCTCAATGAAGAAATATAACATTTAATGCCATGCATGTCTTCTCAAGTCGCCAAAAAGGTACTTTAAGTGGCCCCAATGATGAAACATAACATCTAGTCCCTTTTTAAAAGTACTTTATGACCCCGTCAATAAAAAATAATAACTGGACTAGATGCCCATACCCAATAGCAAAATAGTGTCCGTAACCCCTTGGGCATGACTAGAGTTAGGGCACGCATTGGCCCTTAGGCCATGGGCGAGGGAAAAGGGACATTACATTTTACAAGCCCAAGTTATTCACAAATCTTCATGAGGTTTGCAAGAAAGTTACAAGAGAGGTATTGTTGTTTTATTTCATTTACCTTTCATTGTTTGGTAATTTTTCCTTGCTCACGAGAAGGTACAGCAGCTGAAAATCACTCTAGGAAAGCATAAGATTGTTGACAATTTTTATGTGGTCGGTATTATTGCTTTGAGACGGACATAGTCTTAGGGGTGCAATGGATGCATTCTTTAGGTAATTTACACAAAATTACCAAACTATGGAGCTGAAATTCAGATCAGCAAACAAAGAAAAAGTGTGGTGTGGTATGGCAAATGGTGCACCCATGGTAGTGACAGCGAAAAGGATAGAAAGAGCTTTCAACAGATGGCAAGATTTGTGGGCAAAAAGTGTTTTGTGACTTCCGCGGATCAGATTTTGGAGCAGCAGCAAGATCGCAAGGATATTCAGCCCATCATCGACAAGCATGCCAAGGTTTTCAGCAGTCTTCCTCATGGTCTTCCACCGGATAGATGATTTGAGCGCATCAATGAGTTAGAACCCGAGACTAAGGCGGTAATCACCACTCCATACCGCCATCCTAGAGCATACAAGAAGGAAATCGAGAAAGCTATCAAGGAATTCTTGGAGATGGGACACATAAGGCCTAGCTCTAGTCCTTTCGCTTCTTCAGTTGTTCTAGTGAAGAAGAAGGATGGGACTATGCGGATGTGCATTGACTATCGGCTCTTAAACAAGAAGACCGTCAAGAATAGGAACCCCATACCCAGAATTGATGAATTGATTGTTGAATTACATGGAACCCTCTACTTTTCCAAAATTGATTTGAGATCCGGGTATCACCAAATTTGGGTAAGAGAAAAAATGTTTATAAGACAGTCTTTAGATGTCATTCTGGAAACTTTGAGTTTTTGGTTATGCCCTTTAGATTGACTAATGCACCAGCCACGTTCCAATCTTGTATGAATCATGTTTTTAGTCAACATTTGAGGAAATATGTGCTTATTCCCTTGATGACAACACTTGGACATAGTGCTGGAGATTTTGGAACAGCAAACACTCTTTGCAGAGTCCAAGTGTGAGTTTGGTATGAATGAAATATTGTATTTGGGCCATGTAATTCATGCCGAAGGTGTTCATATTGATTAGGAAAAAGCCCTAGCCATCTTGGATTGCCCCTACCTACCACTATGATGTATTTGAGAGGATTTTGGGTTTGTGGTGGAATAAGGAGAAATAAGGAGAAATGGCTGTAGTGCACTTCCAACTTGGGCGCCCAACTTAGGGAGAAATAAGGAGGAAAAAGTATAAATAAGAAGGGAGGGGCATTGGATCATCATCTCTCACCTATCATACAATTTTGCATGTGAGGCATTTGTGCTTGCATCTTCAGCAATAGAGGACGAAAAGCCTCATTGCTTTTGGAATTTGGGGATGAAAACCCTCATATTCAGCTGGTGGCTCTACCCGGGAGTCACATTGGAGCGAAATAAGGAAGTTTTAAGCTAGGGAATCACTGTAGAAGATTGGCACAGCAGCTGGAGGGTTTTTGGAGGGCAGCGGCTTGTTGTGGGGCAGTTTTATAGGCTGATGTCACCCCTTGGAGGGCTGACATCACCCTTAGGGATGATTTCTATTCAGATCTGTGTAAGCAGCCTGTTTGGGCATCTTTACAAGGCTATTTTCCAGTGTCTTTTGCCATTTTCTTCAGCTGGGTTGTGTGCTAATGTTAAAATTTTGAAAACATTGTATGGCTGTGTTTAATTTAATTTCCAGGTCACAAATAATTCAAATAATTTCATATCGCAGCTTTACAATTGCATACGAGTGCTGAATTAAATTATTATATTATTTGCAAATGTTTTCTGTTGATTTGGCAAATTTTCTCCTAGGGTTTGAAGTGTATTTTCAGTGATTTTATTTTCACCAGAAGGGTTTTTCAACAAATCCAGTTTTCTATTAATATTCAGATTAAGGGACATTTCACTGACAGTGTTGCCGTTTGGAATGGCAAAGCCACAGTCACAACCTAAGTTTTTCAAAAAGCATTGTTATTCATTTATAGTTTTTAGTATTACTATTTACAACTTCAGTCAGGTTTAGTTTAGTTCAGTTTTAGATTAAAAGCTTTTTAATTTTAATAATTGAATTTTCAGAAACCATTATGGGTAGATAAGGGTTGTAGGGGTCACTTTCCTGTTAATTTTAGGATTTCAAAAAAGAATTTACAGCATTAGCCACCTGAATCAAAAAGCAATATTCACGTTTCTTAGGCAGCCTATGCCTAAGCACAGAGCTAGTATTTAAAAATAAAAAACCATTAAGGGCATACTATTCATATCCATGATCTGCAACTTTGAGGGTGAAAAAGGCCCAACTTCCTCACTAGCTGATTCCAAGAAAACCATTTTGCCTTACCTCCTTTGCCAACATTGAAACTCTCCAGCCCAAACTTGGCGCAGCAAGACTGTGTAGGCTGATTTAGCTTTCTCTAACTGACCAGCCATCAATCGCTCCCCATCTGGCCGGATTGGCTTTTGTAGGGCCTCCAAGTCAGGAATGGGGACAAAGACGGCTTAGTAGAGGAGCTCCAGCATTTGACCAGCTTGCTCACAAAATTAAGGAGGGTGAAAACCCTTGATGCCAACTCATGAAAAGCTGCCACAATAACAAACCCATGAGATAGAGCTCCTGAAGGTGGCAGAAGAGAAGACCCGCTCAGATTCAACTGCTCTAACACCCCATCCAAATTAACCGCTTGATGAAAATAATTGCCATAGCCATTTTTGCCCCTTTGTCTGAATCAATCTTTATCAAATTATCGACAAAAACAGAGGCAACTTTGGAGTTAGACCACAGGCGGCAACACAACTCCAGATAGTTGGCACATAAGGCTTCTTCGATTTCCTTTCAGACATTGCTAAGATGAGTGGAGAAGATTATACTCAATTGCTCCTCCATAATGTTGTGATAAAACGCATCTCCCTGTTAATTCCCTTGAGATAAAATCTGGGATAGAGATGCCCACCCATAATGAAAATAGAAATCTTCAGGAGATGGTAAAAGGCAGATACCAAATGACCTATGTTGGAGGAGATATAGATGTCGAGTGCCACAAATCACTAGAGCCGTGCTCCAATATCCCCACTACCATGTGAAAGGAGTGCTTCGCACACAAGGCAAGTATCCAAAACGTTAGTGAAGGTCATTGCCATGTCAAGGATATAATTTCCAAATCGTGAAAGCCAAATTTTGTGGTAAGGAGCTCATTATTAGAAATTATGTTGAATCACTGAGAAGTAGAGTGGCCACGGCCAGCCATGAATTCGCTGAGTTGTCCATTTTGGATTTTGATGATTGGTTTGCCCCTACATTGGCCAAGAGATTTGCCACCCGATTTGCTGCCCGATAGCAATGTTGGATGCTCCAAGATCTGAAATCCTCGAGGAGTGTCTTGTAAGGATAAGTATCTTATCAATCTTCCATGCCTTTGACTTACCTAAGTTCATTGTTTGGACGATGATTTGAGAATCCCCTTCAATAACTTAGCTTTTAATGCCCACAAAATTTGGCAAGTTGAATGCTCCTTAGTAAAGTTGAAGCTTTAGCCTCATTGTTTGACCCATCCAAGAAATTGAAAGAGCACAAATTAGGGACCCCAAACAATCCCTAATTACAAAACCAAATCCACAAATGCCGGGATGCCCACGACAAGCCTCGTCAATGTTAAGTTTAAAGAAACCTTGAGCAAGAGGAATCCATATGGAGTTGGCCATTCTGATTTCTCTCTAATTTGGAAGAGATACGCTTGACCCATTAACGGGGGTTTAAAATGTTGGATCATAAACACTTTTATCATATCAAAGCTATAAATCGGAGCAGATTACTGGAGGAGCGACTTCTCAAAGTGGGACATGGGGGTAGGCTTGGGTCTATAATGTCCCATGTGTGTTCCACTTGGTCCACAAAGAGAAGTGTGACCCCTACCTCAAGGTGTCCCCATGGCCACTTATTGAAAGTGTCCAATGGGCTCAATGGGAATGAAACTTGGGTTTGTGATTACAAACTAATTGTAACTCATTAGTAGCCCAAGCCCTTGAGCCCTTGAATTTTCAAATTTAATATATATATATTAAATTTAATAAAAAAATTATATAAAAAAATAGTTTACATTGTACTTCTTTTAATAATTTCAATTAATTTTTTAGATTTTTAAAATGTTAATTAGACATTCTTGTTAATAAATTAAAAAATAATAATAGTAGCTTAATTTTTTAGTTATTATTTTATTAAACATAAATTAAATAGTTAAAATAGAATTTATATATTATTTTATGATATTATCTTTTTAATAGTCTATTGTTATAAAATTTAATTTTCTTTATCAATAATAAAAAAATCTTACTTTCGTAAGAATGTCAAGAAGGAAAGATGGCCTCGCCCCACTATGGAAATATTGTGATCGCATTGTGGTGGGAAAAGTGAGTGGTAGCACGGCAATTGTCGCCTAGAAACTTTGTGTTAAGTCCTTACGGGGCACTTTCATGAGGGTGAGAACTTATCTTTTTCACACAAACGGAAAAGCGGTTGAGGCTTGTTCAAATAAGGACGAGAGATGAAATTATGAGGGAAAAAGAAAGGGTTGAAGGAAAAGTGCCTAATTTAAGCTCTCACACTTCAAGGATAGTTGTACCTCAAATTAAGTGTAGAAGAGAAGCCGAGGAAATAGATTCCGAGTTAGATGTGTCTTCTAGACATCAGTCGAATGCGAAACGCATTGCAGGGTCTTCTCGTAAGAAATTGAACATTCGCAGTCAAACCCCATTGAAAATATGCTTGATGTACATGCTTTAGAGATGCGATTGATACAACGATTGCAAGCTTCTTATATGTGAATAAAATACTATTTAATGTTGCTTGTTCTCCCCATTATGAGGACATGATTCATGCAATTAACAATGGGCCGGCAAGGTATAAACCCCCTCGAATATGAGACACTCGACACTATCAAGGATAGAGCAACAAACTGCACTAACCAAAAGTGTGTGGTCTCTAGAAGGATGCAGCATTGTGACGGACAAGCTGCAAGGATACTAGAAACTCGTCCACATCTAAATGCTATGGTGACTTGCTCCAAAGCTGCTACACCCTTAATCCTATATCCTATATTGGATGTATATGGTCAACTTGTGGCTATCATAACTTCTTATCATGTTATATCTCTTTCATATATGTTATAATATCACTAGTGGATCAGCCTTGGTGATGGCCATAACATAGGAATAGTATATATAGGAGTTAGTAGGTGACAATTGATCATCATATTGAGTCTTATTGTATGGTTTGGAGGTTGCCCCCTCGAAGTGGCTAAGTTATTCTACTTGCATCTTGTGATCATTTCTCTACATTTTGGTGCCATTTGGTGTTATATTGTTGTTGATATTCAGATCTATATAAGTAATTTCATTACAAGTGGTATCAGAGCTGCGATCTCGGCCAAAATTAGGTCAAAAACCCTAATTTTGTGTTTCAGCCATATCCTACTAACAGTTGCGAATTTTCCAAATATTTTTACTAAAATTGAAAGATTTGAAGATACATTGACCCTCCAAATTTCAGCATATTTGGATTCATTTTGTGGAAGTTATTGCAATATTAGGTTTTTCCACAAATTCGCTCCCTAAGCCGCAAATTGTGGAGTTTCTCTAAAAATTTACATTTTGGAAAGGTCTCTAAATTTAAGTTAGGGTTCATTCTTTAGGGTTTTGTATTTCTAGTTGAAATCAAATACAAAAACTAAACCCTAATCGCCATGATGGGGAGATCAACTAGAGGCCAAGGAAAAAATTCTACTACTCCAGGGAAAACACCCAACAAGGAGGAAGCCAAATCAGAGTTGGAAATGGGTGGAAATTATGATGTTATTTATTCCTTTGTGAATGAACAAATCCAACCTATTATGGAGAGCATGCAAAATTTGAAGGGAAATATGGAGGCAATGGACAACAACATACATGGAGAAGTGGAGGCCATCAAAGGAGATATGAAAATATTGAGTTGTTATCCTCTCACACAACTCAAGGTGGATCGAATGGAAATACAAATTGTGAATCACATATTACATCCTATTCATCTAGGTGAGCTCTAATCCGGGGCAGCTGAACCTACTCCCGAAAGTGGAAATGCGTGAGTTTGATGGAAAAGATCCACTCAATTGGATTAACCAAATGGAGAATTTCTTTGATCTACATCAGATCCCATCTACACAAAAGGTGGCCATGGCATCCTTGTATCTTGAACCTCACCAATTCGTCTGGTATCAATGGTTGTGCTCAAAGGCAAAAGAATGGTCTTAGTTTCACATGGACAGTTTTTACCAAAGAGCTACACCGCACTATAGTTCTAGTGTGTTAGAGAATTACTTCAACCAATTAGCAAAGATATGGCAAACAAGATTAGTCAAGGATTACGTTCATCAATTTTTAAACCTATCCTTAAGTTTGGAGAATATTATGGAAGGGAATCTGAATGACCTATTTCTTGGGGGTCTTAAGGACCACATTGAGCATGAGGTGTATATGTTTAATCCACTTAAGGTTTCTGATTCTATTATCATGGGACGTAGGGCAAAGGGACAATTTATTTCCAGCAGGAGGCAGACTTTTACTAACATCAGAGACCGTAGCACCTCAACACCATCATTCCCTCGGCCAATTAGACTACCAACTCAACAAATTGAAGAAAAGAGAACAAAGGGTTACGTTTAAGTCAGTGACAAAAATATGGACTAGAACATAAATGTGCTAAAAACAAGTTGTTCTTTATTGAGGGGCCCAATGAAGAAGAGAAGGAAGAATTTGGAGATGTAGAGGTTATTGTCGAGCTAGAGGAGTTAAGAGATCCCCAGCAAACGATCTCATGTCATGCATATTAGAGCCCCCAAACCCTCAAAGTGGTTGGATTCTTTAAAAAGCGGAGGGTAACAAGTGTTAATTGACTCAGGAAGTACTCATAACTTCATCAATCATAAGTTTGGCGGTGTGTGCTTGAACTATTTTGTTTATCCAACTCCCGAATGTCAAGTAATGATCGTTGATGGGGGTACTATTAGTTGTTCAGGAAAATGCCATAACATTAAACTCACCATGGGAGATTACTTGCTAAATAGCCCTATGTATGCCATTGCCATGGGAGGAGCAGACATTGTGTTAGGAGTTCAATGGCTTACCACCTTGGGAACCATTGAGATGAACTTCCAAGAGTTGTTCATGCATTTTCAGTCAGAAGGGAGGACTTTTGAACTAAGAGGATTAAGAGCAAAGTCCCCACAATTGGTGAGCTCTCACCAGATGCAAAAATGCTTTAAAAAGGTGCAGAGGGGTTCGTGGCACAACTATTTTCATTGGAAGCACATCAATCAAATGCATTTATACCATCAGATATGCAAGCAGTTATAGATGAGCACTCAATTGTGTTTGGAGATATGCCAAAGGGTTTACCTCCAAAAAGAGACCATGACCATGCCATCCAACTAGTACCAGGGAGCCAACCACCCAACATCAGACCTTATAGGTACCCATATGTGCAAAAGAGTGAGATTGAGAAGATAGTACAAGAGATGTTAGAAGTAGGAATTATCCATCATAGTCAGAGTGCTTATTCTTCTCCAGTAGTGTTGGTGCGTAAAAAAGATGACAATTAGCGCATGTGTCCTAATTATAGGGAACTCAATAAGTACACAATCAAAGATAAGTTTCCTATTCCTGTAATTGATGATTTGCTAGATGAGTTGCATGGTGTTATTTACTTACAAAACTTGATCTCCATTCCGGATATCATCATATTTGAATCAGAGATGAGGATGTTCATAAAATAGCCTTCTGAACACATGAAGGCCATTGTAAATTCTTAGTATTGCCTTTTGGACTCACAACCGCACCTCTACATTTCAAAGTTTGATGAATTATATCTTTAAGCCATTCTTATGGAAGTTTTTTAATTCTTTGTTGGCAAAATAATTTGTCACAAGGACAAATTAGGGTTTTTACCAACGCTCTAGACTAGGTCCCTCTGCTTAGGAATGGGGCAGATCCATTTATTGAAAATAGGAAATATTTACACTACTCTAACCATTGTGGATGGCCTTTCAACTGGGGATCACACAGAATACTCCACTAAACCGTGTGCAAAAGGAGGTGGAGGAAAGGTGTATGTATGGAGAGAGGGGAGAAAGTGAGAAGGGGTTTTACTCAATAAATAGCAAGCTGAGTTTATTGACATAAAACTAGAATATTTCCAAGTTAACAATGAGAAGACACCATGTCAAGGAAAGAGGAACAAAACACAAATAAATCCAAGTTCATTTGCATAATATTGCACAAGTAAACATGCTCATGGAGTAAATTTGAGATGGAGAGAAAAACATAAGACAAGGAGATAAAGAATTGTAGTTTCTTGTTTGTAGTAAGACAATGGGAGCTATCAACCAAGAAAATCTAACCCTTTGGAATGGAGAAGCCATCCAATTTATAGCTTTACAATTTGTCTCTTCATCTACCCCCACATGACCTTTCATAGTCCCACCACTTGTGACCTTTCACATTCCTCTAGGAATGAAAAATAAGCCCCTTTCTTATTAATGAAAAGGGGACTTTTACAATGAAAAATTACAATGGTCACTTAAGTGAATAGGACGAAAGAGCCATAAAGTACAATTTACAATGGAGAATTAGAAAGTAGAGAGAGAGAGAAACGGAGAGAGAAGAGATGTGGAATGAAGAAGGATGAAGAAGCTTTGAGTTACTTTGTAGAGATGCACTCCAGTGAACTCCTAATCCTTTGACCACTTCCTAAACTTGATGAAGCCTCCTAGTGCACTTAGTCTTTCCCAAACCTCCTCTTTGGGGATTCCTCTGAATGATCAACTTCCATAGCCCAATCAGGTACTCTTCCAATCTCTGAAACATTGCCATGTCCCTCTGATCTTTCTTGCATTTGATACACCTAGTGTTCATAATGAGACAACTTGCTCACACAAGGTGATCTTGGTGATCTGTCACCAAATGACCATGGTGGCTTGCAAGACACAATGAAGCACAAAACAAATATCCTCTTATTTGAGATGGGTGAAGGAGAGATATTGAATGAAGAATGCTTCCAACTTTTGATCCACCCATCTGATGAGATGAGAAACACTTTGAGACCAAATTTAGGGAACTAAGAGGGCTTCCCTTCTACCTGAGCCATAATTCAACTAAAAGTGCATAGTGTGAAATCATGAATTTGTCAAGTCACTATGAAGCTTTGCATTGTTTTAAACATATCCAAGTGTTCTTTCTTCAGCATGAGAGGCTCAACATCCTTGTTTCTTGACCAATATTTTGACACTTATTATTTTTAGTAAGCCTTTTTTTGAGAAGTCCATTTTAGTTACCAGTTGCTTAATTTGGCACTTTTGAGTTTCCCTGATGTTCAAGGGGCAATGGCAACTCTAAGAATGAATTGTTTGCAGCACTTACTATTTATAGCAATGAGGCTTAGGAAGGCTTACTATTTTTAGAAGTGGGTCTTCCGGTGTCGGAATGGAATGAAATTAGTCTCAAAAGTTTTTGTTTTGCAATGTGAGGCTTTGCTCCAAATTTCAAAGGATTTCAATCGCTAAGTTTTTGTAGATCTGAAAAATGAATTTTTATGGCTGAATATTTCAAATGGCTATAGAAAATGATATACAGAGCATCAATGGAGACATGTAAATACTCTTCTTAAAGGCGTTTTTGCAAGGAAGCTACAGATTAAAATCTCATGGCAAACGGACATGGGGTTTGGGAGATATGAGCAAAAAGAGGTTTTTGGGCATGGAGGATGTCTGAACAATTTTGGCAACATAATAGCATACCAACAGCAATGGAGGAGAGGAAATAACACAAATGAGCTCAAAAATGGTTAAGTGTTGAATTAAAATGGTTTTCCCCCTTTCAAAATTGTTTTCCCTCCCATTTGCACACCTTAACTCAACTTAGACTCAAACTAGCTAACTCAGGTCTGGTGGAGGTTAGAGGTGTGGTTACACCCTAAAAAATAGGGGACAATGGGACAAAGGGACATCACCCCCTCCAAAATGCGCCATGGGTGCTTGCTTCATGAGGATGGGGCCAAATTTGGTGAAAATGTGAGTTGTTAACCTTTTTCTAACATCCAAGTTATCACTTTTAAGTGACGAAAAGTTGCCTCCATAGGGGAGCGCATTTTTGTCCCCCATGTCCCCTTAGTTGTTGGGACAAAGGGACAAAGGGACATCAATGCTCCAAATGGCCGCCATGGGTCTATCTTGTCATGAAAAAGTGGTCAAAATCCAAGTTGTGTGAGTTTATGACATGTTTCTAACCACTTTAAGTTTGTCACAACACTCAATGGGGGAGCACACTTTGGTGTCCCCTTGCACCAAGGTACAAAGGGACATCGGGCCTCCAAAACCCCGCCCAAGCTTCTTGGAATGTTGATGTCATCAAACTCAACGTGAAAATAGACTAAGGAGTGAATTTTCGGGTCCGAGAGCAAGACATGGAGTTCGGAGGGCCAACCTTATATGATTTTGACTCCAAAGGACCCACCGATTCCCACCATTTTCAAGACTGATTCAGCTTGCAATTTGCCTTTTCAGTCCATTTTCCACTTTTGCCCATGTGTGTGTGCCAATAAGTTGAGTTGCCACGGGTCTAGAATGAGTATGATAAAATCCAACACATGGACCATGAGGAGGGTCCAATGTACTCCACTTTGACCTTTGGTTAGGCTCCTAACTCTTCCCGAGGTGTTCGAAACCCTTTGAGCAAGTTCCACCTTGTAGAAAGACTCTTGTGTTGCACTAATGGACAAGTTTCCGCATTTTTACACTCCTGAATTCTTCTTTGATTATTGCACCATGAAGTAGGCTCTGTCATCTTTCCAATTCCTGGGATATGATCTTCTAACACTTCACGAGGCTCTTGAAACCCTTCAAACAAGGTGACTAGCTCCTTTGAAACATGCATTTCCCAGTGCCTTGCCCAAAAAGACCCGTTTTGCTTAACTTGTTCGACATAAATTATTTCGATAGAATCATCCTAAACTTCCTTAGACAACTTTGCTTTCCCATACAACACCCAAATGGTTTGATTAACCATGTAAGCTTCCTGGAGGGTGTTCACCAAAGGACAAAAAGACTAAAAATAGCAATGTTATGCAAGGACACATTCCCTAGATTTTGGTGATGTCTCAAACGTTTTGGGGACTTGGGGACTTAGAGGGGACATCCCCTATTTTTTTAAATCTTTCAAAAGTTTTCTAATGTTTTTACTTTTAAAATAATGTTACTTTTACCAAGAAAATCAAATTTAATCTTAAAAGTACCTAAAATACATTAAATACAGTTTAAATCTCTAATTGTCATTGAAAAGTTAAAATATTGAACTATTAATTTTAATGTATTATTTTAAAAGCCGACACCAAAATTTTGGAATTTTTTTGCCATTCTAGAAACCCCGTCCCTCCATACCCTCGTCCCCAATCCTTGAGACTTAGGTAACTATGAAAAATAGCCCTTTTGATGCCTTCAGAAGCATTGTTCTTTCATAGATCTCAGTAGCTTCAAGAATCAAGCTAGGTACACTTCTCTGCACATGAAACACTTGAAAATCGTGTTAGCACATTCCTCTCAACCAGGATGAGGGCGACTCAATTTGAAATGTTGGCCGAGAAAAGGTTTACGTTGATCGAGAAAGGAAATTTCAAGAGTTCGTTTGGTTGTCATGACCAAAATTTTAAATTTTGCATGCTAGACATTTAGCATGACAACAAAGTTATTTGATGGTATCTTAATCTAGAAAATATGGGAAGAACACTTGCATCATGTAAATAAAGTGTTGGAAACTCTTGAACAACATCAGCTTTATGCAAAGCCCTCTAAGTGTTCTTTTAGAGTCAAAGAGGTTGAATATTTGGGTCACATCGTCTCTTATGAAGGTGTTAAAGTGGATCCTAACAAGATAAAGGTCGTGCTTGAGTGGAAGGTTCCAAAAACCCTAAATAATCTCCAAAAAAAAAATTGGGGCTTACAGGTTATTATCATAGATTTCTAAGGAATTATGGTAGCATAGCAACACCACTAACAACTTTATTGAAGGACTCTTTCCATTGGAATGAGGAAGCTACCAAAGCATTTGAGAAGTAGAAGGGGCCATGTGCACTACTCCGCTTCTACTACCCCGATTTTTCGAAAACATTCATTGTTGGATGTGATGCTCTAGGTTATGGTATGGGGGCAGCACTCATACAAGAGGGTCGCCTCATTGCCTTTGAGAGCCATCAATTCAAAGGTAAGAATATGTCAAAACCAATTTATGAGAAGGAAATGTTGGCCATACTTCATGTAGTAAAGCAATGGAGACCATATCTAATGGGCAGACACTTCAAAGTAAAGACAGATCATGATAGTTTGAAATACTTCTTAGAGCAACGTTTATCATCTGAACAACAAAAAGGGTGTCAAAAATATTGGGCTATGATTTTGAGATAATCTACAAGGAAGGAGAATGTAGGCGTTGATGCTCTATCTCGGAAGGATGAGTCAATTGAGGCATTGTTGTGTGCCATATCTATATTACAGGAAGATTGGGTAGAGGAGGCAAGGTCCAAATGGCGAGATGACCCAAGTACACAAAATCTCATTCAGAATCTCCAACACAATCCAAACATGTTAGAAAAATTGTATGGAAAGGGGATGCTTTATGGTACAAGGATAAATTATACTTATGTAAGAACTCAACCCTAAAAATAGGGTTCTATCTGAGCTCCATGTTTCTCCAGTAGGGGGCATTTTGGTTTCTTGAAGACTTATCATCGAATCAAGCAAGATTTCTTCTAGGAAGGGCTAAAAGGGGATGTCCAAAAATTTGTGGCAAAATGCATGGTTTGTCAACAAAATAAGGGTGAAACAATTGTCCCTTGGGTCTTTTTACAACCTCTATCTATTATTAGCCAGAGGTGGGAAGAGGTTTCCATGGACTTCATCACATGATTGCCTAAATTAGAAGGGAAAAATGTAATCATGGTTGTGGTGGATAGACTCACCAAATATGCCCATTTATGTTCCTTATCACACCCATTTGTCACAAGCACGTAAAGAGGCCTTTCATGGATACAATTCAGAAGCTACACGAGACACAAAAGATTATAGTAAGTGATCGAGACCCTATATTTACTAATGATTTTTGGGCTGATTTTTTTTCATGTTTGGGTACTCAGCTAGCTTGTAGCTCTTCTTATCATCCCCAGTCTGATGGGCAAACTAAGGCAAGAAACAAGTGCTTGAAAGGATATCTTCGTTGCTTTCTATCCGATAAGCAAGCGAGATGTGTACAATTCGCGCCACTTGCGAGATGGTGGTATAACACTTCCTTTCATACTTCATTTAAAATGTCTCCTTTTTTGGCATTATATGGGTATCATCTATTGTCTATCACCTCATCCTTGAGAGGCCAGCCAAGAGTTAGAGATGTTGAAGAGCAAATTCAACATCAGCAGAAGAGGTACTTTCTAGTCTCAGGGAAAACTTGGCCATGTAACAAAACTGCATGAAGCAACGGCCTGATCAACATCGCAGTGAGAGACATTTTGAAGTCGGTGATTGGGTTTTTGTGTGCTTACAACCATATATTCAAATCTCTTTGAAACGACAAAAGAAAGATAACAAACTTCACCTAAGTATTATGGCCCTTATCAAGTGTTGCATATAAACCTGGAACTCCCTCGGGCAACAAGAATACATCTAATCTTCCATGTTTCTTGCTTGAAGAAGAAGGTAATTGGACAGAAGATATCAGCCCAAACAGTGTTACATGAGCTCCATGAGGAGGAAGAATCATCTTGGAACCAAAATGCATCCTTCAGACACGTACTAAACAATTGAGGACAAGGGTCATTACCGAGTATCTGATCAAGTGGAAGAATCTAGATAGTGAAGATGCCACATGGGAGGATGCAACATTCCTACAACAACATCCAAAGCTTCTCAACATTGGGGACAATGTTGCTCCAAAGGGTAAGGGCATGCTATGCCCTTAAACCTATATCATGTATTGGATGTGTATGGCCAATTGTGGCTATCATAGCTTCTTATCTTGTTATATCTCGTATATATATGTTATAATATCATTGGTGGGTTGGCCTT
Source organism: Taxus wallichiana var. yunnanensis (assembly GCA_018340775.1). Lineage (NCBI taxonomy): Eukaryota > Viridiplantae > Streptophyta > Pinopsida > Cupressales > Taxaceae > Taxus > Taxus wallichiana. Next base: position 354,245,977 of record CM031242.1, on the reverse strand, counting down.
GGTGTAACAAACCGTTACACCAAAACCTCGAGGCATTAGTGAAATCTGCACACAAGGATCATAACATCCCACCACGCTCGTAGCCCGGACCCCAGGCTAGATTTGTGCCCGTATAGCGGGACCACACCCGCCCTATACGAGCCCCGGTAAACACTGCAATGTCGGCGTAGCCACCCATGTCGGGACTCGAACTTGGGTGGTTGCTATGATACCAAATGTAACGAACCGTTACACCAAAACCTTGAGGCATTAGTGAAATCCGCACACGAGGATCATAACACTTGGTGATGACCATAACATAGGAATAGGTATATATAAGAGTTAGTAGGTAGTAGTTGATTATCATATTGAGTTCTTGAATCTTATTGTAAAGGTTTGGAGGTTGCCCCCTCGAGTGGCAAGTTATTCTACTTGCATCTTGTGATCATTTCTCTACATTTTGGTGTTATTTAGTGTTATATTGCTGCTGATATTCAGATCTATCTAAGAAATTTCATTACAAAAGCACTTATTTTTGGAAGGAAATACACTATTTGTGGCAAGAGAAAAATGCAAAATTCTTAAAGGACCAAATGTGATGTGATTGAGGAGGTGGGTGCATTGCATGTTGTCCAAGTTGTTACAATTGTTGCCCCTGCTTGTAAAGCAACTGGCTTACTAATGCTAAAAATGCAAACATGTGTTTTGGACACCATGTTGTGTGCATGCATTGAATAATGCACTCAAAGACATCAGCAAGTTTTAGTTGATTTCTATGCTCATTGAAAAAGTCAGGAAAATACAGATTTTCAGATGCAATCATCACCATGCACAAGGTATTTATCAAAGACTTGTTAAGTTGGAACTCCTCGAACCTGTAAAATACATGGTTTGCTTCTTTCTTCATTCTTCTTGACCATCTTTATGCAGTCAAAGGGGCCTTATGTTCCACTGTAGTTAGTAATACATGGGCAAGTTGGAGGCAATCTACATCAGAGACTGCAGTTGAGGTGAGACAAGTGGTCCTCAATGATCGTTTTTGGCCGATGTGAAATTTGTTGTTGACTTCATCCAGCCCATTTGTGAGGTGATCCGTTTGCAGACTCAGACAAGCCATGTTTGGGGGAGGTTTATAAAGAAATTGATTCCATGTGTGAAAGAATAAGAAAAGTCATAAACTTAAGGGATCATTCTTTGTATCCTTTGAATCAGGAAAATTTACATGGAAGATGGAACAAACTTAACACACATCTTCATTGTGTTGCTTATTCTTTAAATCCAAAGTGGTATGGTACAAATATCTCTTAGAAGAGGGCTCCATATGAAAAATATTTATGGTTGGGGAGAGGAGGCTTTCACTCTTAGGACTTGATGGAATAAGTTTTCACATGGGCATGATGAGTTTTCTACAATGGAGGCCATGTATGATATGCATGTGAAGGACCCAATAAAATGGCGCTAGAACTATGGCAATGTACTAGAATATAAGGTTTACAATTTATTATTAAGTCACAATTAGTTATGTATTTGACTAAGATAGGTTTTAACCTTCTCAACCATTTCAGTAACTATCTCTTGCATAATAAAGTAACAAGCACACAATTTATAATTTATGCATCTCGGTTTCTCTTCATTCTTCCTCTTTTCACATCGAACATTGGTATCAAAGCTTAGGGCACAAATTGAGGATGAACAAAAGTTGAAGAGGACATGGTTGTGTAAAGCTTCAAGGACAAAAAGACACTTTGGGCCATCATTGCAAAGTGCACAAAGAAACGAAAGAAAGAAATCAATGTTTGAGGACACATAAAATAAGAAGTCGCCATTTTTAAGGATTTTTTAGGGTTATTCGTGCAGTTAGGGCACAAAAATAAGATTTTTAAGGACAAAACATGACAGGCAAAATGCGGTAGAGAAAATGTGATTTAGAGGACATTTTCTCACGAGGAAGAGGAAAAACACGTTTTAAAATTTTGATGCATTAATTTGCAAATCATTCTATTTTTGGGAAAGGCTTATTTTAAAAGGTATTTTGTATGAGAGAGGAAAATCCATTAGACAATTATTTTGGCCTCGACTTTCACACCTAGAAAGTAAAAATCCAAAGGGAAAACAAATCACATGAAATGTGGATGTTGTAAGTGGCGAGGAATTCGCTAATGAAAAATATGTATTTTAAATACGCCCACACTTTGAAGACAGAAGGGATTTAATGCGATGAAATTCAACATTGATGTTTGTACATTTAGTTCGGGATTTTGTGAATCTTGGAAATTATACACTAACAAGTGTCATAAGACAACTTGATGGAGCACCATGTTACTCAATATGGATGGTTGTCCAATAGTTTGGGAGGTTAATAAGTCATGAGTTTGGGGGGGTGGAATCTAGGAACTCGTGAATTCAACTTGAGAACTACACCTTTACGAGGGTTATGAGGCAGCTTGGTGGAATTCTACCTGGTCAAAGAACTATTTTCAAAGAGAGCTTCTAAAGAATGAGTGGCGCTATTTGGTTTTGTTGTTTCAATTTTCTATCAAGTGTATTTGTTTTTGCTTTCTATAGTATAAGCCTTAAGAGGGGGATTAGAATATAAGGCTTATAGTTTATTATTAAGTCACTATTAGTTATGTATTGACTAAAGATCGGTTATGAACCTTCTCAACCATTTTGTAACTATCTCTTGCATAATAAAATGACAAAAACGCAATCTAAAATTTGTGCATTCCAGTTTCTTTTCATTCTTCATTTGTTCACATCGTCTAACATAATGAAGCAATTGAATTGCAATAATTTGCACAATGATTACTCTCATAAGTCATTAGATTTTCATCTTGTAAGAAGAATCGAGTACTTATGGTTTCATTCATTCATTGAAGAGGAACCAACTTGGGTCAAAGAAGGCAGAGAACTTGGTCTACAATCGATCAGCACACTCTATCTTATTCTCATAGATACCTAGGGTACAAGAAGGGTCCTTGAACCATATGAGAACAAATTCCTTCTAATGAAGTAGCAGATAACATTTGATGATGAAGGGTTTGAGGCAAATGGTCTCAATGATTTACCTCCTGTGCAATTGCCTACAAAGGATCTAGAGCTTAACAAAGTGATGCGTATCTAAAAAGCATCCTTGACAGAGGACATAGAGGCGATGACATGGCTGATGCGGCGAGAGACATGATTTAGATTCACATTTCTTATTTTTGTTATTTGTCGGTATTTTAGTGCGATTCTGATGTAGTAATCATAATGTACTCTTGATTCTAGATATGATGCTATGAGATGAAATATCAATATATAAAATTAGTATTACTCTTGGGATTGTCTTTTGATTGTTTGATGCATTTTTATTTTTACATTTTTTAGAATATTCTCTTAATTATATATATGCTCTTTCAAGACTTGTCTCCTATTTTTCAAAAATTGGATTACTAGTACTCGTACTCATACCCATACCCATCTCCTGCAGATATGGTTAAAGACATTGTGAACACACACTCATCATTCATATGGGCATAAGCGGTGAGTTCAATGTTATTGGGAGAAAATAGAATCCAATGCTTTCCATTAAGTTCTCAAATTTGTAGTATTCACAAAAGTTGTGTATACACTGGACCTACTTGAACCGCGAAGAAGATCAAACAAAAGCACCACCACATGGAATGGGTTTTGATTTTAAGGCTTCAATAATGCTCATCAAGTCACCCTCCACCCCAACGACATAACCTCCTATGTAAATGCCCACAACAATTATTCTCGCCTTATTGTTTGTTACCTTAGGAAGACCTTAATCAAAGGGACAAATTAAATTCCCTTTGTCGTCACAAAACAAGCCACCACCCCTAAGCAGACCGAATTTTAGCAATGCCATGAAATATTATGTTGACAAACCCAAGAAAGGATGTCATTTCACACTCGCTCTAGGGTTTCCTTGACCATGATTTTTTGTTTGTCGACAATAGGTGTTTGATGAGTTTCCAATTCCTTTGGTCTGCTTTATCTTTGTTTGAGTAATGAGATTTTCCTTCTTGTCCTTGTCAACACCATCTCTAATAACAATGCATCTAGTTATATTAGGAACATTTGCGAGACTTGGATCTTGATCCTATGAGATCCATGCACTCCTCTCTATCCATAGATACACTTTGGGAAATAACAATACAGAACCACCAAAGCCTTAACCTATACAATGCAATCCTGCCTATTCCAGTGATGAAGCTTAGCCAAGAATGGTTGTGCTCCACTCATACACAGTTCATCATGGAAGTAAACCAATACCAAACAGCAAAGGTAAAGCTTCTTTCCAAGAGTTAATGCTCCACTACTTATTCTTTTCGTATAGCACAAGACACATCATCGAGGGGCAATTGAACTCATTGTCACTGATTTTGACTTCGCAAAATCAATAAACGTAAAATTTTAAAAATATATAAAAATTTCAAAGTGTTCTTTCACGTGATTTTTCTCCCTCATCACAATCGTCTTATTCTCATGGTCACTTGTGCTTTTGTTTCATCCATTTTGAATAAGCCCTTCTCCCACTATGACGCAAACTGTGTTTTAATTATTTAATTAATATTTACCCTGTTATTTAATAAAATTAATATTTATTAAATTTTAGGGTTTTTAATTAATAAATATTAATTTAATGCTCATAAAAGTTGTTCGACAAACTTGGAAGAACTTCCTTTTTTTTTAAACTGCTGTGAGCAATTGCCGGGGGCAAATATTTTTCCACTTCCAATTGCCGTGGACAATTTCAATTTTGCTTCTATCGTCCGGAAATTGGGAAGGAGACGATTACAAGAGGTTACTAGTCTCAGTATATTTATTCCAATCAAAATCACTGTCAAAAACCAACACTTACACACCAAAAAGAGGTCGCTGGGATGTGTGCAAAATATCCTACAAATCGCAGATCATATGAGGCTTAGAACCATGCATCCCAAAGCTAAATAAACCACATACTGAAGTCGCTGAATTTATGGAGGAACAACAGCTATAAGGAAGGCAAAAGAACATGTATTTCCGCTGTCAAAGCATTCAATATTTTATCCCAAACAAACATATCCAGATCGCTGCCTTAAATGGCTCAAGACACCATGAAAATAGCAGCTAGGAGCAAATAAACAATACCATACAGTCGCTGATTTCAAGGAAAGAACAGCAGCTTCATTCATACCCAAACCAGATCACAATCATACCAAAATACATCAAGGTTCAGCGCCAAACCTGTCTAAAGGAAATTGCTGTAGCAAGGGCATAAAACATGTATAAATCTGATCTAGTCACATCAAAGAATGCTCTAATAACAGTCCACAAACATCATAGAAGAAGTCGCCTAGGGTTTAGAGAGATCATACACCAAATCGATTTGCAAAGCACTCACAAAACACTTCAACTTGATAACCAAAAACCAGCTGCTACAGTGACGTCGCTACAGTAGAAAATACAGATTTTCACTTGCAAATTTAACCAAAATATTTGCCAAGGCCAAAAACGTGGATCTCACAAATAAGTTCTTCAATTTGATCTTCAATAACCAGCTACAATAAGATCTCCCATGCAAGAGAGAACAAGTATCAAGGGTGGGCATACATCCCTACTCCAAGCATGGAGTCAAATCAAATTCATCCATAACATAATAATAATAGTGATCCTAGCACTCCTTTTATAAGCAAGGAGGCACAAAATTCGAAATCCCTAGGAGATGGAAATTATTAAATAAAAACAGTTTATTTCCCCTAGGTGTGGCATCCCCTTTTCAAAGGGTGATTTTATCAATAAAAGCCACCTAAATATTTATTTAATTAATTCCCCATTTAATTTTTATATTTTGGGAATTAAATTAAATAATCTTCATAATTAAATAATTATTGCTCCAGGCAATAATATTTAATTATTTAATAAAGATGTTCCCCTTGCAACATCCCGAAGCCCACGGGGAAGTATAGGCTAAGGGTCTTCAGAAATGGGGACATTGCAAAGGCTTTCACACGGAAACTTGGCACGGGCATTAGCTAGAGCCAGGCAACCTTGAGAGCTCCAGGTAGTTGTCTCCATTTCAGGATCCCAAGCTTACAAGAAGCCATCTTTCTCCATTGTTCTGGATCCTCCATGCTCTGTGCAGAGTTCCTGATCCATTGATGCACACATACTAAAAACCAGCCAATGATTGGAATGAAGAAGGAAGTGGAGGCCTCATTCGCTGTCAAAGAGGTTGAGATCAATGTGGGTAAAGGTTGTTTAAAGCCACACATTTCCTGAAGTCTGCAAACAAGAGTGTTCTCAAAGAGGCCATGCCAAGGGTGAATGGAGATACCCACATTTTATTAAATACCAAGCAAAATAGCAGGCCCATGTGCTTAGAGAGTTGTCTAGGAAAATCTCATTCATTGCCAAAGAGTTTGTTTCTGATCCACGTTGTCACAGCAACTGGAAGAAGATCCACACAGCAATTGGAAGAGGCCACCAAGAGGAGACAACTGCCATAACAAATAACAAAGCCCACACATTTTACTACCATGTGCTGGTTTTAGCAGAAGCTCACGCGTTGGAGAAGACAAGACCACCGTTTTAGCGCATGCACAAGGAGGAATTAATCTGAAAGCCCAAGGAAATGCCCACGCATGCAGCAAAGACAAGAAGGTGAAGTTCAACGCATTCTCCAAATCATACTCATGTTTTTTTATTATTTTAAAAAAAGAAAGAGAATATATAGAAGCCACGCAGCCAAGGAAAAGATCCAATCAGGTTTCAAAAAATAGAAAGCAGTCCATTAAGCAAAGTTCAGCAATCAGGAAAAGGAAATAAAAAATAATAAAGTGTTTTGGAGCCCACGCATTGCTAAACAAGAATAATAATTAAAAAAAAAGATTTCAATGCATTCACCATTTTCAATGCCTAGCTGTTTGAAAGGAGAGCAAAGGCCACGTGCCAGGAGGAATAAGAGTTTTCAATGCATAAGGAAAATATATCCATATCAATCCAAAACAGCTGCCCACGTGGGAAAGAAGAAAGAGCACAACCAAAACCAAAACAAGGAGAAGTCAAAGCAAGAACCTACGCAGGCCAAAGGAAAGGAAATGCATTTATCTCATCATCAAGCATTCACCAGGCAAAGCAATATGCAGCCAAAGAAGATTCATGCATTTGGGTTTGGAGTCCACGCATTTAGAGATTTAAAAAAATAATAATAGTTGTCACGCATTTGCAAAGAAAATAACTATATGCACTTATTCAAAACAAGAGCCACGCAATTGCGAGAAGAGGAAGACTGTGCCTAAAGAGAGATCCGTGAAATGTTTGAAAAAATGTCAAACAAGATATATATCAACACACAGAAAAATGAATTTAATGAAGAAAACGATAGATGCGGAAAGAACGTGCCACGGGTTGTTTCTGACAAAGTAATCAACTTTGGAGCTTAATATCTCGAAGTTGAGTGATTGTCGAGAAGAACAGTTTGGTTCGTTGAATTCTTCCCATCTTCGTGTACTCGTTTGCCAAATTTCAAATGCACAACACCTCATTTGATATTTTTCACGAACCCAAGAAAAACTCAGTTTGCTTGTTTTCGCTTGCGCATGCACGCTTTGACTTGTCAGAAGGCCTACTTTGAGAATCCATATCTCGAGCCCAGATGATCGTCAAGAGAAACGGTTTGGTTCGTTGAATTATTCCCACATTCATGTACTTCTTTGCCAAAATTCAAATGTACAGTAACTTCGTTTGATATTTTTCACGGAGTCAAATAAAATGCAATTTGCATGATTTCACCGCATGCGCAATTTTCAGCTGTCAAGGAGACTGACTTTGAGGGTCGATATTTTGAACTCGGATGATTGTCAGGAGCAAAGGATTGATTTTTTGAATTCTCCTCACATTCATATGCTCCCTTGCCAAGTTGTAGATTCCTAGGGTGACGTTTGGTATTTTTCCCAAGCTAAAACCAAACGGGATTTTCACAGTTTTACACCTGCATTTTCCTAGCAGTTTCATATTTGATTGAAGAATTTTATTGGGAAAAAACCCTTTGACACGCAAACTTGTGGTACCTTAATAGACTCCCTCATCTAGTGAGAGATTCTCAGAACAAGATTTGCTATTTTTCCAGGCAGTTTCAGAGGCGATTTGTTCAGTTTTGAAGTCTGGAAGTAATAGCTAGAAATCAAGCTTCCATCACGTCTTCACAATCATGCCATATCCAAACAAAGCAGTGTTGAGGTATGAGTTCCAGGGCATTCTACCCACCTTGGCGCTCCATTCAGAGTATGAGAACATCAGCGATACCACCTTGGGACACGTCTGCGTAAGCCGGTTCAGTGATCGCATATCAACCGAAGGCGAGTCAACATTTTTCCAGTGCTTGTTTTGAAGCGATCTCTCACACGCCGCAACCTTCCCAGTGTCCCTGTCATCTCTCAGTTAGCAATGGGCACGATACTTCATCGACCAGTCTTAAAGTTGGAGCGTTCTCGAATTGGATGATCGTGAGTAGATCAGAATGACAACACTTCGGGATGGTGACAAAGACAAAAGACATAAGTCTAGGAAGTGGATTGCAATCTCAACTCTTGTAAGAGCTTCTCAATGGCGAAAGATCAGGAGTTGGATTTTGATAAGCCAAGGTGGCGTAATGACTACGGTCTCGCGACAAATGAAGAATTCACCGTGGAAAGGTATTCGAGCATGTGGAGAATTGTGTGTAATTGTGAATGCAAATGTGAATAAAGACAAAATTACTCACACCAGGATGTTGCTCAAACGGAGAGGTGGATGAATTGCTCAAGTTTCAAGCTCGACTCTCTTGTCATCTAGAGGATTGTGGAGCACAATCAATGAGTTCATTCCCATACGACCGGGATAGGCGGACTCTTGGCCCAATGGATAAGGAACTGATCCTAGGTGTCTTGATCTAGGTGGCGTGTTGTTGACTAGGATGTCTATGTGTGTGTCTAAGTCATTTAAGTGGGGTCCACATGTACCCATTGTTTTTTGTTATAAAGTGGTGTTATTAAACTCACTTTTGGCAAATTTTTGATAACTTAAGTGGTTTCTATTTTTAGTTGCTTTTTAAAAGTTGGTTGAAAAAGTCAAAGTCACTTAAGTGCCCTATTTAATGTTCATGTAAACCCTAACTACTTTGTAACCAACTTTTGGGTTATAAAAGAAAGTTAAGGGCTCATTTGTAAAGGGTGACTTTGAGAGAGGAAAAGAAAATAATTTTGTATGCAAGCTTTACATCAAAGAAAGAAACTGTGTTCTTTCGAGAAGACATTTTGGAGTTAATGAAGTATGAACTTTGTGTCCCATTCATTGTCTCTTATAGCATTTGATGTTCTTATGTTCATTAGATGTTAGTGTTTGAATCTTGCATGCAAATATTGTCTTGAATCTTATTGTCAACACTACTAATATGTTATTCTAGTTCACAGTGATCAAGCTCTGATTATGTACTTGCTCACGTGTGTTCCCTTTTACTCATTCTCGTTTAGCTGATGCAAACTCCATTTTATTTGTGTTAGTTATTGATTGTTCTTCTCCATGCAATATTAGGCTCTGCTTTTACCTAACTCTTGCATGTTCCTTCCATTCATTCCTTTCCATTCCTTTCCTTCATTCCATTTCATCTCCCTCATTCACTTTTCTTTCCATTGATGTTCCAAAACACCCCCACATACAATTTTGAATGTACAGTGTAAATATAGTTTTGGTTTTCAATAAAGGCAGCCTCACCTTCATTGAGGAGGGACTTCATTCCCACATTGTTGCATGTCATTTGCATGCGTGCAAATCCATATGCTAACATAACCCAATCCCTTGAAGTCTATCTCGGATGAGAATCTTTCTAATGTCCAGTCATAGGAAAGCATTATCTTTTAGAATACTTTCCTTTGTCCTGAATTTGCTAAAGGGGAAGTAGGGGATGAAACCAAAATTTTGTAGATCAAACATATATTCTTGACTAACACAACACATTTCTGAAGAATGGCCTACATCTTAGCATGTCATGGTTGATGGAAATTGGAATCATTGTGTTTTGCAGAGTGGTTTTTAGAGCCAGCATAAGATCTTTGTCTTCAAGAGATTAGGAGTTTGTGGATTGCGCCATTTCTAGGCAAGCCCCCATTTTGCATTGAAATTCACTCAAAAAAATTAGAACCTAAGCCCATGGACATTCTCAAATACCTCCTTTAGTATGTTGAGACAGGGATCTCCTATAAGGCTGTTGTTTCCAGCCCATGAATCCACCCAAATAAATGCTTTGTGCCATCCTGAATGCCCCACCTGAGATGACAACAAATAAGGCTTTTGTATTGAGAGATGAAGTTCCATATACAGCATCATGTAACCACAGAGGCTGAGGTGAAAATCCTATCAGGTCCATGGCAGCCAATGTATTTATCCCTTAGAACGATGCTCCATGGTTTATTGTGCTCTTTATACAAACTCCAAACAAGTTTATCTGAGAGAGCATCGTCCATGGCTCAAACTTTTTGAATCCCAACCCCGCCTAGAGGTTTTGGAAGGAATACCCTTCTCCAAGGCATTAGTGGTAGTTTCCTCATTTGAGAGGTCCCCTACCACGCACACTTCAAATGATTCTATTCAATATTTTAAGAATTCACTTGGAGCTTTAAGGACTAAGAATTTATTAAGAACAACTGTAATGAGATCAATCCTCACTGCAGAAAACTGCCATTTTCCCTTCCAAACGGCCAACAAGAATTTCTTTATTTGTGATTTTAGTCCAAAGGGAGGCTTTGAACCAGACAACAAAGTGGAAAGGATAGGATGAGGGAATAATCAAGGGGTGGACAGAAAATGAAAAAAGAGGCACGGAATGAAAGGAGAGAAGGAAACAGAACGCAAAAAGAGAAATCGCTGAGGTGAAAGGGCATGGAGATGGCATTGGGGCAGGGATAGTAAAGAGGCCGAACAAGGAGGACACAGGTGATAAGATGAGTGATGACATGTGTGATGCTAGGAAAGATGGACAGGTAATGAGAATAAACAAAGCAAGTTGGGTGCAAAATGGACAGAAAAGTGGCAGCTTCCCAAGGAAAATTGCATGAGAAAAGAAATGAAAGCAGCTTAACAGAATGGAGAGAGTGGGATAATGGGAGCTACGTGGTAGATACATAGGAGAAGACAAGGACGGAATGAGGAGGGAATGAAGGTGTGAACGTTTGGTGTATGGGTAATGCATGGACAGAACAGTGAGAAAAGAGAAATGTGTGAAAGAAAAAATGTATTAAAATAGTTGATGAGGAAAATGTGGGAATGCGGAAGCTCGACACTCTTAATTTATTTTATCTGAATAAGAATATTATTTATTTGCTTTTATAATTACTTCTATTTTTCAAATATAGCATTTTTTCCCTTCTCTCGAGCTAGAACCCGACCTTCTATAGGATTTTTTTGCAATGCCCTTGATTTTGGTTTTTTTGGTAATATTCTATTTTTCAATAAACTTAATAGAATAGAAAATATATGAATAGAGTTATGAACAAGACTAATATGTTATAGGTTCTTTATTGTTATACAAGGCAAGGGATACATACAATAGTTGCGTCCCTAGTACCTACAAGGCAAAAGGTAGTGTCTTTTCATGGAAAGCTTTGACAACCAATGACCTTTTATTAGGCACATAACAACGAGGTTCAAAAACCTAATAAGTTTTTACATACTGAAGAAAAGGTTATTGCGATTCAAATTGATTTGGAGGAATACTAGAAAGTTAGTCCAAATTCTCAAAAAGAATTGTAATATACATGTGTGACAAATTGTATGAAGCAACCCATGGTTCTTTTATCACACAAAAAGAGAATTCGAAAAAAGCAATTGGGGCTATGTGTACCTCCTGCCACATAAACAATCTCAATTAAAAAAGTGGCAAAATTTTGACATTGATTCCAGGCTTCAAAGAAAATAAAACAAGTTGCTTATGCCTTAAAATCTTCCATATGATGGATGAATTCATGATGTTTTCTGTGTATCTTAATAAACAAAATGTTGGGTGTGAATTCAGAAAAGCAAAGTGAGCTTCCTTTAATAGATGAACTTGTGAAGGCTTGTACAGGATACTAAAGAAATTCTTGAGCCATGAAGTAGATCCTTGTGTTCCAGAAAAATTAGAGTCTGGGAAAATGGAAGAATTGGCCAGTGGATGAAGCCTCAACAAAGACTCATTCTTTCGTGGATTCTCAGACTTATTTTTCTATGTTTGAGGATAAATCCTGTTATGAACTTATTCCACCAGCGTATCTCATGTGCCATATTTAAAAGCTTCCATTCATTAACTAAACAATCATCCATTCTTTCATATATTTTTCAATAGCATATGTAAATATATAACTCAAGCTCATTTATAGTAGGCAACATGGAATATGGTGAGAAGACGCCAACAAGAAACAAAGAGAATTGATCTCTCACAGAAGGATCAGATTCAAGCAGAAAACCAGAGACAGGATTCAGAACTAGACCTTACAGAACAACTTTCATGGAAGGCATAAATTCCCCTTCCCAATGATCCTTTCAAAAAGATGTTCCTTGTATGCCAAAGGAAGATGCGCTATAAGGAAGAAATAATTGTTTGAAAAATTGGCCTCAGAACGGAAACTATTCCCCCACCCTGCACCATCATTTCTCTGGAAAAGCTTGGATAGGATGTGGATGTTACACCTACAGTTAATGCCAAAAGTTCTCAAGAAAAAAATACGAAGTTGTTCAAATCAGACAGAATGTGTGAGTAACACTCTTTGTATTACAAATCTTTTCCCTTCTTTAATTTCTCAGTTTACACCAGATAAAGGCTTTAGTTTCGTGGCTGAAAAAGCTTCATTCTAGTATTGCAATCACCAATGGACTCCCTTATGGATTTCAAAAGATGAGCTATAAGGAAGAAACAATCGTTTGAAAAATCGGCCTCGGAATGGAAACTATTCCCTCAAACCACACCCCGTTTCTATGGAAAAGCTTGGATAGGATGTAGCTGTTACACCTACAGTGAATGCCAAAAGTTCTCAAGAAAGAATGAAAAGTTGTTCAAATCAGACAGAATGTGTAGTAAAAACTCTTTGTTTTACAAATCTTTTCCCTTCTTTGAATTCTCAGTTTACACAAGATAAAGGCTTTAGGTTCGTGGCTGAAAAAGCATCATTCCAGTATAGTAATCACCAATGGACTCCGTTATGGATTTCAAATGTTGCTTTGAAATTTTTGTACCACTTATCTTTTGTTAGTGTGAATATTCCAAGTTTTTTTAACAAAAAAAAACTGGCAATTTGTACTTCCCATAGAGATATTTCTCAACAGAATTGATCCTTCGAACTGTGCCACAATCAGTTCAGTTAACCCTAAGGAATTAGTCTAATCATTCCCATCCAGTGCATTTTGTCTTCGAAGATTGTAAGTGCGTGTTGGAGTCATGAGAGTGGAGATAGATTGGTACTATCAGGAAAGAATCACAGCTGTTAGTTTATCAGTATTCAGTTTTCTGGGCAAGCAAAAGCCACTTTAGCCAAGCTGACTGTCTTTCTCCATAGAAAATTCTACATCTGCTTTATCAATGGCCAAAATGACCTGCATACCAATTGAGCATATAAAAGAAGTTCTATTCCAGGAGGTAACGTTGATCATGTGCATATAAGCAGGGTTCTGACCTCATGAACTCAACGGAAGTTAAAAGTCTGCAAGCCAAACCTTTAGTACACAAACAAAGTCTAAGAAAAATAAATGAATTTAACAATCAAAACCCTACAATTTTCTTTTTCCTAATCAGGGCCACTTTATGGACTGCATCTTTGTCTTTTAGTACAAGATATGGATCTATTTGTCTATAGTTATAGAACAACACAAAATAAACCTGAGCAACTGGCAATTGTCTATCTAAACACAATACATATTAAATGTCACTCAGTCTTACTCTTTCGTAAGTCCCACGAAGGATGTGCAACCTTTTGAGCGAATTCCCTGAGTATCATTGGAGTAAAACAACTTAGTTAATTATAGCCATTCCATGACAGGCTTTAAATCTATACTAAAGGTAGATTTGTTACCATCGTTTGTGATAATAATCAATCCAGAAGTAGCAACATCAAGTCGGCCAACTGTGAACAACCTAGGCTTTTGCATCCCTGGATTTCTTTCAACCTGACAAAAAACATGGAGAAAGTTATGTGCATACCTTTCAAAATTGCAAAAACAAGGAACCAGTGGAACGATAAATGAAGATCATTGTAGAAGGATAGCACAAACTAATGCAGAATAGTTTTCTGATTTCTGCAATCAATCAAGGAAATAAACAGAATTGTCAAGGCTTTTTGCAAACCCATATTTTCATATAATTTTCAAGAAGTGACAACACTGATTTGTTCTCTTCCCCACTTGAACAGATGTACCTGCATTGTTGTAATGTTTAGTTTGTTATGAGAGGTTCTAGGAACGGATAAAGAACAGTCGAGAAACTAAAATTTACAAATGATATTGTCAAATGCAACATAGACTCACCCTTTTGGTTTGTTCAAAGCAAAATATAACTTCTTATGTTGCTTCTTTGGGAGAGTATTTCCATCGACATAGATAGCATCTTTTACAGGATCAACACGAGTCTGTAAAGCACAAATTCAATCTAAGAACTTATTTCTTAAACAATAGTTTGCCAAAAACAATACAAGTTATCAACCATAAATGAACAGACATCCCAAAGATTAAAATACTACAAATATGACGTGACAGAATAGAAATGATAATTCAACAGAAAAATGTATTATCTGAATCCAATTATTTGCACTAGTTATTTTATTTATTTTGCAAGTGTCCAATAATATTTTTGTAAACAACCACAGTGCATAAATCTTTGCAATTCAAATACACTTGTAAATTTCCAGGTCTATATGTATACCACAGTTACCTAAGACGGCGGGACGGCAGGACGCGGGACGGAGTTTCCAGGATGGCAAAAAAATTCCAAAATTTCGGGACGGCAGGGGGACGGCTATTAAAATAATATATAAAATTATAAATATTAAAAATATACAGATAAATTTTAAAAAAATTATGAATAACAATTCATATTTATATATCAGTCCACCATGTGCATACAGTCCACATTCAGACGTCCATATTAAAAACTCGCAGCATACATATAGCTATACTAATGTTATATGTCCATATAACTTTTAATATTAATATGTATGCTACTGGTTTTCATAGCATGTTGTTACAGTCCATGTGCATTTGTGCTCGAAAATTTCTGTATTCATATATCACTCTTGTTTCTTAATATGTCTTTGTAATACAATACAGTCGGGTTATGCTTATCGGTAAACATTTATAAAGAGAAAACAATAAACAAATTAATTTTTTTAAAATTAAAACCAAAAGTCCCAAAACGTTTCGGGGACTTCCAGCCATCCTCGTCGTCCCCGAAACGTCCCACACGTCCCCAAGACATTTCTGCTTCTCACCAAACATCCCGGGGACGTTTCCTTTGATCTTTGCACGATTGGAAACATGGGGAAAACATTTCCCCCATCACACCGTCCCCTAAGACGCGTCGGGACGCCCCGGACTCCTGGATTTTCGGGGACGCGCCCTTGCGTAACTTTGATGTATACATACAAGAATACATGTATGTGTATGATTACAACATTTATATTTGTAATACATATACACAAATAAGCATATGGACAAGTGCCAATGGGGTTTGGGTGGATCGGTTAAGACGGACGGTTGTGTCCGGATCCACCCAGGTTCAAATCTCGCTAGGCGCAATCCCTTCGGGGTGGTTATCGGTGGTGGCGGATGTTGCATCACCAGTGGTTATGACTGGTGGTTATTCTCGGCGGTGGCGGACTTTGCATCGTTGGCATTGGCGTTCGAGGCGGCTGGTGGCTCTAAAACGGCGTGGTGACGGAAATTGCATCGTCGGTGCGGGCTCATTGGTCGCGGTCTTGGTTGGTCTAATTGTAATATCTTGTCTCAGGACATTGGCTGTAATGGGTGGGGTCCCAGGCAACCCTCCGGTTCATAGCTCCAGTCAAAAGCGTTTATCTATCAAAAAAATAAAAAAAAGCATATGGACAATTAATATAGGAATGTGAGTATTTCTTTAAAGTTCAAACACATTTTTATATGCAAACACCTACAAATATAACAAGAAATGCTAGAATTTTTTAGAAAAATACATTTTCATTGAATCTTAGGCTTCGGGAGTGCTACACCTCATACAAAGCACATATTAATTGTGTGAGCAACATATTGAGTGTTTACATCTCAAATGAAATTCTTAACTGTAATTTGAGACTCTGTAATGGAGAAATAAGTCTTCCTTCACTGAGGTATCACCACCTACCAATTAAATGAAGAAGACCACAATGCGGGATGAGAGGAGACAACATTGCATTTCTCAGAAGAAACCTGTATTTGATATCAGATTATTGGGAAGCACCATATTATAGAGATAAAATGCTCAGAATGTCAGTATAGTGGAAATGTTGTCATTTGAGGGAGAAGTGGCATACTATAGAGACACAATTCCGCCAAATTGAAGGGTGCAGCCAGTTGTAAATTATTATTAAATTAAATGGTCTTTCAAAGAGGAGGCCCAAAATCAAACCCCAGGAGACATGATGAAGTGTTGAAATTAGGTAAAATACCGCATCCAACAAAGTGGGTGTAGCATAACTCAATAGACAATGCCAGGTGCAAGTCTTGGGCAATTTTGACTAAAGGAAACCCCTTGGTTGTGGCAATTAAGCCAAAGATCACCCTCAAAAAGGGGATTTCACCAAATCAAAAAATAATGTCACATCAATATTATTAGTGACATAAATGAGTATGAAGCTCAAGTCTATAACTGTAGACCACATTTATAAATAAATGTAATTGATGTTATTCTTCTCGGCATTAGGTAGTAACAACTTAATGTTGTTTTGAGAGGTTGTGCCAATGCTAACCATTGTATTTTGACAGTAAATATTTGTTACATGAGGCAGGGCTCTTGTATCAGGTCTTCCTGTACTGCACTAATTGTACTGAGTTCTACTTTTTTATAGAGAATATATTGTTATTGTTATTGTCATTCTTGTTTATACTTGTGGTATGCAATATTATCTATAAGTGTTCTTGACAGCATAATTTTTCTATAAACTATTTGGCACCAATGCCGGGTAGCGAACCCAGATCACCTGCGTGACAGAAGGGAATAATAACCAAATCACCACTATGCTACAACAATCTCTATTGATGATATGTTTAAAAAACAAATCTATCAAAAAATAGCGAAAATGTTTGATGACCAAGGATATAACAGTAATCATCCATTGGGTCATGAAATATTTTGGTTGTGGCGCTGAGGACCTTAATTCACTTGAAACCGCAGCCGTGGTTCTGCTGACTTTCCTTCCTACAATGAAGATTAGCATCCACCTTCATATAAGAGGGATTTTGCATCCACCACCAAATAAGGGCACTTCTACATCCTCCTCAAGAACCTAAATTTTCATCCACGCAGTCATTATTGTCATCTCTATGGACTTCAAAATAAATAGGTTTTGTGTTTCTGACAGCAAATTTTCAAATGATTGCCGTCTTTATCTGATATTTTTAATTTGTTATGACCTTAATGGCTGCAATAGCAAGGGGAATGGATAATTTGCTGTCATCGTGGATTTTTTGGCCTGCAGAAACCTGTGGAAACAGCCTGAAATAGCAGGAAATGGTTGTTAAAATGGTTGTGGATTTAATGCCATTTTGACCTCCACTTCTGAGGCCAAGAAACAACTGTTCTATTCTGCAATGCATTTCTTGGCCTAAGAAATGGGAAAGTTGCAAAAGTCTTTGGTTCAACTTTTGAGTACTTGTTGGTTTGTAGTATGTACCATTCATGAAGGGCCTTTTAGTCAGCCTATGTGCACCTGTTAATTTATACTCTTTGAGAAGGACCTTTGAATCAAGGTACATGCATTTATTGATTTATACTCTTTGATAAGGGCCTCTGAGTCAGTCTTCGAGCACTTGCTGATTTGTACCGTCTTAGAAGACCATAGTATCCTGAATGACTAAGTCATGGCATCCAAACAAGATCACTAATGAACATCAAGGGGCACTCTTTTAGAAATAGACTATAGTTTTATCGATGGTCATCCAATATACAAAGCGGAGGTCGCTTAACTAAAGAATTCAATGATTGCCATATAGTTGTAGTATAATAAAACAAACAATGCAGAAATAAAGAACAACACACAAGCTATCTGAAATAGCAGGTATATTCATGTGAAGGCAATGCACATCAGAGACAGTTGAAACACCATGGAGAATGCAGATGAGAGATCTCTGACTTTGTCCAAAGCTTGATAATAAATACTATGTCAACCCCATAAGTGTGACAGTTAGGCTCAACCATTGCCCGCCACCCAAGTCCTAACCAAAAATTAAAAGTGGCTCCAGCATTACCCCAAATGCATAACATAAACTAAGACACCTTTATTTAAGCATGACATCTTTATTTAATCATAGCTGAATTGATAAAAAAATCAGGTCACGTACTACAAGGAAATTTCTAGCACAAAATATATAACTACACAATGCCTCCATATGTTCTGACTCCACATTATTAATTATTCTATTGTCACACTAATTTTCCATCATGTCTACGTTGTCAAAAAGAGAACAGATTGTAACAGTGGTATCATAGCTACAAAAATCCCTTCTTCCACCTTAGAAAACAACTATGATTTACAAACACTGGAAAGCCATACAAAGTACAAATGAATCAATGAACAGCACAATGGAGGACCAAGCACAAGCATTGGTATAATTAGGGAAGACCCTGTGTGCAAACAAAATGGAAGCCTCCATCACCTCTCCCTTCACCACCCAAATGGTTAAATTGTGAAGCTGGGAAAAGTACAAAATTTTGATCCAAGAATAGTTTAGGTATAAGAACATTAAATTTGTGAAATTTGTAAAATAGAAAAACTTCCATAAGTGACTTAGATGGATCTGGCACTTTGATTGACTCATGCTATAACAACGGTTCTCTACAGCATAATCTAGCTACACCAGCAGCTTTAGGAACTTCTCAAGCACATGTGGTCATTTTGTGAAGTCCTAAATCCTCTCCAATCATGCCGCACAATTCCAACAGCCTCAGCCCTGTTTTGCACAGTTCTACTGCAGTGTTTCCAGAAAACAAAAATAACGGAGAATCTGAATAGACACAAAACAAGCAGTTGTGTTTCTTGTAAAGCCACAACTGCCCCTTTGTCTTCCACACTTGTCGAATAATGTATTCTACTCCTTCATTGTAAATAAGTAGAATGGTTGGAAGAAAGAAGTGGTTAGACATCTTGTCGCATACATCAGACCCCTCAGATCATTGTACAGAACTTTTTATCGTAGTATATGCCTATTCAATTAGTACTCACAGACCTGTCAAAAACTTGCTCAGACGAATATTCGCCTGTAAAACTTGTCATTTGCCTGTGCCAAATATTGGCAAATACTCACCGAGAATATTCGGTGAATATTCACCAATATTCAGCGAGTTCGAGCCTAAAACTCGCCCATACATGGGTTTAACACGGAAAACGTGAAAAACATGGGTTTAACGCTGAAAAAATGTTGATTTTTGTCTTATAAAGGCAACACACTCCCTCACTTGTAATCACACAACTATTGAGCATCCTTTGCATGAGTTGAAGAGATTTTATAGCAAATTCAAGAGCAAATTTGAAGAATTTCATTTGGAGGTAAGTTTTTTTCCTTCTTTTCAAGAATGTAAATTTGTTCTATATTATTTATATATTGTATCCAAATATGATTTGCAATTTTGAATGCATTCCATTCAATTCTAAATGATTTTAATTGTTATTAACTTATTTATGTTTGTTTATCATCGTTAATGAACAAAATTGCCGGAATGTATTGTTTTAAATGTTATTTTTTTAATTTTTTGGGAATTTATTCTTGTTTGTAGGGTTTACAATTACAAATTTGCAATTACGGTTACATAGGGTTATAAAACCAATTTTTTATTTTTAAATGGTTTTATAATGTTGTTTTATAATTAAATTTACAGTTTAATTTTTTAAACGGTTTTATAAAGTTGTTTTTAAATTAAATTTACATTTTTTTTTTTTTAAACGTACATTGTGCTGCAAATTAGAACTTAGCAATAGCATCTAGGTTAGCATCAAGTTCAAAGATCACGCTCAAAATCACTAGCAAGAACCATTCCTATTTATGCCTGTATTGTTGCTTGATAGTATGTTGTAAGTGAAGCATTTCAAGGAACTCGTAGTTTGCAATTTCTGCGAAAGCATTTCCTAGAGGCATCAATCACCTAAAGTATCATCTTGCATGTATTGTTTGCCGGGACGTTGTGGTATGTCCCAATGTTATAGAAAAGGCAAAACGAGAGATGAAGGCAAAGTTGAGGTGAATAAACCTATACAGGGCAATGGTGCAAAAGCGCCATAGCCATTAGACCGGAATGGCAGAGAGGAATCAAAGGACGATGCAGCAACAATTGTGGGCACTACCGCGGTCCACGCATACAAAACATGAAGAGGCACATCTGCTTCATTGAGTTCAAGCAAAGGGATACATAGTTTTTTGTACCAAGAAACATACCTGGGGCACAACCTTCACTGCAAGGTATAGGCTGAAACAAGGATGCACACGAGGAAGCAAATAAGGCATGTGCAAAGTTATGATACTACAACAACCTTCCCTTCAATGTGACGAAGAGCCTGAGCTAGGAGTATTCGGTGACAGCATTCACAATTGCAGGGAAAGGGTACACAACAACCTCTCCAAAAGACTTAAGTGGGAAATTGCTCAAGGGGGCAATTGCAGATGCAAAGTCAATCCTAATAGATCAAAAGAAGAAATGAAAGAAATAAGGATAGATGGGTGGATAGATGGAAGGAACTGCACCCTCATCAATTTTTTAGTAGCTTCAAATAGTGAAATGGTATTTTTGAAGTCAATTAATACCTCTAACATAGTAAAAATGCAGAAAATTTGAGCCTTATGTTGAAGGAGGTTGTCTTAGAGGTGGGTATCCAGAATCTTGTGTAAGTTGTCACATACAAGGTGGCAGTTGGGAGACTACTACATGAGAGGCATTTGTCACTCTTTTGGACCCCTTGTGCGGCCCATTGCCTTGACCTTCTTTTAGAGGACAGAGGCAAAATTGATTGGGTGAGACCGGTTATAGAAGATGCAAGAAATATAACCAAGTACATATATAAGCAACCTTGGATTCCCAACTTGATAAGAGAACACACCAAGGGGAACAAGCTTGTGCGATCCGATGTCACAAGAGGTTTCGCAACTAACTTCTTGACGTTGCAAAATACCTCTAGTTTGTTGTCATCATTGAAGCAAATGTGTGTGAGTCAAACATCTCTAGAATCACAATATTCAAAGTGGAGAGAGGACTACAAAGATAGTTTTTGATGATGTCTTTACAAAAAGAGCTATAGAGATCATCAAGGTAACTTCAAACTTCAATTTAAATTTCAAGTCAACTCCTTTCTTTTAATTTGTTAAATGTATTATTATTTACTTTATTTGTAAGTTTGTAGCTTCAAAGTTTAATTTGTGTGTAAATGTTAGAATCGGTGAGGGTTGTGCTTGGTTGATGGGGAGCAAAACCCGATGGGATACATTTATGAGGGATAGGGCCAAAGAGGCCATCCAAAACTATTATAGGGGTGATATCGTCAGATTTTTGGTCCCTTTTGGAAGATAATTGATCGGAGGTGGAACAATCAACTCCACCAACCTATTCATGCAATAGGGTACTACCTCAACCCCAAGTTTTTCTTCTCTAATGGCTTCAAAGATGTTAATAGGAAAATATGGAGGGCCTCTCAACATGCATTGAGAAGGAAAATACCAAACGTTAAGGCAAGGGACCTCATTATTTTAGAGTTACGGAATTACAAGCATGTTAGGGGAGGTTCTTTTCTTTGGCGTTACCTATATAAGGGAGAACCACCCAGCCACCAGGTAACAAAAATTAAAATGCTAACTTATATGTTACAAGTTACAAATTTAAAATTATTAATGACTTATGAATTATTTATTATTTTGTTTGTATGTTCTTTGGTGGGAGGATTGGGAAGAAATACCCATCTTCAAAAGCTATCCCTCAAAATTTTATCTCAACCTTGTAGCACTTCTAGATGTGAGTGCAACTGGAGTTTGTTTGAGGCCATTCACACGAAAAGTGCAAAAATTGACTCAAAAATGCCTCAATGACTTGGTTTTTGTGCAATACAATCTTGACTTCGCACAAGAAAGGTGGAGGCCACATTATAGGAGCTTATTGATTTAGATGAGATCAATCCATTCAACGATCAGGATGGGAAGAAGAGGAAATCCTCGCATTCACAGAGAGGCGAGATTGTTGACTTCCATAGGGAAGCTATGGAGGGAGAAGCACAAGTAGTAGATATTGGATTGGATGACATCTTTGGAGGTGATTTCGAACATGCAGCAGAGGAGTCACCACCATTTACTACCTAGGTGAGCCACAGTCGAAGGCTTTTAAGAGGAGCAAGCAATTGCAATCAAGTGTTGGGACAAGTAGAGGCAATAGACCCTTTGTGATAAAGGAAGAATTCATTTTATTCTAGCGCATCACCTCATTTTATTGAATTCATTTTAGTCTATGTACCATCCTAGGCCCCGTGATGGTTATTTACTTGAGATGACTCGTGCTGCTTATGCTGCATGAATGGCTCTCGCAACTCGTGTTTTGGCCCCCACGACGCCTTTTACCCACCATTTTCACCTTCTCGCAATTGTAAGCACTCTCCCTCCGGTTCGTGCCCTCGTGGCTCAAGTATCACGAGCTTCATCATGGTTTGCCCAGGACCTCGAACTTATGTGCCCTCGCACTCGACTCCTCTCCTAGGTTCGTGTTTTGAGTGAATCCTGTTCATGAATTCATTCGCTTTTCCTCTCCAAGTTTCACCCTCTCCTCTCTGCGGGATTTCCAAACTTTGCCCCTAGACTTCGAATTCAACCCAAGACTCCCCTACGAGCACACACCTTACCCCCGACTCTCACAGCTCCCCGCATGCATATATAATGCCCCCGATGGTTGGTTTTTGCCTGCAACGGTTGGTCTTCTCTTCTGAGATAGTCATCTCATGTGCACACAAGCGAGACCTCAGGTTTGTCCTAGCTCCCATGTCCTTAACCACAACCTGGATTGTGGCCTCTCTGCTATGGGGTTGGTGGGAGCTGTGTTCAAAGCTCTTAACTCGGCGAAATTTACTCTATGCCCACACCAGTACTCCAACAACTCGATCATCTGGGTGGTTCTCCTCGCATCCCCCTCTCTCTAACTCCACTCCAGGCAATCCACCCACCAACAATGTCTCCATCCAACTTAGTTATGCGCAGCAAGTTTTATCACATGGAGGATAGAGCAAGGACAATTCAAGGGGGTCTACCCAACATTATTGAGGAACTTCTACACAGATTGGAAATTGTTGAATCCTCCAACAAGGCTCTTCGTATGGAGGTCTTCGAGCTTACTTCGCGGATGGAGAAGGTGGAAGCTGATAATATCTCTCTACGGAGATCACTGCAAATAACACATCAAACTTCGCTTCCAACATTGTTAATGACTGCTTATAAGTTGAGCTCTTGACCTTAAAAACAAACAGGAAGAATTCAAAACCCAGCACGAAAATTTGAAACAACAAACAAACTTGTGGGCCCAAGTGGTGAAGCGAAAGGGCATAGTTCCCCTCCCCAGTAGCAAAGGTGCGGGAAGTGGTGCAAGCTAAGCTGATAGAGGAACGAACCAGGAGGGCTAGAGAACTCAACCTCAAGGTGAGAGGGTTGCCCACTCCTCCACCTGCTTTAGACCCGATGGTCATTGGGTCTAATTTCCTCACGTAAAATTGGAGCTTCCAAATTTGCAACTTGACAAGGCAAGGCTTGGATTGGATTCAACCCTTTTCCTTCGTTTAAAATCAGCAAAAGACAGCTTAAAGCGCTCAGATCCAAACGCAAGCTATTCTCCCTCCCCAATAAGATCTTCCTTAATGAAGACCTTACCAAAATCCAAGTGGCCGAACTCAAGAAATCTCGTGAAGCGGTGATGACAACTAGGAAAGCAGGCAAGTGGGCGGTAATTCGTAATCTCAGACCTGTTATTCGGGACTCCTTCCCTCCCGGTTGGGCTCCTGAGGTCCGAGTTCCAATAACGGTCTCGCTGGGAGAGACGACGGAACAGGGTATTTCCATTGCTTGTTGGAATGGTAACGGATTATTCTGGTCTTCCCCAGGTGTACTTTACGACGCTCTAGGGTTCTTAGACCTTTTTATCACAGAGACCCATGAGAGCCTTGTTCATCCTCTCCCGGAAGTTCGGGGGTATCACTGGATTTCTACTTGCGGACAGGAGACCAAGAGCTCGTGTGGTGTCGGGGGCTCGTGGGGGTTTCTTGCTTGGTCAACGATACCTTCCAAAATAGCATTTCAGTGGTCGCAGTTGATGAGTTTGCACACATCCTTTAGGTCATAATCAAACGTATTTCACCCCACCTTAGGGACTTCTATATAGCAGTTTGTTACTTTCCCCAAGCCTCCTCCCCTTATGCCATTCATAATGGCCCCAATGGGGATCCTTTCTTCGACCTCTATACAAGTTTCTCCCGATTCTCAGTGGTAGGAGAGGTCTTCATCTTGGGGACTTTAATGCACGAACCAAAAACCTCCAGGTCCCTCTTCACGATAGAACTAGTGATGGGCTTTGTGCCTTTGAGATGGATCCCGATTCCATTGGTACTCAGAGAGAGTCGAAGACTATACGGGGCCCTCGACGTCTTACTACCAAATCTCTTACAGATGGGGGAGTCTCATGAGCTGTTGATTCTGAATGGTCTTTCGTTTTTCGTGGTCTTTCGTAGGGGCTAGCGTAGTGGACTACATTCTTACCACCCCCAACCTAGGTTCCTCATATTCACCACCTTTTGTCTCCCCCATCCCTCTTGTTGATCATGCTACCCTTTCCTTCTTTTTACAGATTGATCCCCCAAGCCCTGCCTCATTTTCACCACCCTCCACTAACTATTCTGAAGCTTAGCGAGGGTGACCCTGAAACCTTTTCATCTCACCTTCGTCAACTTCTTTCCCCTAAACATTAGTTCACCTCACTTCCATGAGGTTGCCTCCAATTGCTACCCCCACATCACTCTCACCCATCATAATAGGAAAACTTGTCCCATGAACCAATGGTATGATGAAGACTGTAAATCCCTTCACCGGCAGCTTCGCTTTGCTTATGTCCATGGTCTCCCATCCCTTCCCTCTCTCAAGACTACTTATCGCCACCTCTTTCGCCCCAAGAAATGTTCCTTCATCTCTCAATGGACGCAGGAGCTCTGTGAGTCCCTCTTACACTCTCCCAAGCATTTCTAACATATTATTCTCCCCGGCATTCCCCTCCTCCACAGGACCTAGATCCCAACTCCATGTTTTCTCATACTTCCATGCTCCACGATGTCCTTGGCTAGGCCCTAATTTGAGTTGTATCCCCACCTTCCACTTACCACATTTTCACCCACACCTATGTTCAAAATGCCATTTCAGCCATGAATAGCAGCAAAGCAGATAACGAGGACGACTTCCAGGAAGAATTGTTCAAGCAAGGACTTGCATTCGAATAGTTATTTAGTGGATCTCTTCAACCAAGTGGTTTGCACAGGTTTTCCGAGGTCTTGGTCCCACCATATTATTCATCCCATACACAAATCAAGTCCTACCTCTGACCCTAACAACTACCGAACAATCATGGTGGGCTCGGGGCAAGTGAGTGCCCCTATCGAGGAGTGAGCGATAGCGAACCACCCCTATAGATCTAGATGGCGACGGGACTATCTATATGCTATGCTCGGGAGTATTCTCTATATAGCTGGGAGACTCTCTATAGTCGGCACCCTATACATCTATATGGCGACGGCCTACTCTATATAGGGGTAGGACCTTGCCAACAGTAACCTTTCGAGTAGCCCACCTAACTACATGAGAGGGAGAGTACCTATATAGATCTAGTTGGCCCCCTCTCTCTCCCATATACATCGGGGGTCCATTGATGAAAAGGAACTAGAGAAAGCTTGAATCCAATTCCTACACACATTCGCCAAGCTGTATGCTACTATACTTCACATACGACTCTCTGAGTTTCTCAACCAGAATCACTGCAGAGTTAGAAGTCAGGCGGGGTTTCGATCAACCTACCAAACCATTGACCACATTCTCACTCTTTGGGCCATCATCGAGGAGGCAGGTCATTGCTTTCCTAAGGTCTTTTGTTGCTTTGTTGACCTTCGGAAAGCCTTTGACTCTGTTCCGCGGGAAGCTCTCTTCCAGAGGCTCAGAGAGATTGGCATCTCCAAGACTCTTTTAGCTGCCATCATGCGCCTTTATGAGGAGGTTCTAGGCCATCTTTGTACTACTACTGGGCTCTCGGACTTCATCAGGAGCACCATTGGGGTCAAGTAGGGTTGCCCTCTATCTCCTACTTTGTTCAACATCTATATGGATGAGTTAGAGGATTTTCTCAAAGACCACATCCAAGAGGGGGATGGTTGTCTTCTCCACCGGGTTTTGATCTATATTCTCCTCTTTGCAGACGATGTAGTCCTTGCTTCCTCGGCGGAAGGTTTACAGAGACAACCGCAGCTTTAGTTCACAGCTTAAACTAGGTAAGACCAAAATTATGATATTCAATACTCTGAAGACATCTGATTTTCATTTCTTCTACAAGGGAGAGGAGCTTGAGATCACCAGCTCTTACACTTACTTGGGAGTGCTCTTCTCTGGACCTTCGCTTCAGTTTACGACCGACATTCCAGCCTCGGGTTATAGGGCTATGGCTCATTGGCAATCTTGGAGAGACTACTTTCGTCATCACTTGCACGACATTTTGTCTAAGCTTTCCCTCTCGGACTCCCTTGTTAGGCCCATGGTTCTTTATGGCTCGGAGGTTTCGGGTCCATCCCTTCTGGAATCCGACTAGGCTGCAGTGGAGAGAGTTCGAACCTTCACTTCAAATGTATCATCAGATGCAAGGAGACGGTTCCCCATAATATCGTCCTAGCAAAGTTCAACACTCGTCCCTTTAGGTTGGAAGCAATTTTTGGCATTGTTTCCTTCATACATCGCATTAAGAGACTAACGGATTCCCTACAAGAAGGGACAAGTACCCCTACCTTGCCTACTGCTCATCGGAGGCCATTGCTTCAACTAATCACTCTGTCGATCCCGATGTTGGTATGTCGGAGTTTCATGACTACTTGGTCTATTGGTATGCAAATAGATCACCTCCCACCATACAGTTATTCCTTGACACCCCCGCCCACCTCCTTCTGGGCAAGCAGGATCTAAATAAAATCATTAGAGACGATATTTACAGACAATTCATTCAGTACACTTGGACTAACCCCTAGGGTGGGTTACGGCCGAAGATGGCCTTCTATGCTAAGCATTTTCTTGAGGTCAATAATGGTCTTATTTCTCGGCCCCAGTATATCTCCCGACATTGGATGCATGCCCTATACATCGCCCGGTTAGTTCGAGTTGGTCATCACAGCTCCGTGTTGAGTGTGATCAAATTGACCGCTCCGAGCGGGTTTGCCAGCTCTGTTCCCTCCAAGAGGTCGAGAAGGAGGAGCATTTCATCTTTCGATGCCCCTATACTACGAGATCAGAGGGAGATTCCACTACCTGCTCGGAAGGCGTCCTACCCTCACTGGATTCTTCAATAACTATGACCAGAGGTTCCTTGCTCTTTATCTCGCATGAAACCCTCAAGCTTCGAGATGAGTCTCTTCGCCTCTTCGCCTTCTGCATGATGACTACTCCACAGATTACTTCCTTTTTGACAATGCTCTCCCTTGGGAAGAGTACTAAGCAACATGGTGATACCAATCCTAATGACCAGACGAGATCTGTTTGGACTCGAGGTGCTATTTCATAGACCAGGGACATTCAATCACACACAAGGTCGAGGTCACCCCCCGATGGACTTTGAGGTCCACCAGACGAACACAGAGAGAATTCATCCTTCCGAGCATCGACATTCCAGACCTTCCACAGCTTCGGACACCAGACTTCAACACATTACTAGCTTCTTTCAGTCGGTCTTGGTTGTTAATTGAGGATGTCTCCTGCATCCTCTTCCTTCCTTTCCCGCTCCTGCGTGTTCGGATTCGGTTGGTTTCTGCAGACTTCCTCCAGGCTTCTTCCCCTGCCCGTTCTTTTCTTCCTTCTCTTTCCAGCTTATTCTCGTAACTATTTGGTCCTCTGGCTGGAATCTAATCCACCTTTCATGTATGGTTGCATTCCCATTGACCTACTTTTGTGGTCACTCATTGGACATTTAATATATTTATCTTATCTTATTTACCTCTCCCCAATATTTCTCTAGAACGGAGAAGAGGAAAATAAAAATTATCAGAGATTGTAACTTGCATAGATATTCAATTTATGATGATAATTTTCAATGACAATCATCATAAATTCATAACACTTATCAGCTGGCTATTGTATTCGCATGATGATGTGATTTTGTATCGTATTTGTATTCAAATCTAATAGAAAACACTTCCTAGACATTTTACATACTCATTTGATACATTTTGTAGCTATATTTTGCATAAAATTTAGGTTTTTAAAAGGAAATTTGAATATTTTTTAAGTTGTCGAATATTTGCCGAGTTTTTGTCGAGTCGATTTTTTTTGGGTCTACCGAATATGAGTATGTGAACTATGCTTTGGATAATACATTTACAATTCTAGCATAGTGTCATATTGCTTTCATGTTCTCTTTTTATTAAAAGTACTATGATTGTTAAGCTAGCCTCATATCATTCACATTCACTACTACAATAGCACATTTGAGCCCGTATAAGTGTGTTTGTCCCCACATCTCCTCCTAGGCCCTCGATTAGTGGCATTAGAGCCCTTATGATTTAAATCATTTCATGGTGGTATTAAATTTTAAATTATTTGAACCCTTCTTCGCATTTTGTATGCCCACTCATGCGAGGTATGAGTACAAGAAGCTTCGTCTTGAAACTCGAGGCCCTTCATCTTCCTTTACTTCACTATCTTTGTCGATTGTAGACAAAAGGAATTTAGAGACGCTCGACTTTGAAAATATTTCAAAAGATTAAAAGATACTTGAACACAAGAGGAACAATTTGAAGCGGGATTATGCACTTGAAAAAATCCTAGATCATTGATCACTTTGCTCATCTTCTTTAATGAGTCCAATCCTTTCCTACAAACCCGTTTAATTCAAGTCATCAACCATTTCATGGTCAAACATGTATAATTCCTATATAAGGTAGAGGTAAATTTGGATATATATATATATATATATATATATATATATATATATTATGATGCAAAAGAGATGCAAATGCATTTGATAGTTGGGGTAATCTCATTTTTTCGTACTATGTGATCAATCAATTTTCTAATCAATAAAGATAGCATTTGTCCTAAATGTCTCTTTCTAGGGCTGAAACTGAAAATAAGGGTTTGGGCTCAAACCCAAATGAGAGAAATCGGATTTTGGAACAGCAGCTTTGAAACCCTAGCAGCAAATTGAAAATCGCACATTTAGGGCATCACACACCCTTCAAAACCAGCCGAAAATAAGGGGATAAATCCTCCTATGGTAGTGAATTACAACAGCACTTAATGGCATCTAATCTCATGTAATAACAAGCTAAAAAATGACATAGAAATGTTCCAACTATTTTATCTAGACACGAGGATATTTATCCAGCCAATGTACTTCAAAACTAAATAAGAAATAAGTGATAAACCACAGCTGTAATTAATTTTAGGGCAGCAACAGTACAGCCAACACCAAGGGCTGGAAATGATAGATAACACTCTCCAAAAATAACCAAAATGTAAATACGAGCCTTATAAAATGTGAAGGACAAGAATATAAACTCAAAATACTGAAATGTGCCCTAGAAAGCATTGAATTCCTCCTCCACACAAGTCGCCACCCTAAGCGAGGGTGCAAAATGAATGTACAGACCTTATTAACTCTTTCTCATTCAAACCCTAGCTGCAAACCAGCAATAGCACCTTCTTTGAAGCTCTTAGGAACCACCAATTGGAGAGTTTCCATTCTCCAACTTGAACAAGTAAGGGTTTTGTCCTTGTGTGTCGCACCAAAGGATTTTCGACCTCTAGTGGAATGGAATTGAGCAATCAACCCAAAACCCAAGTGAGTATAAAATTATAATAATATGCATGCCCAAAATGAGTCCAAGCGACCCTTATA
This sequence comes from Taxus wallichiana var. yunnanensis, assembly GCA_018340775.1. Taxonomy (NCBI): domain Eukaryota; kingdom Viridiplantae; phylum Streptophyta; class Pinopsida; order Cupressales; family Taxaceae; genus Taxus; species Taxus wallichiana. Next base: position 354,215,643 of record CM031242.1, on the reverse strand, counting down.
TATCTTCGTGGCGCCAAAGGTCAATTAGGGAGTCTTTCCCATGACCGACCTCTTAAGGATATTTGCTTTAGCTTTTAACTTGGCTTTTCACCTCTCCAACCTAGCCGGCATGCCTCGAAAGAGAAACCACAAAAGAAAAAGGTAAATGCTCAAAAATAAACGCTAAAAACATCAACCAACACTTCCCTTGTTCACCTTCTTCTTGCCCACGGGAAGTGGAATGGGCGATAAGTCCTCGAAATGAATTAGTTCGAAAAAGGAGACATTACAATCCTCCCTTCCCGAAATTGCTTTCCCTCAAGTAATTGCAAACTTGGATGCTCCAATAACTGGATCATGTACTTGTCAAATGAAAGAGCTCTTACCAACACAACCTCATATGCCCAAATACCATTATACCAAGACAACTAAATCCCATAGCTATCAAGTGGAACAACTTCTGCCCACAATGGTCACGGTGTCTACTCCTTCCATCTCCCATATCTATGTGCTCTTCCTCAATGAAGCCTTCTACCCAAAGCATGAGAACATCTTTCAACACAACTTGCATGTAAGTGTAGACACTAAATCACACACTTTGGGTACATTACTAGGTCCTAATCACATACTACTATTCATATTCTTCTTACGGGAAGAAAGTATTAATTGATCATTATACTTGGCCTCTTAGTTTCCTTTTCAGTCTCCCTCTCACCTTACAAACCTCACTACCCAGTCTGACCCTTCATACTTCACCTTTTTGGATCTGGACACCAGCTGCCAAGGCGCCTCGTCCCCTCTAGGCACCCTAGACCTCTTTGTACTTTGCTTGCTCCTTTTTGGGTCCTTTCTAGCCGTTGGACATCCCTATCTCTTAGGGTCGGCCTTTTAGTGATCAATTACGAAATTTGAACAAGAGAAGCATATAAATATAAAGTTATGTGACCAAATTAAGGGACCAAGCTCTAAGCATCTATACTATCACCTAAGGTTGCATCTCACAAGCACTCAAGAGCATCTTTGCATTCATCTAGCACCATTACAAGGGACAAGGGTTGGTTTTCTGCATCACACGCATAAGAGGGAAGTTCATTTTATTCCATGCACACATCTTTTTACATCTAGCTACTTTGCTCGCTATCAAGTGCGACACGCACAAGAGCCACCTCAAGCACAATTCCCACACACACACATAGAACTACATTGGGTCTGAGATGTAGTGTAGCGCTCAGTCGTAAGATCACTTGTTTGACAATTGAGGACAATATGACCCCTCATTTTTGCATCTTTCTTTTTAGGATTTGATGTTCTTTTGAGGGTTTTGCAAGTGATCTCTTTATTGCAGTTATCAACGACATCGGTGATCATAGTGTGACCATCTAATGACAAACAAGGGTTTCGGATCAACCACCGACCCTGCGAAATTCATCTTCGGAGCTCCTCTGCAGATCTTGGAGCCTAGGAAGGGTTCCAGCACCCTCAAGATACACGATCCAGAGCCCCGGTCCCTATTCCTCCTGCACTCCTACACTTTTCTGGGTTCGGTTTCGAGGTCTTGTACTATCATTCTGCCAGTCTTCACCTTCGCACACTACCAAGATATTTGCGAAATCAACTAAGTAACCTAACTCTCTATTGCACTTAGGTTTTACTTCCTTTGCTTATTTGCTTGAGTCATTTATGTACTTTACTGTCATACATACTTGTTTTAGCATACATAAGAATTTAACAAATTAATCTATACATCTTAGTTTATTTTTGTTAAATCAATAAACTGAAAATAAGTCATACCAGTCGTAAATCACTTGAGATTCCATCCAATTCATCACTAGGATGGTTGGGGGAGTGTCTTTGCTAGTGGAGCATCTTCAATATCATAACCATGCAAGAAAACCCTCTTTAGATTGCACATGTGTAAAGTTGTTCATGACTGAAAATATTGTGACCAGCAATATAGAAATGATACAAATATGACAAACCCATTCTCTATGCAAGTGATGGCTGCCCACCAACATCCTTATGCTGCCCAAAGTACAGCTGTAACCTTGTACTCCATTCAAAATTAGGAAGGTAATGATGTGAATCCTTCTCATGACAGTTGTTCGTATGATACCCTTGATAGTGCCCTTCATCCAAGGGGCTGAAAATCCTTCATAGATGACTGAAAACCACCCGGAAAGGGAGCTGGAAATATTGAGGACAGCAAAAGAACAAACAGTACAGCAGTTGTCATAATAAGAGTCCTTCATAAAATACATCCATGATAGCAATCTAAAGGCAGGCAATAACCACACATTGACTGAAAATGCTCCAAAAAACTGAAATTTATCCCATTTCATGACTGTCCTTACTTGGGTGGCAGCAAACAAAGTATGGGGCAAACTGAAAATGTGGATAACAGCAGCATGTTTCAAATCCCACAAGTTAATACACCTACTTACCACCATACTTCCAATATTCGGCTGGGTGATGATGCTTTGGGCAGCAAGATAGCATCCATCTTGCTCATCTTCATACACAACAATCACTAATTCAACATTTACTTGAGCATGCTTATCACTTGGGAACTCAAAACCCTTATGTCTTGACTGCTGTTTTGAAAATAAAGTTGTAGACTTTACCTCATCATGTGTTGCCCATATACCTTGCCTTCTTTCAGAAGTTCTTCCCTTCTTCTTGGCTGTAGCAACTTGAGGAGTCCCCTTTGTCACGCTTTGAAGCACAATCTCTAGATCATCAAGCTTGAATCTCAACACCATGGTTTGGTAGTTTTGGGTAAATTTGCCCAAAGAGTGTAGCCATTGTACTCCAAGAACCAAATCTGTATCTTCATTACAATTTGCATAGAAATCATCACTTACCCTATGCTTGCTTCCAAACATAAATTTCATAGGCTCGGCACCTACTCTCATGGTGGCAATTAAAATGTTGGGCAGGCTGGAAATGCATGTGAAGACAGTTCTAAAGTTGGGAACAGCTCCCAACCCAACCCATGGATCACATTTTTTGTCACCCAAGCTCTTCCCCACCATGCAAGGTTGATGAATCATGATCACAAGATTCCATTCTATCCATGTTCTACTTAGAACCATGCGATGCTGAATCATCCAATGAGAATAAAATTTATTTGGCTTACCATTTTCCCACACCAAGCTTCTTGTTGCGGCAACTCTGATTATCTTGATAACCTTGCCTTGGAGTGTAGAACTTGGCTTCAAGGAACACTCTAGGAGTAAACCCTTCACAACTTTGTTAGGATACATAACAAGTTCAAAACGATCCTTCATAAAATTTCTTTCTAGCCATATGCATGGAGTAGCAATATTGAATTCAACAAGGACTTCCTCTTTCTTATAACTCAAAGAATCAACCGGAACCCAAACTTTTATGTTCACATAATCTTGAACTTGCACGGAAAGATCTATGTGCCCTATGTTACTCAACGAGTTCTTCACATTATCACCAATTATATTATGAGGCATCAAACATGACATATGATCATTCTTTTCAACAAGCTGCCCATAATGACACAAGTATGGCAGCAACATAGGAGGAGACAAAATGTGATCATTTCTATCATACCTTGGGCTGCCAACAAGGAGCTCACCCTTATTTTGTTGGTACTTGTTTGGAACATCTTCGAACTCTCTTCAAGGTTATGAACTCCCTCAATCTGCCCATCATTGACTGTTGTTTGGGAAATTCCAGCGAATTGAAAGTAATCATGAAGAACCGGAAGTGCCCTTCCTTCATGGACATACCCTTCCATAATGTCATCCTCATATACTTCATGCAAATCTGATTTTTCTTCTCCATTTTTCTGCCACATGCCATCATTAGAAATCAATGAATCATTATTGAATATCAAAGGATTTTTACCTTCCAACTCGTGCTTCAAGATTTCATCAAACCCTTGACCCTTCATACTGCTGTTCTAAAAATCAGTCAATGGCTCATCCTTAGAAAGAGTGATGGGTACTTCTAGGGCTTCAATGGGTTGCTCCCTCTCAATGCCCAACAACTTTGGTTGTTCTTCTTCTTCCTTGATCATGATGGAGGGATTCTTTCCCTCAAGGGCTGGAACATCTTCTGCATTTTTCTTGGGCATAGCTCGGGGTTTAGACCTTGGTCCAATTCCCATTTCACCTTTCTTCAACCCTATAAACTCAGTGAGTGACATGACATCATGAATCTCATCTGGAAGAGCCATGTACTCCTCATAGATGGTAGCAATACTCTGCCCTACTGAATGTCTTGTTCCCACCTCCGAATGGCTTCTTCCCTTGGAAGGAAAGTAGGCCTAGTGGCTGATCCATAAGTTGATCCTTGGGGCTGCCATGAAGTGTTAACTCCGGATGAGCTGCCCTCACCATTATGAGGCCTTGGTTCATGGAATTTTTGTAGGGTTAGGGCCAACAAGTCCATGGTGTCTACCAATCTAACTTGCCCTTCAATGAGCTTATCGATTTTGGCTTCCTATGAATCTTGGTGGGCCATGCTAAGCTCTTCAACCAGCTGATCTGAATTCTTCTTTCACAATGAAACCCTCCAGACTGGTAGGATTGAAGCTCTGATACCACTATAATGTCCCTTTCTAGGGCTGAAACTAAAAATAAGGGTTTGGGCTCAAACCCAAATGAGAGAAATCAGATTTTTGGAACAGCAGCTCTGAAACCCTAGCAGCAAACTGAAAATCACACTTTTAGGGCATCACACACCCTTCAAAACCAGCTGAAAATAAGTGAATAAATCCTCCTATGGCAGCAAACTGCAACAGCACTTAATGGCATCTATTCTCATGCAATAACAAGCTAGAAAATGAGATAGAAGGCTTCCAACTATTTTATCCAGACATGAGGATATTTATCCAGCCAATGTACTTCAAAAATAAATAAGAAATAAGCGATAAACCACAGCTGTAATTAATTTTAGGGCAGCAACAGTACATCCAGTACCAAGGGCTAGAAATGATATATAACACTCTAAAAATCACCAAAATATAGATTCTAGCCTTATAAAATATGAATAACAAGAATATCAACTCGAAATACTAAAATGTGCCCTAGAAAGCACTGAATTCCTCCTCCACCCAACTTGCCACCCTAAGAGAGGGTGCAAAATGAAAGTAGAAACCTTATTAACTCTTTCTCCTTCAATCCCTAGCTGCAAACCAACAATATCACCTTCTTTGAAGCTCTTAGAAACCACCAATTGGAGAGTTTTCGTTCTCCAACTTGAACAAGGGTGGGTTTCGTTCTCTTTGTGTACCACACCAAAGGATTTTCACCCTCTAGTGGAATGGAATTGAGAAATCAGCCCAAAACCCAAGTGAGTATAAAATTATATTAAGATGCATGCCCGAAATGAGTCCAAGCGACCCCTTATATATCTTCTTGGTGGTGCCAAAATTCAATTTCGGAGTCTTTCTCATGACCAACCTCTTAAGGATATTTGTTTTAGCTTTTAGCTTGGCTTTTCACCTCTCAAACCAGCCAATCTGCCTCAAAAGAGAAGCCACAAAAGAAAAAGGTAAATGCTCACAAAAAAAAATAAAAACATCAACAAACACTTCCCTTGTTCACCTTTTTTTTTGCCCACGGGAAGTGGAGTGGGAAACAAGTCCTCAAAATGAATTAGTTCGAAAAAGGGACATTACAATCCCACCAAATGTTTTCATGTCTATAAAAAGATGGTGGGATGATTACTACGCTACCCATGAGGATGACTTGACACTTGTAGATACCTGAAATGGTTTTGTAGAAACCTTGAAAAAAACCCAATACCCTATTGGAAACAATGATAACTAGTATGTCAAGTTCTCCTATCTTCACCAAGGTCATGACAGGTATGTTCAAGAATACATCGACTCTTTCCATACTTCTGTTTCCAAGTTAAATGTCCAAGAAATAGGGTAAAATCCCATTTGAAATATAGGTCGGACTTGAAACCATAGATCCATACCAACGTGGATTTCCTTGATAACTATTCATTAAAAGCCTAAATATTTTGCTACAAGTTTGAGGCAAAATCTAAACAAATGTTTAGGAAAGAAGATTCTAAGTCCAAGGATTAGTCTTAGAACATGAATTCCAAGTCTAAAACCAAACAAAAATCTAAGCAAGGAAAAAAGACCTCGCATCATTCCCATAAGCACATGCCGCTTGAAGATCAAAACAAGCAATATAGGACTTGCAAGTGGTGCACAATTCATAATTCCAACCACCACTCTATTAAAGAATGGCTTTCTCAAAAGCTCTTCCTACACAAATGGAAACATCAATTTCTATTCTAGTGCATTCGATAAAGGTAAACAAATTGTGGACTCTAAACCTAGTGCCATGGTAAAAATCACAAAAATCGCCTCATCTTCCAATTTGAATCTAGAAAAAGTGAAACACTTGTTCCATCCTCAAACGTGGGTCAATGAATAGGTTGTACATTTCATTATTTATATCAGAACAACTTTATTTCCCTAAAATAGTTCGAAAATTGAATTTGCCACTAATGTCTCATCCACAACCAAACACCATTGGATGGTTCGGCTCAAGTTCCAAGAAGACATCCCTCATCAATATCACCTAGCATGCAAAATCAAGACTTTTCACTATGCAATCTCTTGTGATGTAGCTCCAATAGTGGTATGTGATGTTTTGCTTGAGCAGCCATATATTTTTAATTGACATGCAATCTATAAAGCAAATCCCAGGAATGTTTTCATAGATGTTGGCGAAGATATATACCACCTACCGTAAGTAGTCCCTAAGGTTTTGCTCATCAACACCAAGTAGTGCAACAAGCTAGTCAATTCTAGTAAGAAATTTGTGCTCTTGATGGTGAGACCTGAACATAAGAACATTCTTACCATTCAAACTAAGGCCTCGCCCATTCAAAGAAACACAATAGTTGAACAAAGTGTTGAAGGAGTACAAGGATATATTTGTGACACCTATCGGAGTTCCAAAGCATTGCACAATAAAGAAAACTATTGATCTCATTCTAGAACTACCTCCACCTAATGCCTCATTATAGTGCCAATCATTCCTTGAGAATGATGAAATCAAAAGGCAGATCCATGAACTTGTAGATAAAGGACACATCAGGCCCAGCTCTTCACAGAAGCCCCGTCATGCTCACAATAATGAAGGCTGACACATGGAGGTTGTGCATCGATTACAAAGCTCTCAACAAGATCACTGTAAATAGCCAGTGCTCTCTTCTAAGGTTAGAGTATCTTTTGGACCAGCTCTAAGGTGTCAAGTTCTGTATAAAGATTGATCTCAAATCAAGGTACAATCAAATTCCTCTCGAACCCTCAAACATCTAGAAGATAGCCTTCAATCCAAAGAACGTTTATTCGACTAGTTGGTTATTCATTTTGGCTTAAATAATTCACCAGCAACATTCATGTGGATGATGAATGACATCTTATGGCCTTTTACAAATCCATTTGTTATTGACTACCTTGATGACATCCTAATTGTCAATAAAACATGGGAGGAACACTTGTGCCATATTCAACAAATGCTCAATACTCTGCAGAGCCATAAGTAAGTCAACATGGAAAAGTTCTTTTCACGCACGAAATTCAATATCTAGAATATATTGGCACACACAGATTTCATGTTGTTCTAGAAAAGATCCACATTATTCAGAATGACCTACGACAAAGGTTATCACAAAGCTTCACAGCTTCTTGGGGTTAGCACATTTCTATAGGAAAATTGGTCTTAGTTTCTCACATGTCACATGTCACTTGGCCATAAAATCAAGTTACCATAGGTGGCACCAGAGCAACTTTCATTTGGTCAACCGCAAAAGAGAGAATTGAAATAATTAAAATGCAAACTTTGTTCCACGTCAGCGCTTGCGGTACCTAATGTTTAACAGCCATTTGAGATAGAGACTGATACATCTAAATATGCACTTGGAGAAGTCCTCACTCAAATCAGTCAACCCATTGCTAACCACAATGAAACAATGACCACCACAGTAGGGAAGTATCCCACATCTGACCAGGAGATTTCTACCATAGTCCATACATGTAAGCAATGGAAGCATAACATATTTGGAAAGGACACCATCATCCATAGGGATCACAAACCTTTGCGGTTCATGAAACACAAAAAAACTTGCAGCAAGAGCAGCACCAAAAGTGGTCTTCCTATCTTTAACAGTTCCACTTGAAAATCAGGCGTGAGAATGGGTGTTTCAATTTAGTAGTTGATAATTTGAGTCAACCTTTCAGTCAAGCTCTCCTCTCTGTAGTTCATGCACGTGGATATGAGTCTAACAATTGGCTAGAATTTTACACATCTGATGCAGACATTGTTAAAATCTATCAAAATTTCAATTTGCATGGTGTTTAGTCAATTCTAAATTATTGCTTGTAAGATCGATTTTAATATCATATAGGATACTCGTGTACTACACGAGGTCTAACACCAAAAGATATTTTGGAAGGATCATTTAGCAAGGTTGTGGGTCATTGGAGTTGAAAAGACACTTGCAATCTTGATAAAGCATTTCTTTTGACAAATTCTCAAGGCACATGTTGCAAAATACATCGGCTCCTATATTGCCCATACTACTACTGCCCAATTTTCTTCCCAAAAAAAGGAAGTTTAGAACCTGAGTTTCAAACTTCACTTTCGATACTTTCAAAGCCTTGGTTAGCAAGAAACAACGATTGTATGCCTTTGATGGTGCCAAACAAACCTTTGGAGTTAGCTTCCATGGATTTCCTTTCAGTTCACCTAGTACCAAGCTAACTCACAAGGTTCGAGTTCCAGTTCAAGTTCAAAAAGGATAAAATTCGATTCAAGTCCGCCCAATGGATAAAGTTCAAAAAAAATCGCCATTAAGTTTGAATAATAGAAAAACATAAAAACAAATGAAATTATGTCAAACCACAATCTTCAACATGTAATATTGAGTTTTTAGACTTCATACTAACCATATTATAGCCTTAACGACTACTTGTTACATCAAAAGTCTCGTGTCATCAAAGAGAGAACATACTCTATAGCTTTATAGGCTACTTGCTACATCAAAAAGTTCCATATCATAAAAGAGCAAACATACCCTATAGCCTTATAGGCTACTTGCTACATCAAAAAGTTCCATATCATCAAGAACACTTGGCTCATCAACATTATCATCATCACTAGATTCATCACAAAGGAAGTCAGGATCATCTACATACTCCAAGTTTGCTGCCACAAAGTTGAGATTGTGAAGAAGATCTTTTCCATATTTTTCATGCACGTCCACAAGTTGTTGTGAACATAAATATCTCCTAACTTTCCTAAAAATTACTTGTTTCTTTTCTTAGATTGGATGTGATCAAAACAGCTCTAATTCCTTTCACGCATTAATGCACTTGCTCCTTGACTCAAAATTCGAAGAGCAAAGCGTTGTAGTTTCTTTGCACTTGATCAATAATATTTCCACCATTTGTATCCCTCAAGATGTGGCCTAGCTTCGTTGGCTCCTCTTGATGAAAAACCCCTTCTTCTACCCGAAATGCCTTTGTTTGGTGCCTTATTATCCTAGAAAGTTCAGGATCTAGACAAGCTTGTCAATGCCTTCATAAAGCCCACCCATGACTTGAATCACTCTCTCTATCTATATGAAAGAGCCTAGGCTCTAGATAACAAGTTGTTGAATGTAAGGGTGTGTGCATCATTTTCCATCTTACATCAATGACATCCCATATTTCTTTGTAATCTGCCTCTACATCATTGAATGCCTTTTGAATGGATTTCGTGCGCAAAGTGGTCCATAGCCTCATAAATCGTGCCAAGACAAGGGGTGTCACAATCAACCATGCGATGCACATCCACAATAGGTTCACAAACTTTTAGAACTTTATTTTCACTTTCCCAAAAGTTATTGTTTAGAATAATTTGTTTTGCATGTTTTCCCTTAGATCTTGTTGAAAGCGCAAATCTTTCCCACTCAATGCAACAAATAACCGACCTTATTGTTGTTTTCTCTGGAACTACTCTTTTAAAATAATATAAAAAGAGGGAAACCTTGTTTCACAAAGCCTCAAGAACTCCTTAGATGCATGTTGTCTATAAATGCTCAATGTAAGGCAATGGTTCCTTATGAAGTTTGTAATCGTCCTCCCCCTTTGAATTGCTTCATGAACCCATGGAAATTTGGCCAAGTCTTGAAGTATCAAATTCAAGCAATGAGTTGCACAAGGGCTCCAATAGGTTAGAGAATACTTGTCCATTATCATTTTTCCAGTGCCTACACAATTAGTGGCATTATCAGTGACAATTTGATTACATTTTCCTCACCCACTTCTTAAATTGCTTCGTCCAAGATTTTGAAAATAAACTCTAAAGTGTTCTTGTGGTTTATGGTGTCAACAACTTTCAAAAAAGATATTCCTTGAGGGCAATACTCCAAGATATTAATCAAGGGTCGTTGACACATATCAGACCAACCATTGCTCAATATACTACAACCTGTTACACTCCAAGAGGCTTTGACCCCTACCATATTTCCATGTAATGTCCTCTTTCCCAAGCTAGTCACTATGAAGGCCTTGGGCCCATTCCACCTTCCGTGGGCTTCAAGGAAAGAAAGCAAGGGAGGTGAACATAGCCATGATTGTAAGTGATTGTATTTTCCTTATTTATTTGATTACTAAAATTATGGCTTTTTGGAGGCGAGTGATTCGACTAGGTGATGGAAATTCAAGCTTCTCATATCACATGAGGTTGGCCTTTTTTCTTGGAGGCCACCTATCAAGATTAAATAGTGCACTTCCCCTTCATTACAAAAGTCACAAGTGAGCTTTAAGGAGGATTTTATGTTTGTTTCAAGGGTTTGGTACCATCTAGGCACTGAAGATATATCTTCTAATTCATCCTTGGGTGAGCCAAAGGAGGATACTAAAAATAACAAGGTTCTCTTACTTTCTCTAATGGACGAGGAGGATCATATCATTATTATTCACATTTGACATTTACTTGGGATTTGGAGCTAAATTGTGTAGCTTCTTTTCTTGCCATTCAAGGACGAAGCCCCTTCCTTGGTCACCCCTATTGAGGACAAAACCTTAAATAGGATCACACTTACGATAACCCTCTTATGTGCATTAATGGTTTGGACTCGAAAGTCACAAGTGAGCTTTAAGGAGGATTTTATGCATTGCATTTTTTTCATAAATTCATTATCAGGACTCCTTACCACAGCCTGAATCTAGGTAGCCGGTATCGGTGGAGTTTGTTTCTTCCTTCTAACCCTTTGGCCTGGTTAACTTGCTTGGGTGAAGGGTTTGACATTGTACCATCTAGGGCACTCTTCTTCTCCAATGACATTTTGAGGTTATGAACTTGTTCCTCATAATTTATGAGAGTGAATTCTCATTGTACTATCTAGGTGATTTTGGGAGTGATTTATGAGCTATTTCCCAACCCTTTGGTTTTGATTGATATTGTTATTATCATAAAAATAATTACAATTGGGTGTGATCTCTTACTTTCTCTAGTATTTTGATATATATTGTCATGGTTGAATTAATTGCTTAAAAGCATTTTCAACTCTTATTGCATGGTTATATGTTGATGTGAAGTCCACTATACATCCATTCTTCACCGCCCTGGAGGACTGATTCTTGATTATTCTAATAGGGTCAAGATTCTAGTGTTTTCAGTCATTTTCAAATTGGTGTTTGTTGGGTGTTGGTGTATTTTCATATCAGATTCATTTAGGTCTTAATCGGACTCAATCATTGTAGCCAAACCCTATTCTCGCCAGCCCTCAAAAGGGACATTACATTCTAGTCACCCTCTCTTTTGACCTTTCCAAAAGAGTAGTCCTAAACCTCTTTGAACTAGGTGGAGTGAATCCATTCAAAATTCTACAAATTACAAACTTAGATATTTTTTTTAGTTGCATTTTTAAAAACGGACTCCTTACCACATTGAATGGAATGGCACTTGAATAAAACAAATTGAGGGAATGGACCGCACAAGGTGTCCGCAGAATATGTGTCCATACCGTGCCTCAACCAACAACCCCGCAGCTCTACAATTTTTTGCATGCATCATCTACATCTTGTTTTGAATGCATCCACTTCCAAATGCCGAGAAGTGTTCCACTACCAGGTGTTTGATTGCATACATGATGATGACATGCTTCTGGAAAAGCCCTTTGATGTATCTCTGAAAATAGCTTCTTCATCTCACCATTCGCTCTTTTTTGTGTTGTTATATGTTTTCTAACAAGTGATTGTTGCTCCTCTCTACAATTTGGCTATGATTTCAGGCATGGCATTAGGACAAGCTTTAATGCACTTCCTTTTTTGCACCAAGCCCACCCGCCTCTCTTTGATGCAAGTGGTCCACTACCCTAGTTATACTTCCAATAAAAGACTTGTTGCATAAGTTACATTTGATCTCATTTTTGGTCCATGCCTATGCATGTGATGTGCTTCCATCCCTCATTTTTAAGTTTTTAAGCAGCCATGAAATCACAAATTTAGTCTTGAGAAAAAGTAATATCACAAAAAATGTAAAGCACACTTAAAAAGTAAAATAAAGAAAAAAAAAACTAAAAATTTATGTTTAAAAATTTATGTAATTCACAAAATACTTACCTCACACCCAACACCAATAATGCAAGCTCCATTGAAGAAGTTGTTAAGGTCATGAAATCAACCCTATGCAAATAAGAGGCAAGAATGAAAATATGAATCCACTTTATCCACGAATTAGGACACTTTTTAATGTTTAAAGTGGCCCAAATCATCGTTCGGGGTTGGCAGATGGTCCTTTTATTCAAGTGCTCTATTGCCGTTTGGACCAGCTCGGCACGTGGGAGCTTGTCAAAGACCAAGACCAACTTTGAAAACTCGCTGCGGAACAGGCACTTGAAAAAGCTTAATACCATTTGTTTTTGCAGACTCTCCAAATGCCGATCCCTATTGAACAATTCAAGGCATCTAATCTGGCCAATTCTTTGGCAGCATTAATGATGGAAGATGAAGCCACCCGAACGTGGACATTATACTTCCAATAAAAGACTTGTTGCATAAGTTACATTTGATCTCATGGTTACCAGATTCTTCAAGGAGGATGGCAAATAGTTATTAGTGACTTAGTATATATCTAGCTTTATAATTAGTATATTTTTTGTTGGTTGTTCCATCTCAAGTGATGGCATTTTATACAAACTTAATTGTTCGTGATTTATCAAGTTTTTTAGCATAATATAATATAAATAGTGAGGCCTTGAGCCTTATTAGTGACTTTTTATCTAGCTTTATAATTAGCCATCTCTCATGGCATTTTATACAAACTTAATTGATCAAAAATGAAATATAAATAGTGAGGCCTCGAGCCTCGTTTTTGGCGATCAAAAATGAAATTACTGAAATTCACAATAAAAATAATGTTTTAAATATAATTTAAATGTAATTTACTTATTAAAAAAAAAAGTAAATGTAAATGAATACAAACAAAAATAAACAATAACATTGAAATAAATTTAAAAACATAAAAACTTAATATCTGCTAAAAATATTTAAAACTAAAAAAAAAATCAATATATAATAAGTTTAAGTTTTAATTAAGATTTGAATTTAAAAATAGTAAAATTATATCTAAAAAAATAGAAAAAATCAACATAAAAATTAACCTCAAACTTTAAAAAAAAAAAAAACTTAAAATTTAAAAAATTAAAATTAATAAACAATAACAACATTGAAATAAATCTAAAAACATAAAAACTTAATATCTACTAAAAATATTTATAATTAAAAAAAAAATGAATATACAATTAGTTTAAGTTTTAATTAAGATTTAAATTTAAAAATAGTAAAATTATATCTAATAACTAGAAAAAATCAACATACAAATTAACCTCAAACTTTTTTAAAAAATAAAACATTAAAACATTAAATTATTCATTATTAAATTTTAAAATTTAAATAAACACAAATTTAATATTCATTATTAATTTTTAAAAATGAATAAATATAAAAACTATATTGATAAATTATTAAATTTAAAATAATTAAAATGATAAAAAAACAAATTATAAAAGGTAAATTTTAGAAATGTATTTAAAAATATATATACAATATAAAAATAATAATTTTAAAAATTAAATAGAAAATAAAAACATTATAAAGAAATTAAAAACATGATTAAAAAATATTAAATAAACACTATTTCATATTAAGTTTCAAAGATATATATAATATAAAAAAAAACTATAAAATTTAAATGAAAGTTTAAAACAAATAAAATAAAATAATAAAACAAACATTATAACATAAATGAAGTTTAAAACGTTTTTCAAAAATAAGAACAAATAATGAAATGAAAAATTAAACATTGTAAAATAAATTCAAAATAAAATGCATCGAGTTTACCTTGTAATGGACGGTGACTATGAAGGCTTTTGTAGGTAATGGAGACTCCACTGTTAGCACTTTTGTGCCCCAACTCCTCCTAACGTCCGGGAGTGTGCCCTAGTGGATCCTACAGAGTGGAAGGGACAGCAACTATGGTTCCACACTCCCGCCTATGCGATTGCCTACATAGCTACACCAACCCCCACACCGCCAATGCCCAACTCCACACTCTCAGTAATTGAATCTGAGTTTTGATGTTGGCTGTTCAAGCTTCAACGCAAACACCAGGGCGGTGACCAAATCCTCCAATAAAAAACCCTCACAAATTTGTTGTATTTCACCCAGCCAAAGCAAAAACATTAGATGTGTGTAGCAGAACAGAAGTAGGGTTTTTAAGGACGTGCTTGGACTTTTCCCTGTATTTTTTTCCCGCTCATACTGTCCCACGCTTTTGGCATTTTTCCCAAGATGGACTACATGAATTTCAACGAATTTTATGGGGCACATGATAGGTTCGATGAATTTTGAATTTTTAGCGAAAAATTGGCTGAACCTTGTGACTTAGGTACCAAGCATAGTAATGATTATGTTTATGTGGTAGTTGATAATAGTTAGGATGCATATTCCTGCACCTTGTAAGAAGTCAATCTCAGCTCCAGAAACAGCTCAATTTTATTTTTAAAATGTATGGATTCACTTTGTACTACTATCCACCATCATATCTAATAGAGACAACAGATTCTTGGCAATTTTTTGAAAGCACTTTGGTCCATGATGGATAAAAAGCTGAAGAAGTCTACCACTTCCCATCCTTAGGCTTCACAAACAGAATTGGCGAATAGGAAGGTTGTGCATCTTCTCAAAATGTAAAATTCCAGGAAGCATCACACTAGGGAAGAAAGCATACATTTCATTCAGCATAAATACAAGAGAGCTTTGCACAACTCTACAGCGCACTGCCTTTTTCAGGTTTGCTTGTGTTTCCAACCATTGGTACCCATTGATGTAGCTTATCCTATGCTGCCACCATCAACATTTAAAACAGCAACTCCCTCGGCTCAAAAGGAAGTTGAAAAGTTGTTAAGTCTGTTGAGCACATCCAACAGACCATTCAATAGAAGGTTAATGCTACATATAAATAGCACCATGATGACCATCGAGCACCACACATCTTTCAGATTGGTGATCGAGTATGACTTCATTTGCAGAAAGAAAGACTCCCAGGACCTTACTGTAACCTCCTTCCTTTTCAGTATGGCTCAAAGAATATTGCTTAGAAGGCTGGAGATATTGCCTTTGAGCTGAATTTACTTTCCTATTTTGGCCTCCATCCAGTCTTCAATGCAGAATTCTTCTGCCATTACATTCCACCCTTGTTGGACACACTTGATGTTGCAAAAGCAATACGAGCAGAAACCAATCCTGATTGCAAAATGCTAGCAAAAGCAGATCAACTCATTGACACTGGAGTCGAACAGACAAGGAATCAAGAGACAATGCTATACCAGATCATCAAAGCAAATCAAGTGCCTCCACCGGGAACATTTTATGGAATTTCAACCTACAAACAACTTTTGACATCTTTATTTCCATCTTAATGCAATGGGGACCATTGTTTTTCACAGAACAGCGACTGATCAAAGAGGATTTGGCACTTTGATGGACTAGTGTTATAATGGCATACTCCGTGCCATGATCTAATGACACCAATAACTTCAAGAAACTCCCAAACACATGTGGTAATACCACGAAGCTTCTATCTTCTCTCCAATCATGTCACACAGCTCCCACAATGTCAGCCCTTTTCAACATAGTTATACTGCAATGCATCCAGAAAACAACAAAACATAGAATATGAAGTTAAAAGGCGAGTAATCCCTTTTTCCACACTTGTACAATAATGTATCTACCCATTCTTCGTAAAAACAAAAATGATGGTATGAAATTAGTGGTTAGGCATCTTGCATCATATATTGGACCACTTGGCTTGTGTGTTCTCTTTTGTCTATAAGCACTCTAATTGTTAATATAGCCTTCCATCATTTGCATTTGTTATAGTCCCCAGATCTCCTACCATAGACTTCTTAAGAAGAACACGTGAATGCTATGGTAGTATTTGGAGAAGGAAAGAGGGTGAAAAAGAGCTCGTTTCTCTAGCTTGTGATGTACAACGAAGGTCATCCTCCAGGATATTCAAGCTTTCCAGGGTTTTGCTGATTTGTTGCTTTCAATCCTGTTAGTTTCCTTTGTTTTGATGTGTCTTTTATATACGTGCAGGTAATTTTTGTCCATTTTCTGTATCAATCTTGTGTGCACCCGTGTGTCTCCTTTTGGCAGTAAGAAGTTTTCGTAGATGTTGGTAACATTAGATATAAACATTAAGCTAAGGTGTATGGGTGCAGTTCAAGAGATGCTTGCGAATAGAGGGAACAACGACGAGAGTTGTGGAAGCAAAAATAAGAAATTAATGGAGATTTAGAGTAAGGTCAAACTGCAACTAATAAAAGCACTCGTCCTGAATGTCCTTCTCCATCAAATGATAAATATCTTTCTTAAAGGAGAACCTTTCATGAAGCCCTTCAACAGGAAGAGTGACTCGCTCAGATGGAAGGAGCTGTGTTTCTACTCTAGGATTATGGGGCCAAGTGGAAGTGGAAAAGGCAAGGCAGTTCAGGAGAAAATAGCAAGCCTCCTAACCTTCGTACAACCTTTACTCTCTTCCCTGATGAAGGTATGTGCAAAGATCTGGATTCTGAGGAAATCAGGTTTAAAATGTGGGGGTTTTCTTTGTTTTCCTCAATGACAATGCTCTCATGTCTAGACGTTTCTTTAATAACAGGATAACTTCTATGTATGGAAAAAACTTGGCATGTATGTTTTTACGGAATGATTTGAAAAGGAGTTTTTCTTATCTTGTATTAAAAATTGAATATGTAAAGGAGAACTATCAGCCATTTTGGAACATTGGGCAATCGATTTTTCATGCCCTCCTTGGAACCCTAAAATGGACTGGGAGGAATCAGTCATTAAAACAGCTCCTAGATGGATTAAGCTGCAAACATCCATCTTCAAATTTTCCATTTTTTGCCCCAAGCTCTTAAGCTATTGGGGAAGGTTCTTAGGGTTGAAGAAACTAGACTTACCTTATGCCATATTAATGCCGGTGCTTTAATCTCTCAAAACCCAACAAATATTTTTCCTAATAATATTGTATTCAAACTAAAAATTGAGTTTCTCATGTCCTATTTTAGGGCATGAGGGTTTTAATTTCATTTTTCATAAATCTGATGGCCACCAAAAGAAAAACTGCCTTGGTTTAGCCCAGAAGAAATATATGAAAAAGGGTAAGGAAATTGATGCTCATCTCTTTGCGGAGGAAGTGTCGAAGTTATGGATAAAGAAACTAATTTTCAGGTTTTCGATAATCCTGCTTTTGATAATGCTGAGAGTGTTCCCGAGCCCACCTCTAGTGGAGGTCCCACCGATGGGAGCTCTCCTATCCTTATGGAACTATGTGATTCCCATGAAAAAAATAGCTGATGATTTTTGTTTTCTCCTTCTGGTAAGGAGAGGCTTTCTGATATGTATGAAGTTATTCTTGCAAAAGTGGTCACTCTTGAGAATAACGAACCCCTTCGAAAGGACCTAACAGACTTTAGTGGGGTAAAGGCCTGGTTCACCTACTCTCCTTTGGAGGTGGCGTCTTTTCAACGTAAGTGCTATACTATTGCCTCAAGGGATCGAATTTTTGTGAAGCCAATTGTCTTGACAATATCTACGCCTTTTTTCCTTGCTAATCCCAAGATGGGCTCTAAGAGATTAAAACTAATGACTAAAGGATCCAACATTCTAGGGGTGACCGAATTAGGGAAAACCCTAAGAGAAGAAAGCTAGGTATTTCTTCATGAGGAGATGATTACAAGAAAAGGGTGAGGATGATAACATCCCCTTGATTTCATAGATTATACCAGAATAAAGGAAGTGTGAAGCACCTAATCAAGGCCCCAATTAACTCCAATAGTCTTTTTATGAAGATTATTAATTGGAATGTGAGAGGGCTGGAAATAAGTGATAGGAAACCTATTGTTAGGCAGTTCTAGACCTCAAGAGATAATGTTGATTTTGGGTCTCTAGAATTGACACTTAAGTTCATCTAGTTGGTGCTTCCTCTATTTTCACTCATCGTGATAAGGGTAGAGGTCATGTTGCTATCCTATTAAATAAGAAATGGGCCAGAATTGTTGATTGGGTAGTTTTATAACAATGAATCGAGATTTGTTCTGCTCTTGCCCCCAATGATTATGGAGAGAGGGCTGACCTGTATGTCCCTTTTGGGGGACCTTGATTGCTCTATTTAATTCTCTAAATTATTAGATATCACCAACAATCACCTCATGTAAGAAAACTGATTTTAAATGCTTAAAATCTGGAGATATGAATTTTAAATAAACCCTTGTCTGCAGCGTTTCTTTAAAAATTCATAACTCAACTTAGAAAACACCAAAAATCATGAAACTCAATATATTGGCCTTATAAAATATGGCGAATAAGCTAGAAATTTCAGAATTGCCAAAATGTCATCACACATACCAAAACACCACTTCAATATGGGTCGCTCCACTTGAAATAAGATATAAATTGCACCAAAAGATAACACTTGCAAGAGAAATGATATTTTATTCCTTTTCCAACCAGCTTGCACACCAAAAACCTTATGAAGGGTTTTCGTCCTTCACAAGTTTTCCCACCAAGGTTTTCGTCCTTGAAAGAGTTCCTCAACCCAAGGGGTTTCGTCCTTGAGAGAGAGAGAGTAAAAGGGCTACACTAGCCACTTCCACCAAAATAAGAATAATCACCAAAACATATATTCATAATGCCCAAGCGACCTCCTTAAATAGGCCTAAGGAGTGCTTAAAGCAAACATTACATCATGGCCGACCCCTTAAGTAATTGCTTTTAAATATTAAAAGGTTATTGGAGCCTACATGCTCACAATACCAATAAAACTAAACTACTTAATTCCTTTATTGGAGCAAAAAGGCTTCCAATAGGATAAATGATAATAAATGAAAGACAACTATCTAAGCAATAATAAAATATAATTCAGATTTCCCCTTGCTTTTCTCCTTAGACCCACGGGGAAAGAATGGGTTAAGGTCTTTAGAATTAGCCTCCAAAAAGGGACATGACAGTCCCCCTTCCCAAGATTGCTTGTCCTCAAGCAATGATGAACTTCGCTGCTCCAAATCTTTGACTCCTTGTGAGATCCTTCTTGATTCCTTCTTGATTTGTGAAGAGCTGGTTTTTTTCGTGATAAGGTATCAGCAATTGCTGCAATGTTTTTCCCTTGACATATTTGATGTCAAAACCAAAAGCTTGTATATTGCTGACCCATCAACAAGATATGGCCTAAATTTGACCAAGGCATGCATAATGGCCATCATCTTCTTATCATAAATGTGAAGATTCAACTCATGTTTCTTGAGTTCTTTGTTTTCTAATGCAATAAGATGTTGATTTTGCATTAGAACAACCCCTATTCCTTCACCGGATGCATCAAATTCCACCATAAATGGAAAAGAAAAATCAGGTACAACAAGCACTTGACATGAGTACATCACCTTCTTGAGTTTATCAATTGTTTCTTGAGCTAGAAGTGACCAGCTGAGTACCCCTTCTTAGTTAAATCAGTTAGAGGGGCAGCAAGATGTGAAAAGCCCTTCTTAGACCCAAGGAATCTTCTGAGTTGTGAAATGGAGATGGGAGGAGGCCAACCAAGTATGGCATGTATCCTTTGTTGCTCTACATATATCCTTGTACAAAATTTTGCTCAAACCAAATCCACATTTGAATTTCTTTGCAAGTAAGGACTGCTGTCCTAAAACACTCATCATTATGTTAAGGTGTTGTAGATGCTTCACCCATGTTTTGCTATATCTCAAGATATCATCAAAGGAAACAAGCACAAATTCCTTTAAGTACTTACCGAATATGAGGTCCACACATGATTGGAAGGTGGTAGAAACTGAAAATTGCTCTAGAGGAACTGAGAATATGCAATCAGCTGTTATATCCATTCTAAAATATGTGAGAAGTGTACCATCTTTCTTTGCACATGTATGGATGTGATCGCTCCAATGACTATGTTTCATTTTCTCTTCATTCTTTATCCTCCTCATGATGTTGTTTGCAACATTCCTCCTTGTATTCTTAGCTAGAATCAGTCCCTCTCTACTGCTGGTAATGAAATAAAATCAGATTTTCCTTGCTTAACATGCCTACCATTTCCATTGCTGATTTCAAAATTCTGACTTCTTCATTTTGTGAGTGGAACTTCAATCCTTTCTTGTGGATTTTGAGGGTTAATTCCCCAAAGTTTGGAGCTCTTGAACCCCAAAAACAATATGTGCCTCAGCTGAACTTAAAACAAGGAAGTCAATACAAAATTCATACCTTTTCATGGGGATAGCGAGCTGTGGTATCTTTCTTGTGCAAAGAGGATATGTTCCATAAGTTATGGTGACCGTGAAGCCTTTGAAACCAGCCTTGTTTGGCCCCATCCTTCTTGCCAATTCTTCTTCAATAAACTGATGCATATTGCCATTCTCTATAAGCATGGTGACCCTTTGGTCATGAAGAAGACTCCTCACCCGGAATGGGTGATGTGTGCCACATTTTATAGTAAGAATGCTGCCCATCCATTCCATTCTTTTTAGCTTCTTCCATTATTATGGGACCATGGGTTAACCACATATGAAACTGAAAATTAGAATCACCATCATTGCCCTCCATACTGATTTTGAAATCAGGTATCCTTCCCCAAGTAAATTTCAACATATCACCTATATGCCATGTGCGAAACACCTTTGGAATGGATCCCAAGTATCTATATGCTTTTTATTACAAAAGTACTTCTTACCTCATCACCCCGTGAAGTATGATGTGCATGATGATATCCAATCAGCGGTGGCATAGGAGGATACCACACACATGAGACATGAGTACTCTTTCTAACCAGCTGTCCATGGTAGCAAATCTGAAATGATATATTAGTAAAAACTGAGATAACCTCATACCGTGGGCTGCTTATGACACTCCTATGACTCAGAATTTCTGAGTTCAAATCAGCACTCTTCCTTGGCCTGGTTTCCTCACCGGATGGGATCTTTCCTTTCCACATTTGTCGGTGCTTGTCTTGGATAACTTCCTGGCTTCTTGTTAGGGCTGTGGTTTCCATCAAATGACCTCCCTTTGACTGCTGTTAGGGACAGTCCAGCCACCTTATCTTGTCCTTTATGGAGAGTTTCTTCCAATCTTCTTGACCATAAAAGACTTGTTGAGGCACCGTCAATGCAAGCATCATTGTGACCCCAATTTCTTCCCCAAACACAAGTATATAAGACAGATTACAAACCAAATGGAAAGAGGAAGTAGTTACCTTTGCATGCATATTGTTGGCCTTGGAAAGAAGGTTACCTCTTATCAATCCCATTTCAGTCCTTGAGCCTAAAGCGACTTTTGTCTTGATGCATGCATGACTTGGAAGTTGCTTGAAAGGGTGCACTACCTCCATACCTTGTTCATGTGTGTTTGGAATGTCTTCGTAGCTCTTACCAAGGTCTAATCCATCATCATTATGCTCTTTAGGGACTGCTGTTCTAAACAGACCAGCAAGCTTATTGTCATCATGTCTATTTGGAAAATGGTTTCCAACCATCCCTTTCTCTTCCCCTTCTTGCTCCTCATTCTTCTTTTCAACCCTGGATTCATCACATGTTGAAACATCATCAATATTAACCAAACAATGATCAATAATTACCTCATGATGTTGACCCTCCGGAATAATAGGAGTAAGGGCCAATTCTCCCTCTTTCATGGCTCCATTTCCTTCAAGACACGATCCATGCATGTTGCACCTCTCCTTTTGGCGCTAGGGTTCTTTGCTGGTAATGTTTTTCTTTCATCCTTAATTTGACAAAATCCGTGAGAGACATTGCCTCCCGAAACTCCTCCGGCATTTCTTGGTATTCTTCAAGCAATGTGATGTAGCCATGAGCTTGTCTAGGGCTCCCTTGTGGAGCGACTTCCTCCTTAGCCACGAATTGGGGTTTGTAGGGCCTTGCAAAAGGGATTTTCTCCTTCTTTGATTCCCGGGGTTGTAGGAAGACTCTTCCTTTTTGGCCGAACCACCACCTTGCAACTTTTGGATGGCTAGGGTAAGCTGACTCAATGCCTCCATCATTCCTTCTTGGTTCTTCATGATCCTCTCCAATTTTTCCATGCTTCACAGGCTGGGAGGAAAGAGCTTTGATACCACTGTAATGTCCCTTTTTGGGGGACCTTAGGAAATGGCCAAAAGCTCTCAAAATCAGATTTGAAACACTGTTGTTATGAACCCTGCAAAACTGATTTCAAACCCTTCCTAGGGCAGCGACCTGATTTGGGGTTTTCAACCCACTTAAATGCCTTCAAAACACTTTGGATCAGCTCTATTTAATTCTCTAAATTATTAGATATCACCAACAATCACCTCATGTAAGAAAACTGATTTTAAATGCTTAAAATCTGGAGATATGAATTTTAAATAAACCCTTGTCTGAAGCGTTTCTTTAAAATTCATAACTCAACTTAGAAAACACCAAAAATCATGAAACTCAATATATTGGCCTTATAAAATATGGCGAATAAGCTAGAAATTTTAGAATTGCCAAAATGTCATCACACATACCAAAACACCACTTCAATATGGGTCGCTCCACTTGAAATAAGATATAAATTGCACCAAAAATAACACTTACAAGAAATGATATTTTATTCCTTTTCCAACCAGCTTGCACACCAAAACCTTATGAAGGGTTTTCGTCCTTCACAAAGTTTTCTCCAACCAAGGGTTTTCGTCCTTGAAGAGTTCCTCAACCCAAGGGGTTTCGTCCTTGAGAGAGAGAGTAAAAGGGCTACACTAGCCACTTCACCAAAATAAGAATAATCACAAAACATACTCCATTAATGCCCAAGTGACCTCCTTAAATAGGCCTAAGAGTGCTTAAAGCAAACATTACATCATGGGCAACCCCTTAAGTAATTGTTTTTTAAATATTAAAAGGTTATTGGAGCCTACATGCTCACAATACCAATAAAACTAAACTACTTAATTCCTCTATAGAGCAAAAAGGCTTCCAATAGGATAAATGACAATAAATGAAAGTACTATCTAATTCAAATTTCCCTTGCAATTATAAAATCTAATTCAAATTTCCCCTTGCTTTTCTCCTTAGACCCACGAGGAAAGAATGGGTTAAGGAGTCACCTCAAACATTAGGGATATGACTCAATATTTTGTTATTTATTATGCATATGCCCTAATAATTATGGAGAGAGGGCCGGCCTTCGGAACCGGCTCACCTCAAACCTTGAGAATATCCCTTGATCATTGGGGAGATTTTAATATGGTGGAGGATAAGGATGATAAGTCCATGAACTTCCCTTTGGTTGGAGTGGTAACAAATTTTCATCGATCGAGATGAAGAGGATTCTTGGATCGGTCAATGACCCCTTGTATAGAGGCAAAGAAAACAGAGTAAGAGCATTTGGTATACGTGGTGTAACAATCAACAAGGCGTAAAAAGGTTATATTCCAAGCTTGACAAAAAATCGGGAGTAGTCTCTATCGCTCCCGTGAATGAGGGTAATTTAATTGAAATACTCCACATATGCTTTCGACCATTATCCTCTTGGAATGTCTTTCCAGCTTGTCTTCATGCCCACCGAAAGATTAGTGAATGGTGAGATCTATATAAACATGATGTTTCCCATTTGAATGACAAGGAATTTATTGATGAGTGAGGGCCTCGTATTTATAAATGCTTCCTCTATTATGAATCTAAGATTTCCTTTGTAAAAAAATATAACGACTTTTGACAAGCCAAAGCTAGACTTAGGAAAAGAGAGAGAGAGAGAGAGACAATTGCAGGAACTAATTAATATTGAGTCTCAAGTTCAAGATGTCCATCACAATCTTGACTGTGAAACATCTTGTTAGGATCAAATATCAACACAGATGGATTAGAATTACTCAACCCAAGGTGCTAGGATAATGTCAAGACTAACTTGGTTTAAATTAGGGAATAGGGTACCTAAGTATTTTGTTTTCAGAATTATCAAAGCAAAGCATGTTAGGAAAAGTATTAAAGCTATTGATGTTGGGGGCATGTTTTTGATGATTTTGAGCAAAGAAAGTTTTCTTTCCTTCTCTTTTCACAAAGGGTTTTTCACCTCTAACGGACATGATGAAATTGATAAGAATAGGTTGCTTTGCTCCAAAATCATCCCTAAAAGACTTTGCCAATTCACTTGTTGCTCTAGATTGTGATATATCTCTTGACAAGATCAAGCATGTCATTGATTCCTTCGGAGATGACACATCCTTTGTTTTAACAGTTGTCCTAGTGAGTTTAAAAAGTCAATAAAGATTGAGTAGCCCCGAAATTCTTGAAGTCCAGTAAGGAAGCTATTTAGGTAGGTTCCTTGGGAAGGATATCAATATACGAGTCATCAAACTTATCCATAAAGATGGTGACTCCACTCAACTTAAGAATTGGAGACATGTTACCTTTCTCAATGTCTCGTATAATATTTTTTCTAAGATTATGGCCAACAAAATTGCTCCCATCTTCGAGAGATTATTTCTATGACTCAAACAGTTATTATGAAGGTAGGTACATTAAGAATTGAAACCCATTACTTTTATCAATGTATCTTATAATATATTTACTAAGATTATTGCCAACATAATTGCTCCTATTCTTCAAGAGATTATTTCTATGACTCGAACAAGTTCTCATTGAAGGTAGGTACATTTTGGATATTTTGATCACTAGTTAGGAAGGGATGTATTGGGCCAAGAGTACAAAGTAGAATGTGTGTATGGCCTTACGTAACTTTGAAAAGGATCATAACATAATTAAATGACCCTTTATTGATCCAATGCATAAGGGTTTTATGTTTCCAAAAACAATATACAATGGTGAATGTTCTATTTAAGGATGCTTTTGCTCAAGTTGGTGTTAATGGGGAACTCTCTTATTCATTTGTCCTCAAAACATCTATTAGGCATTGGGGTGTCCCCTAACCCCTTCATTATTTTCATTACTCTTAAAGCCCTCCATCTCATTCTTAGGGATTCTTCTATTGGCCCTCCAGCTTAAAGGGATTAGGCTGCGCATAACGATGAGTTGATAGTTCTTTTTCCGATGACACTACTCTGTTCCCTATTCTTGAAGAGGACAATTTTAATCAAATTAATTTCAGGTTAGACTTTTATTGTAGTGTTGTTTCTTGAATTTATGTTCACAAGTGTTTGTCCTTTGGCGGGAGGATTCCCTCCTTAATGGATCTGTAGACTTGGATGTTCTTGGGGTGGCCCTTATAATATGATCGGATACTTGGGTGTTCCATTTGCTCGCATTCCCTCCTTTAAGGACAACTTGGGTTTTTGAAAGAACTGATAAAAAAGTCACAAAGTGGCAAGGGCATCTTTCATCTCTTCCAAGGAGGATTCGGGTTCGCCAAAAGGTGCTTTCTTCGTTTAGTATATACTTCTCTTGGTTGGTTGTTCTACAATTCAAATTTTCACAAACTTCAAAAATTGTGAGATTCTCTAGTCAGATAGTAAGTGGAGAAAAAAACGACTTGTTGTTGATTGAGTTGTGTGTTGTAAATCTAAAGCACTTGGGGATCTTAGCATTAAGAATCTGAGGTTTTGTGGTATTGCTCTTACTGTGAATTGAATTCTTAGGTCTTTCCATGGTGATGAGCCTCTGAAAGTCCTAATTCTTAGATCTTTCCATGGTGATGAGCCTTTGAAAGTCCTAGTCAACAATAATATACTCAATGGTTATCCTAAAGGCAAACCCCAGTGGATTGGGCTTCATATTATTGATTTCTTGTTTGGGTAATTTTCTGTCAAGACAGATGGTTCTTCCGGTTTTGGTTCTCTATGTAAGGCTTGGGAGGACGTAAAGTACTTGGTGGTTAGAAATCCCCCTTTTCACCGGCTTGGCAAAAGACATCGTGGTTTTAGATCTCTCTGTGGAATTTTTCGTACATAATAATAAAGTAACTCTTGCTAATGTAGGGGGTGTTCTACTAACAATAGGTGTGCTAAAGGTATAAAAACTTTGAAGACATGTTTTTTAATGGCAGTTGGCTCTTGTGGGTGAAGCTTAAGGTTAAATTCAGTTTTCCCGACTCCAACCTTAGAACTTTTACCATTTTGATGAAAGCTCTCAAACCACCTCTACCCGGTCTTGTCGTTGAAGAAGATTATAACATTTGAGGTACGTGCCACTCCCTCTCTTCCGCACCCTCCCTCTCACCCCCTCCAAACTGAAATTTGTGCTAAACTCTGCGATAAGCTTTCTTTCTCCCAAGAGGTTTTTTTAGTCCCAATAGGAAATTGTCTCTATGTGATCCCTTCTATAGGTTGAAGGATATGTTTGTTGTCATTTGGGCTTCTTGTATTGAGCCCAAGTAGTCTTGATTTAGGTGGTTGCTTCTTCACCAAAACCTAGTTGTGGATATCGTCAATCGTAAAGGTGGTTTTGGTAAATCCATTATGTTTTGTTTGTGGGGAAGATGAAACCATTGAGCATTTATTTTTCACGTGTCCAAATGCTTGTGCTATGTTGAAACACTTAGTGCATAGTTCAAATGCCTCGGTAAGGTTATCACTTGGCTCAATGTAGTGTATGGTTACATTTTTTTATGGTTACATTTATACTGAGAGTAAAATGACTGTTTTTTTAAGAAGTTGTGGTTCATTGTCTATTGAAATTTTGTGGTTTACTTGGAAAGAAAGGAACAATGACACTTTTCAAGTGAAAGGCATGAGGCTTACTAACCTCACAAGTGAAGTCATTCTTCATATCTTGCACATGCAGGTTAACATACAACTCAATGTACCCAAGTCAGAGCTGGAAATAATTTTGAAGACTGGAATGATGAAATTTATTTCAATTCTCTCATTGGCTCTGGCAGGTACCCAAAGTTTAGCCCTTTGCCTGATTGGCAGGTTCTTCTGGCAGAAGCTTCTAATTTGGACATTTCCGAACAAGTTTGGGAACTAATTAGAGATGTCTAATTTCAAAAATGTGATTACCTTGATCGTGTTCATATTGGTTCTGATGACCGATCCTTCGCAGTAAGGAGGACCTCTGGCCCTGATTATATCATTGTTGTCGTTTATGCCACCCTCGGCAGAATTCAGCAGAACCAAGCTCATAGGGATGTCGTTGAACAGTTTATACTATTTCGCCAACCACCGCTACAATTGATAGGATGAAGGATTTGATTTGTACCTTATCGCCAGCTTCGCCGCTATGGAAATTCCTTTACCTGAGCATGAGTATGGTGGGTTCCTTCCCGAATGTGTGGAGATGGTGATTGAAGACAATGTTAACAAGACTATCAATAAATTACAAGCTATTCTGGCAAGATGCGAGCACAATTTGAAATAAGGTCTAAAAATGGATCTTGCTGAGGTTGGCAGGTCTAATGCTTTTTGGGACCTGTGGTAGCTGCTGTATTGTCCGAGGGAGCTGATATTCCTGCTTGGATTATTATTGATGCTGTTGTTGTTAGTGAGGGACCTGAGAATTTCGCTCGTGAACCTGGACTTGATGAGAAAAATGACAAAACTCTGCACATGGACTTTGATAATAGCATTGGCCTAGGATATGTTGGTTTTCTATAGATTGTGGACTATAGGCATTGGCCTACTTTTCTCTAACTCGGTTCTCTAGTTGATATTCTATAGGTAATTTTTAATTACATGTACTGTTGATTGGGTACTCTCTTTGACAGCTTTCTTTTGGTGCTCTTTCACATTTGGTATCATTGTTGTGTCCATTTATTGGACATATACTGTTTTTGTAAACGCTCTTCCATATTAAAAAAATAATGGTATTTAAAGTGCAATAGAAGCTAGGATAAACTTAAATCTAACATGAATACAAATTAACCCCCAAACAACCCCCAACAAGCCTTTAGATAATGGTCTAACACCTAGAAAACATTTAATGTAAAACATGATAGTGAAACAACACAAAGGTTAGTTGCTCTACATAATGCCAGACACTTTGGTTTGTAGAAGGCTTAAAACATTATATACAAGATCCCATAGTTCCAACCAACCCTAAGTTCCATAATTAGTTATTCTATGAATAAGCTGAACATACCAGAAAGTTATTTTTCCCACATAAAAACTAAGTATACTAAGGAACAGATACGTGACAAATTGAACAGAGAAATCAAAACCACTTGCTGTATCTAGGAGAACAGCCACATAATATATATTGAACAGAAATATAACAAAACATGCATCTACAAGTGACACATATTTAACCTCAAGAAATACTGTTGGGATAGAAAACTCCACAAGGCAAAATCAAGAACCGCATTAATTCCACATGAAACAATTACAATGTGATTCCTCAATTGCTACAATGGACTCCTCTGTTTCTCACTGCACTTTGCATGCTTCCAAAATGGTTAAATACTGCATCTTCTTCACTTCCTTGGTCCGTCAATGGAAGGAAAACCATGTTTTCCATTTAAATAACTATTGACTTTCCTTGTTGTGTGTTGATGTCCCAACAGGTGCCTTCAATTACTTTTGGTTTCTAGGCTCAAAATAATTGTCACTTAGTGGTAACACAAATGGACTTAATCAGTTTAGACCCCACAAGAGGCTTCCGCCCCATCACCCTACAAGGGGAACAAGGGAAAAGGAGTTTCGTCGGGGATGAATGTTGGCATAGCCAACAGATGCAATTAACACATTTATCAAGAATAGAAAATTCAAAATACACACTCAGTCACATCCACAAACACATCTCCAAGTTTGGATAAATGCGTGTATTGCTTCCTTGTAGAGAGTTTCTTCAACACTCTACTGCAATGAACACTGATCAAGGATGGGGCTGCATGGCCAGCCGATAAACTTCAATATCTATCTCCTCTGTATCATGCATAATGAAGCCCACAAAATAGTTATATTTGGTTTCAACTCCTCTCGCCAATGACAACTACTAACAATAGTTTCATCACTAATATTGCTGCATGTACTCACCATAAATCGCACTAATAATATAAACTCACACAAGCACACATCTTGTGCACATCCATCTCTTCGCATCTCATAGAATTGCATACATGATAATAAATAATAAAACAATATAAATCCTATGTAGCATTGGTGTGTACCAAAGAGGCCTCTGCGTTGAGCTGCCACTCAGATCAACCTTGCTACCTTTGTCCCCATCAAACATCCTATTCTTCTTGATTTTTTCCATGTTTCCCTGCATGATCCAGTTCAAATCATGAACTCCCTAATGGAGAGGAACCTCGATTGTTAAACACACAGGAAAACAAATCCCTCACAGCTACCCCTTAAGACACATTTGTTTGTACACCTGCTCAACCCACCTTTTTGATTGAGCCTTTCTTTGAAGTATAGAATCCTCCATCATTTCTTCTTAAGATAGGGGCTAAATCTTCTACCAAACATAATATCCTTCGGTTCTATCCTGCCCATCCAACATGGAAGATTCAAACAAATAGTTTGAGCTTTATACCTCGACCATGGATCTTGTATTTGCTAAAGTATAACCAAAACAGATCCCTGACTCCGAAAATTTGAGCTACTCGATGTTGGTCAGGTTTGACCTTGTACTTTTGCTAAGACTTTTGGAGTTACTCTCGCACCTTCTAGAGAACATTTTAATCCTCTCCACAGAACCAAGCACAATTATTGGCTTCTGAACTCTCTGCAACCTACAATGAATTTCGTTACTCGATTTTAGCATCAAATCGGGCCTATGTTGAGAAACCTGAGCATTTATCAAATGATGATAAACTTGTTCAGTTGTGAATCGCACTATTATAGCAATGATGAATACATGGCAAATTCTCATCCCAAATTCTAGGATTCTCTGATTATATCCCCTCAACAAATGCGCAAGTTCGATTCACCACTTCGGTTTGTGCATCTGTCTGTGGATGGAAATCCATCAATCACTGTAACTTGATGTCCATCCCAGTCATATCCTGAAATTCGCTCAGAAAGGAAATCATGATCTAACACTATGAATTTAGGCAAACCAAAGTGCACCCACACATGAATGGAAAGCTATGTGCACCAAATGCACTGACAGTCTTGCTAAAAGGTATATAACTCACACATCTTGCTAAAATAGTCCACAATTGAAAACAAATAGTCATTACCTTGTTCGATTAAGGTAATCTGCCTATGAAGTCCATGGATATGCTCTCCCAAGATCAGCTGGGTAATAGTACAGGCATATACATTCCTAGCTTTTGGTTACTTGTATTGCACAATACAAGCCTTCGAATGAAATTCGCTAGCCCAACTTTGATCGTAGGCCAATACATATATCTCTACAAGCTTGCTACAGTTTTTCAAACTCCAAACTATCCAGCTACATTGCAAGTATAGGCTTCTCTGATAAGCTGAATCCCAATGTCTCCTTGTAGTATGCATAGCTACTTAACCGTTCTTTGAGAAAAT
This sequence comes from Taxus wallichiana var. yunnanensis, assembly GCA_018340775.1. Taxonomy (NCBI): domain Eukaryota; kingdom Viridiplantae; phylum Streptophyta; class Pinopsida; order Cupressales; family Taxaceae; genus Taxus; species Taxus wallichiana. The sequence goes on along the minus strand of CM031242.1, from coordinate 354,184,702 downwards.
AATAGAAAGGCTTTAGGGGGAAGAAACAAGTAATAGAAAAAGTGGAAGAACTTATCAACTAGAGTGGTCGTAGAGTGGGCATAATCTAACTTGTGACTGTACAAGTTAGTTATATGGTTATGAGTCATGACCATCAGTTGTACCACTTTTACAACGTTTGTTAGTTATTGGTTATGATCATTTCAATAACAGCCTTACGACCATTCTTCCATTCAGTTATCCTTATGTGGATGCTTTAGCTTCCGGGTAAGTCTCCACAAAAGTCAGAGTGTCTTTCACAACTTTGGGGTCCCAAACTTTGCAATTGTCTATATGCACTTCTCCTAGTACACAATACTCTAAATGATCAATGTTTTTTTATAATAATCAGCGAAATATGCTTGTGCAATCTTATTCAGATAATAGTTGCAAGAGGTATACATGAAATACTTCTTGACTCCCATTCTTTCTATCTTTAATTATTTTTCATCCAATATAGTATTTCATTTTGTCAATAACTCCAGATTTATCAGTCCATCTTTTATTTTCACATTCAATCTGTTGAACTTGAAACAAGTTCTGGACATCATTGATAAGGTTATATCTCATGGTCTCTAGACTATTCAAACATTTGAACTACTTATGATAACATAGATTTCCTGCCGATTAAATAATGCTTCCATGTTCTTGTAGCAAACATCAGTGGCACATTGTACTTTTCCTCTTTCTTAAATAGCCATATAGATTAGTATGACCATAATGACATTTAATTGAAGATAAAATTCATAGCATTTATTGCATAATAGAGAATCCATACAGGAAAAATCCAAACAGCAGAAATTGAAAGGAAAAGCAAGTCTGGTTGAAAAATTAGTGGGTGGCATTAGAAAGTCACTGAAATCAACAATCATCCTTGTGGGTGTGAAAAGTACAAAAGAGGCACAAAATACACCCCATGAAAAAAATGTCTATTACCGGCACACAACTATCCATCGGCAATGACCTAGGAATTTTAGCTTATAGTAGTTCTGTCTTTAATGTCTTTCTTACCACAAGAATAAATAGGACCGAAAAACCTTTGAGGTTAAAGTTAGACAACCTGAGGTGTCTTACAGATAGCTCCATTTACTGCCACTCTACCTTCAAATATAATTTCTTCACTCCCACGCCTAGAAGCCACTGAAGAAATCCACAAAGTAAACAAAATTTCAAGAAAGTAATAGTATTGAAACAAACTTATATAACCTATAAAAACAACCTTGAATGCTATTATATCAACCCACTGCAAGCAAAGCTCTCAAGAAACAGCAGACAGAGAACACAATCTTTCCGCAATACTGTATACTAATATTATATTTATCTGTGTAGATAGTGCTTTCTATGGGTAACATCCAGACAAGTCGGTCTTTCCAAGACTCAATCCTGTAGTTTAAATCAGAGAAAAATTTTGACTATAAATAATTAAATACCACCGTCATCCTAAAAGTTATCATTAACTCGAACCCAAAACTAGAAAGAAGATGTTGATTGACAGTAACAGTAAAAATGGAAAAGTTGAACATCAGGAAAGATATTTGTTATAACGTATAAACCATCATTGTTTTTTTCTGCTAGATATAATCAGTCCTCAACAATAGCCATAAGTTCAAAAAGTGCAGGTGTGTGCTGAAAATAAAGGAAAAAAATTCTATTGATGTCCACAACTGGCCAAAGTAGCGCAATGGCACTTCAAAGTATAAGCAGTAACAATAGCAAGTGGGAGTAAACAATGAGCTCGTCATCTAAAAGAAGAAACAAGAAGCTAAAACACAACAATAGAATATTCTAACTAACTAGGAGAGTGAATCCACAACGCACATACCCTAAACATGCCAAAATAGAGACCACCCCGCATTAAAAAACATTCCAAATGACCATGTGTGAGGAAGACCCACTAACAAAGAGCATAAGATTAACAGAGACCATGGCAAGAAGTAAAATCTGACCCTAATCTGTATCAAAATGTAATGAAGGATCAACACCCTCATCAACCAATGCGAAAGAGCCAATACAAGATCTCATGCAGAACATAGAACATCTGTAAGCTCTCTCCTAACAGCCATAGTCAACGATCCTCCATAAGTAGAAAGAAAGTTGGTAATCTGCATCTGTGTGAATCTCCAAAATGTGAGCAAGGAGTAGCTGAGCCTCTAAGAAAGAACAGCCAAGCCACAATGCCTAGTGCAAGAAAAAGAAGAGTATGGAGGTACCTCGGTAGCTGTTTGTCAAAGAGGACACAGCGTTGTTGATCTATCACCATATTTGTGGAAAATTATAGCTTCCACAGGGATGTACTACAACAATCATAAGATAGAGATAATGTTTAAACTGTGTAAAAGTTTTTATAATCATTTTGGATCACACTCTATGTTCCATCATCAGGATGAGAATAGAGTAAGTATTGATTGCAGACTTAGTTTCCTTTCCAAAGGATGTCATCTCAGTTCTTCAATGATGACACCTTTTAAAAAAGGGAACCTAAGCCTGTGATCAAAACTTAATCTATTCTCATCATGATGGTGGATCGCGATTTCATTCCAAAATGATTATTAAAAATTTTACATAGTTTCTTCCAGAAACATTATCTCTATTCATATGGATTGTGGAAACATTATATCTCTTAACAATCAAAAGATTTTGGACAGGCAGGGCTACAAGTAATGACCAGGTGACTTTAAATGCCCATAGATAACAGTGAAGCAAGTTACAAAAAAAAAGAAGATGAAACCTTAAACAAATATATATACATTTATGAGCCTTTGCAAGCACTAGAGTAACCAATAAACAGTCTAACACCCCTAATGAACCACAGAAGAAAACCAACTAAGAGCCTCTTTCTGCAAATCACCATTATTTTTATTTTTTATGACTTTCACTTCCCATGTTATTTCTCCTGTTAATCTCCATACAAGATGTACAGAATGAGTGTCGAATAGATCAAGTGGATGATCACAGTGAAGGTATAAAACAACTTATAGATGGGAAAACTGAAGCACTCAAACCTCTAATGCCCTCAAATAGGTCTTGACTCCACAAAATTTTCCTCTACGGTAGTGTTTTTAGCAACTGCCTCTGCATGTGTATGGTTTGTACACTTCAATAATATCTAGTTTCCCCACAAACCTCCCCAAAATAAATAAAAATGAGAACAAATTAAAGAAAGAAAGAATAGAAATTGTTCAATAAAGGCAATATGGAACATTCAACACATCTTGAACACGAGGTTCAACTTCATATAGGGCTTTTCGACTTAAGAAGTCAAATCTCATGAGACATTTGGACTTGTAGGTCATAAAATCATGTGGAGGATGAATAAAATCAATGTGCAAAGATAGGACAACTTTTAAAATGGAGACTTGACATTTTTGTTTGTAGTGTTGTATGTTAGTTTTCCTTTGTAAGTACACAAGTGCTCAGCAGTATGAGGGGTTTCGCCCTAGTTTGTGACATGATGTAGTTGCAGAGATTAAAAGCTCGCATCAAAGGTATTATCTTCATCTCAAAGTCTCACCAATAAGTGCTTCCCAACTACATCCTCAACCTATGTTATCAAGCTTCAAAGTCTTTAGTGATGGTTAATATTGAAATGGCAAATTGAAATAGATTTCTCTATAGATCCCATGTAGGGTTACTTCGTGGCAGTTATTGTTACCTTAGAGGATGATGATGCCCTCTTTGCTGAAGGTGCCTGGCTTCTTAATACTGTCTGCATTTTCATGTGATATAAAACTCTGAGGTTTGAATCTACCGAAGAGACAATCTAGAAAATGCCAATATGGACTCAGGCTTTATGGCCTATTGATGGAATTCAGAGCTCCTATTTGCTGGAGGTGATAGAAAGAGACTAAAAGTCACTATGGAAGAAAGAGTGCCCATTTGGGAACATTATGTTTGTATCATGTATGGGTCTAGGATTGACATCAGTATGGCACTAGGTGTGAGAAGATAATTATCATTTGTATGTATAATCCTCACATAGGAGACATTATTAGTTCTCTTCCGTTGTTTGTTAGTTGAGTGATGAGTATCTTATATTATCCTCACATGCACAAGTTCAGTATAGTTGAGCCTGTTTGTTGCATGAGTTAGTTGGAGTGCAACCTAGATATTTCATTTATTTATATATGCGCTAGTTTTTGCTTGACACATGTAACAGAATTCATCCATTTTATTGTTCTCCATCATGAGTTTTTGCTCTTGTTTATTTGTGAATACTGCATTTACTTCGTGTGGTCTCAAAGTCACAGCTGTGTTGTTCCTCAATTTCTTTGTGAAGAAAGTATACATCAATTTTGAACATACGCAGCTCCTAAGTTCGTGTATGGCCATTTGCAAGTCATTGTAAGTGTCAAACAATAGATAGATGAAGAGGCCCTAAAAGAAAAGATAGTAGGAGGAATCGGGAAGATGAAAGAAATGATAGCGAAAAGAAAAGTGTCAAATTCTTCTATCATAAAAAATATGCTATGAGAAAGATTATTCTAGTAAGAAAGCACGTTTAGAGAAAAGAAGAGCACATGCAACTATAGAGGACCCTAAAACAAACAACAATCTATTATTTTATTCCTTCACGATTAACAAGGATGATGGTACATATTTAGGGTGTCCTACTCGTACAATTTATAAGGAAGATTTTTCCATTGAAGGTGATGAAAATTACTCAAGTAAAATTACACTTGGCAATAACAATGTTGATGATATGAGGATAAAGGAATATTAGCACTCAAACAGAAGGGGGAAACAACAAGTACATCAACAATGCTTTGTTGGTACCTGCTTTAAAAAAGAATTTGTTGTCAGTGGGTCAGATGCTAGGAAAAGAGTATAATTTGATGGGGAGGAGTGCATCATCAAAGATAAATTCAATAGGAATGCAGTAGAAGCTGGAGCACAAATGACACCTAATAGAATGTTTCCCTTTTCTTTGCACCTAGCAAGACATGTGCTCTGAAGGCTTCTAGGAAGAATGACAGAAAATATGGCACCATGGCTATGCACACTTGAGTTATAAAGGCTTACATTTGCTAAGGAATTAGGGTGTGTTTAATGGTTTCCCATTCATTGAAGAGGTTGATGAGGTTTGGGAAGGTTGCATCTTGGGAAGCAGCATATATACATAGCTTTCTTATAGGGAGGTCTTGGAGGGTAACATAATTACTTAACCTTGTATTCTCAAGCTTGTGTGGAGCTATGAAGACTTTATATTTCAGTAAGGCTAAGTATTTTCTCACATTCATCAACTTTTTCTCTCAAAAATATGAGTTTATTTTCTTAGAGAAAATGTGAGGTATTTATTCACTTCCAGTATTTCGAGGCCTTGATGTAAAAGCAAAGTAGTTATTTGAAGGTTCCATGGTCTGACAATGCAGGTTAATTCAAGTCAAATGAATTTTCAAAAATTGCAAATAGAATAGAAATAGGAGAGAACTCACTGCAGATTATACTCCACAACAAAATGGATTGGTAGAGCGGAAGAATGGAACAATTGCAGAGAAGACTAATAGCATGTTGAAGGCTGAGAATCTGGGAAATTAATTTTGTACAGAGGCAGTACATATGGCTATGTATATAATAAATAGAAGCCCCACTAAGGCTGTAAAAACATGACTACTATAGAGGCTTGGTCAAATGACAAGCCTAATTTGCATCTTAGATTTTTTGGCAGTGTGGCTTATGGACATGTTTGTAGGACAACAAGGGCTACGCTCGATGACAGAAGTGTGAATCTTCACTGGTTAGTCCTTGAAGACATAAGGATTATAAACTATTTGATTCCACGAAGAAAAAGGTGATTGAAAGTAGAGATGGGATATTTGATGAAGGGATGTCTATAAAGAATACTTTAATGACAGAACTTCTCCTTGCTGTGGAGTGATAGATGTGATTGATAAGGCTTCTACAAATCAGCATGAGTCTTCATCTACATTACTAAGAAGTTGTTAGATAAGAATCATCCACCAAATTACATATTGGACCAAAAAAAAATTAGAAGAACCACTCAATCCCAAGCACAAGTGAAATCATTTTGAAAAATAGATTCTGCAGAATGATGAGCCTAGCAGTTTTTTCAGAGACAGTAGAACAAAAAGAATGGGTTGCAGCTATGGATGTTGAGACAAAGATTGAACCTTGAGATGGATGGCATTGAAAAAAATGACACTTGGCATCTAGTTAAATTACCCCATTCAAAGATGTGACAGACACAAAATACATATTTAAAGCTAAGTACAAGTCAGATGGTACATGGGATAAGTATAAAGCAGGTTAGTTGCCCAAGGTTTTATTTAGCAAGGAGGGATATACCACACCGAAACATTTGTGCCCCTCACTAGGACGAACACCATCCAACTGGTGTTGGCTTTCCCAGACAACACAAATGGGTAGTGTATCGAAGGGATGTGAAGAATGCTCTTCTGAGTGGGTAATATTGATGAGGAGGTATGTAGCACATCCTAAGGGTTTTAAGATACAAGAAAAGGTAGATCATGTACTTAGGCTAAAGACGACCTTGCATAGAGTTAAGCAGGCTCCTCAAGCTTGGTGTTCAAGAATTGATTCATTTGTATGGGATAAAGATTTTCAAAACAATCGATCTGATCCTAATCTGTACATTACAATTTATAGATAGGATATTCATCATGGTTCTCTATGTAGATGAGATTATGTATACAGGGAACAGTTTAAAAATGTTTGATACATTTAGCACAGAGATGATTTCAAAGTTCGAGATGAAATTTTGGGGAAAACGCGTAACTTTTGGGGTCTTGAGGTATGGAAGTAAGAGGATGGCATTATTGTTTCACAAGGTAAGTATGCTTTAGATACCAGTTGCAACCCCAATTGAACTTAGACTAAAGTTGTCCAAGTCTGATGGTCGTAAGTCACCTGATCCATCCTTAAACTAACAATTGATTGGGGTTTGATATACCTGACTACCACTTGACAATACGTTATTTTCGTTTTAGTGTGTTTTATAAATTCAATGGCCGAACCTAGTAAGGAGCGTTGAAGTGAAGAAAATACGGTTCTAAGTGACATTAGGGGGACTGTTGGATATGGGCTTATGTTCAGACCTTCTAAGGATTATAGATTGGTTGCCATTACAAATTCCGATTGGCATGGTTCAGTGAACGACAGGAAGTCTACCTCGCGACAAGCAGAGTCTTGGTTCAGCAGTGCTTGCTTGGTGTTTCAAAAATCAAGCCACTGTTTCCCTTTCAACAGCAGAGGCTGAATATATTACAGTAAGTTAAGCTAGTTGTGAGCTAGTACAATTTTGCAGGATACTTGAGGATTCATAGCAGCGGCAAGATGGACCTACACAGGTGCTATTTCATGCAGGAGCATTAGCTCATTCTTGCATGATTGTCATTTCAATCAATAAATCTTGTTTGTAAAGCCATGTAAGGCTTCTAAGAGCGTGTAATGGGTCTGACAAGGCCTTAGTGAGCTACATAGTCTTCATATTATGTGTATGGAGCAATAAGGAGGTCTTAGATTGAAGTAGAGGTCAAAATTTGAGCCTTGCTCCAAAACTAGTATATTTGAATTTCAAGCATTTCATGTAAATTTGAGAAGTAACATAGAGTAATTAGTAAGTTGTAAAAGCCGTCATAGGTGGTTTGAAATGGAGGATAGTGTGGAGGTCAATATAGGTTGTATGGGTTGTCATTGAGGAGGTCAAAACCAACCCCTCCACTTCTGGTGCATGGTTGAGTGATTTTCTCAACAAGGAAGATTATAGTCTATGTTTGTAACATGAATCAAAGAGTTCTTTTCAAGAAGATTAGAACAAGGGAGATGCATGAGTAAGAGAGAGAGCTCGAACTGAAGCAAGGGAGTAATAGGAGTAAAGTTGTCTAAAAGTAGAGTTCAGGGTAAGCAAGCATAATGAGAAGAATGTGGTAGTCTTTGTTAAGACATGTAGCAGTTGAATGAGAATAAGATGAATATGATTTTTGAGTACTTAGTTCATTCATTCATCTCCATTCGTGTTTTTGATAATGATCAAGATTCAATACATTACAATATAGGTTGAATGACTTTTCTTCATGAGCTTAGAACAAATACAGTCTTCCCTGTTTCTGTGTACCAATTGCATGTAAATCTGGTTATGAAAGATGACTAATACATTATTGACATAAGATTCAAAGAGAGTAAGCTACAGGGGGTCGAGGTAGAGGCTTATAGCTGGAATTTGAGATTGGAATCCTCTAGTTGATGAAGACCTACGTATTATTCCATTAGACCCTGTTCCTGTGCATGTGTTTTCTTAGTAAACCGTGTTGCATGAAGAGAACAAAGCATTCTCAGTTCGTAGTTGCAAAAGATGAAAGTTGTCTATTGAGTGTACAGAACTTTTAAGCTCAACTTTGTGGTTAGAAATGATCTCTGTTTTATGAAAATCGTGTGTTTTTTGCGAGGACTGTGTTAAGGGATTAAACGGGACGTATCTTTATATTTATAATCTGGGTAGATCTGAGATTTAATGGGTTTTTAGCCTTATATGTTACAAGAAGAAAACTGTCCAAATTTCAGGAAAACCCAGATGGTTGTTTTTGAGAAATCAATAGTAGAAATTGCTAGGTCGTGTAGAACGTGTTTTGGGGGCATCCGGGTGTATCAGAAGTCATAACTTCTGAAAAACAAATCCAATTAAGCTAAAATTTGGTAGGTAAGGTTTTGAGGAAATTCCTAAGGCGGGTTTTTAACGGTTTGTGTTGAAAGTGAATACTTTTGAGTTATGAATGACAGAAATTTCCAGGCTTGTGAAGCAATGGCAGTGAACAGAGGATCTAAGGTAAGTAGTTTAAATTTCAATGATACTTCATGCTTCAAGATTCCACATTTGCTAAAATAATCATAGCATGATATGCATGGACTGAGCTAGGTTAGGCATCAATTTTTTTGTATCTGAGCTAGCCAGGGCATCACTATGTTATAACAAGAGCACCATTCAGATGGCCACAAATCCAGTCTTTCACAGCAAGAGAAAGCATATAGAGATTGGTCATCACTTCATTTGAGTGTTGATCCAGCAGAGCAGATTGAGCACCTATATTGCAGTACAGGGGAACAGTTAGCAGATATTCTCATGAAGCTGCTAGCTCATGATCAAGTCAGTAAACTCAAACCACTCCTTGGGAGTCTCCCCAAATTGCAATTATGGAGGAGAATAAATGCCCATATAGGGGCACTATATTTGTATCATGTATTGTTAGAAATAAAACTTAGCATAATTCATCATTAGTAGATATTTGAATAAATGTAATAAGTTAAAGTATTTAATTTTTTACTTTAACTTAAGTCAATAGGTGTTAGTTTTCATTAGTTGTTAGTTAACTATGAGATAGGGTCTCATCCCTATGTTTGTGGGAAACTTCTATTGTGTGTGTACCCGGATATCTCCCGGCAGTAGTTACTAGCAGAAATTAGGGTGATATGTTATTTTTGCATATTGCTTAGTTTAGATGATTCGATCCATTTTTCATGGACTGGATAGAAGTTGTTCAATGCCTATATACATTGCAGCTCTTTCCATTATTTTGTAATTCCTGCGACCTATAAAACTCTCCTTGCTCAGCTTCTTCTATGTGCACTAGTGATGCCACGGATTTTCTAGGCCGCTTGTAGGACTTGTGCACCACTCACTTTTTTCATTATCACAATGCGCATATGGGCATTCATACGCATGGCGATCAAATTTCCACATCTAAAGCAGGTTCCATTGAATGATCTACCTCTTCCACTTTCATAACTACTTTCTCTTCCCAAAGTAGATCCTTCTCTAGCTTCCCGCACTTGTGTTGTGCTAGTGCCTTCCTCATTCCACCTGATGATTGTTCTCTCTCGATTTAACTAACATGGCCTCCCCAAAAAAACATGGCATGCATCTATAGGCAAGACATCACACAAAACCTTGTGCGTGTATTTTCCAATCTTCATCTACACTTTGCATTGCTCCCATACAATGTTATCCTAACCCACCACTAACCAAGACACCCAATAAGGATTTAAATGCGGAGTGCACTCCTAATTCAACTTCCCCACTACCAATGAGGTGGGGGTGAGTTGGTTGGGTCATTTGGATGTTTCCAAGCCCACCAAGGTTCGATTCCCGCTGAGGCATTTGAGGTCGGTTGTGGCCATGAGTATTCGACGATGGATCCTATGGAATGTGTGGGTGGGTCTCGTGATGGAGGCGATTTCGATTGTGAGTAATGCTCGAAGGTTGTGGCTTGCAATAACTGTGGGCTACACAGTGTTTCGTCAAGGTTGTGTGGTCTTGGGGATCTGGGGCCCTCGGTTGTGTCCCAAACCGGTTGTCGCTCTAGTGATTAAAAAGTGAAACATAGGGAAAGGGACCCTTCAACCCTTGTTTACCAATCAAATCAAAAAAAAAAAAAAAAATCAACTTCCCCACCATTTTTATGGACACCAAATTGTCCATGCTCCCACTATCACCACAACAATACAACACTTACCTCGCGTCTTGCACTTAGTCCTCAAAAATTGTCGTATTGACATATTTCCCTCTTTTTCTTTCGATTAACCAAGACATCATTAAGGATTTGGGTGCGGTGTGCATGCCTAATTCAGCTTCCCCACCATTTTTATGGACACCAAATTGTCTATGCTCCCACTATCAACCACAACAATACAACATTTACCTCTCGTCTTGCACTTAGTCTCAAAATTGTCATGTCTCGACAAATTTCTCTCTTTTTATTGTGACCTTCAAGACTCCCCTCATTATAAGCGAATTCTCTCTTTGCTCGTTCCACTACGTGCAATGGTGATGTCATGGATTGTGTGGGTCCGCTTGTTGGACTTGTGCACCACTCACTTCTCCTCTTCTCACTATCACAATGCGCATGAAGGCTCTCTTACACATGGTGACCGAATCCTCCACATTTGAAGCATGTTTTGTGGAATGATCTACCTCTTCCCCTTGCGTAACTACTTCCTCTTCCCGAAGTAGATCCTCCTTTGGCTTGTTGTGCTTACAAGGTGTTAGTGCCCTCCTCATTCCACTATTGATTGTCCTAATGGGATTCCCTTATTATATCCACTTCAACAGCAAGTAGTCTCGTCTAGATAGCTCAACATCTCCATAGTCTCATACAATCTCACTGCCATATTGGCAGCCACTGCCCTAGCTCTTCCCACTTCCTGGAGGAATCTCAACCCGAACCTATTGGTGTAACCTTTCAGCCGCAACCTTACATAGGTGTTATTCTCTTCAAACTTTCATCAAGGCTTTTCTTCTCAAGCAAGTCACGCACACTCTGCTAAAACACCCTCCACCCTCTATTTACTCAATGGAGGATGTACCCTAAGTTCTCTACCCACACCGCAAGATGGAGAACAACTGTCTTCTCACTCACCCCCTAGTTGCTACCCACTTTGATGTCAATTGATGCATTCATGGTTAGGGGGTCTGTAATGTCCCTTTCTAGGGTAGAAACTGAAAAGGAGGAAATCACACAAACCCCAAATGATTAAACTCGGATTTTATATCAGCCAACTGGTTTTTATGACAGTTGTAAATCAGCAGTCTGATTTTTATAACAGCAGCTTGCAATTAGTGAGAAATCACCCAAAGATCATCAAAGAACTCATCAACATAGGAAAACACTTTAAGAAGATTTTAAGCCACTTTTCACCATGAAACTTGATCAAATACTCAGCTGGAAAATTAATTATAAACAACAGAAGTACAGCCAAGAGAAATGATCAAAACGAAGGTCTCCAAACCCCAATAATTACAAAAGATGATAGATTCCAGCCTTATAAATTATGTCAAATCTGAATATCAAAGAATAAATGAGTTATGTGCCCTAGAAGGCACCAAATCACACTCAAACCCTAGTCGCTCCCTAGGAGAGGGGCTCCAAAAATATGTCAAAACTCTTGTAGGTCTTTTTCTTGATGCCCTACATCCAAATCAGTAAGAGAGTCTTCAATAAATGCCTTCAATTCGCCAATATGGAGAGTTTTCATTCTCCACTATGCCACAAAGAAGGATTTGGTCCTCCTTGGATGCCACACAAGAGGGTTTTCATCCTCAAGTGAAAGGGTATTGAGAAATCAGCCCAAAACCAAATAGTAAGTGTATATGCGCCAAAGATGATGATGCAAATGAGGCCAAGCGATCTTCTTTTATATCCCTTGGTTGGCGCCAAGACCCCTTGGGTGAAAACCAACCTCTTTAAGCTTCACTTTATCTTCTAATCTCTTGTTGGGGTTTTATGTAATGAAATTACTTGTATAATTCAGATTAAGAGCAATAGGAGAGCACCAAATAACACAATATTTCAGAATAATGATCTCAATATGCAATTAGAATAGCTTCACCACTTCGAGGGGGCAACCTCCAAACCATATAACAAGACTCAAATGCTCAAATGATAATGAAATACTACCTATAATCCCCTATATATACTAGTCATATGCTATGGCCATCACCAAGGCCGACCTATTAAGCATGAGAAAGTATAAATGATATAATAAAATGATATGGTAAGCCACAAGTCGGCTACTCATATCCTAATACAAGCAATAGGTTAAGGGCGTAGCATGCCCTTCCCCTTCAAACCAATGTTGTCCTCAACGTTGAATAATCCTGGATGTTGCTGCAGAAATCCTTCATCCTCCCAGGTGGCGTCTTCTATGCTCAGATTCTTCCACTTGATCAGATATTCCTTAATGTCTCTAGTTCTCAGCCTCTTAGTACGTGTTTGCAGAATCTTCTCTGGCTCCAAAATGATTCTTCCTTCCTCATCAAGTTCTGGTAACTCTGTCTGGCTTCAAATTTCTGTCCAATAACCTTCTTCAGGCATGAAACATGGAATACTGGGTGTATGTGTGAAGATGGAGGCAACTCTAGTTTATAAGCAACACTGCCAATTTTCTGTAGAACCTGATAAGGGCCATAATATTTAGGAGCAAGTTTGTTTTCCTTTTTCTGTTGCTTTAGGGACATCTGTTTGTAAGGCTGGAGACGTACAAAAACCCAGTCCCCGATTTCAAAATGTCTTTCACTACGGTGTTGATCTGCTTGTTGTTTCATCCTGTTTTGTGCTAATGCTAAATTCTCCTTCAAACTAGCCAAAACCAGTTGTTGATGTTGAATGTGTTCCTCAACATCTCTGACCTTAGTTGCACCCTCGGGAGGAAGTGATAGAAGGTGGATGGTAACCATATAATGCTAAAAATGGGGTCATTTGAGAAGAGGTATGAAAAGATGTGTTATACCACCATTCTGCCAGTGGTAGCCATTTAATCCACCTTTCTTGCTTATCTGATACAAAACAACGTAAATACCCCTCTAAGCATTTGTTGACCACTTCTGTTTGCCCATCAGTTTGAGGATGATAAGATGAACTGTGAGCTAGCTGAGTACCCAAACATGAAAATAATTCCGTCCAAAAATTACTTGTGAAAATAGGATCACGATCACTCACAATTATCTTTGGGGTTCCATGTAGCCTTTGAACTGTCTCCAAAAAAATAGCTGCGACTGTACTGGCTGCAAATGGATGTGATAGGGCACAAAAATGGGCATATTTTGTGAGCCTATCCACAATCACGAAAATAACATTCTTACCCTCTGAACAAGGCAATCCGGTGATGAAATCCATGGAGACCTCCTCCCATCTCTGGCTAGGAATTGGTAAGGGTTGCAACAGACCTGGTGTCTTAATTGTTTCCCCTTTGTTCTGTTGGCACACTAAACACTCTGATACAAACTTTTGTACATCCCCCTTGAGTCCTTCCCAAAAGAATTCTCTTTTTATTCTATGATATGTCTTCAAAAACCCAGAGTGTCCTCCAACAGGTGAGGCATGTAGCTCTGCAAGAATCTTATGCTTCAACTTAGAATCTTTACTCAAGTATAACCTATCCTTGTACCATAGGACATTACCTTTCCACTCAAATTTGTTAGATGTCATAGATCCTTGCTTGATATTCTATATTAGAGATTGTGTATCCTTATCTTGATTCCATTCCAATCTTGCTTCCTCCACCCAATCGGCCATCAACATGGACATTCCACATAGTAAGGCATCTGCGGATGTATCCCTTCTAGACAACGCATCAGCTACTACATTTTCTTTACCCTTTTTGTATATGATTTCAAAATCATAACCCAACATTTTTGTTACCCACTTTTGTTGTTCCTCAGATGATAACCTTTGCTCCAAAAAGTATTTGAGACTATCGTGATCAGTTTTTACCTTGAAGTGTCTACCCATGAGATATGGCCTCCATTGCTTGACTGCATGAAGAATAGCCATCATTTCTTTCTCATAGATAGGTTTGAGTAGATCTTTTCCTTTGAATTGACGACTCTCAAATGCAATTGGTCTTCCTTCCTGCATTAGAACTGCTCCCAATCCTGATCCTGAAGCGTCACATTCAACAATGAAGGTTTTTGAGAAGTTGGGAGTAGCCAAAACTAGGGTGCTGCACATGGCTTCCTTCAGCTGCTCAAAGGATTTAGTGGCTACGTCTGTCCAATGGAAGGCATCCTTCTTTAGCAATGCAATGAGTGGGGTTGCTATTCTACCATATCCCCACAAATCTTCTATAGTACCCTGTTAGTCCTAGGAACCCACGCAGATTTTTGAGATTTTTGGGCCTTGGCCATTCCACCATAGCTTTGATCTTCTGAGGATCAACTTTGACGCCTTCATGGGATACAATATGACCCAAATACTCTACCTCTTGTACACCAAAAGAACATTTGGATGGCTTTGCATACAGAGTATGTTTCTCCAAAACTTCCAACACGTTATTTACATGTTGTAAGTGTTCTTCCCATGTCTTACTGTAAATCAATATGTCATCAAAGAAAACTAATACAAATTTCCTTAAAAAGGCCTAAAAATAGTGTTCATCAAGCTTTGAAAGGTTGAGGGCGCATTTGTAAGACCAAAAGGCATTACCAAAAACTCATAATGGCCCTCATGAGTCCTAAAAGCCGTTTTATGAACATCTTCCTCTTTTATCCTAATTTGATGGTACCCTGAACGAAGATCTAATTTCGTGAAATAAACAGCACCATGCAATTCATCAAGTAAATCATCAATTACTGGAATAGGAAACTTATCTTTGATGGTGTACTTGTTGAGTTCTCGGTAATTTGGACACATCCTCCATGTTTCATCCTTTTTACGTACCATGACCACTGGTGAAGAATATGCACTCTGGCTATGCCTGATGATACCTGCCTTCAACATTTCCTCCACCATTTTCTCGATCTCACTTTTCTGGGAATATGGGTATCTGTATGGTCTGATGTTAGGTGTTTGGCTCCCTGGAATCAACCGAATGGCATGATCATGATCCCTAACTGGTGGTAGTCCCTTTGGAATTGCATCAAAAATAGATGAGTGAGCATCCACAATCTTCTGAAGATCGGGTGGCATTGAAGACTCTATATTTTGTACTTCTATGGAAAATAGCTTTGCTATAAAGCCATCCACTCCTTTTCTAAGAACCTTCTGCATCTGATGAGAGCTAATAATCATGGAGACTTAGCTACCATCCCATTCAATTGTATTGTCCTTCCATCTGAATGAAATCGCATGAACAATTCTTGGAAATTCATCTCAATAGTACCTAAGGTTGTGAGCCATTGGACCCCCAAAACAATATCTGCCCCTCCCATAGAAATAACAAACATAGGTGAGTCTAACATGTAGTCTCCCATGGAAATCTTGATACTATGGCACTTTCTGTGCACTTGACTGTCCCACCATCCGCAATCATAACTTGCATTTCTGGAGCTGGGTAAATAAAACAGTTGAGGCGGGCAGCTAACTTACTATTTATGAAGTTATGAGTACTCCCCGAGTCAATCAACACCGTCACCTTCTGTTTTTTGAGATAGCCAATAACCTTGAGTGTTTGAGGAGTACTAATACCTGACAATGCATGACAAGAAATTGTAGGTTGGTGATCCTCTACTTCATCTTCTACTGGTTCCTCAGCCTCTCCTATAATTTCAGCTTCCTCATCATCCCCATTACCTCCGTCAATATAGAACAACTTCTTCTCAGCACATTTATGTCCTGGTCCATATTGCTTTATCACAATTAAAACATAATCCTTTTGCTCTCTTTTCTTCCATTTGTTGAGGAGTCAGTCTAATTGGCCTAGCAAATGAAGGGGAAGAGATACTACGGTCTTTGGTGTTAATGAAAGGTGGCCTCCTACTACAAAGAATTTTTTCCTCTGCACGACGTGCCATGATAATAGAATCAGACAACTTGATTGGATTAAACATCCGTACCTCATGCTCGATGTGGTCCTTAAGACCCCCAAGAAACAAGTCATTCAGATTCTCTTCTGGAATATTCTCCACCCTTAAGGATAGGTTTTGGAATTGATGCACATAATCTTTGACTGATCCTGTTTGCCGTAACTTTGCTAATTGACTAAAGTAGTTATCTGAAACACTGGAACTATAGTGCAATTGCAACTCCTCGGTAAAAACTGTCCAAGTGACACCTAGACCATTCTTTTGCCTCTGAGCACATAACCAACGATACCAAACAAATTGGTCGGGTTCAAGATATAGGGATGCCAATGTCACCTTTTGTCCTGATGGTGTTTGATGTAACTCAAAGAAGTTCTCCATTTGATTTATCCAATTCAGGGGATCCTTACCATCAAATTTGCGCATATCCACTTTCGGCATCATGTTCCGTGGTTGCGGATAAGTTTGATTCTGATGGGACTGGAAAAGTGATCCCATATGGTTAGTTTGTCCATGATTTTGAACTAAAGGTCCTCCTTGGTTGATATGGGCTAGATTTGGGCCATACTGGTTACCCTTTACATGTTGCATGATATCATCCAACCGATGATTGATTTGGGCTATGTCTCCTTTAGAGGCCATCTCAGATTGTACAATTCGTAACTCATACTCAAGTTGGCAAACCTTATGATCAACTGAGGTAAACCCTAGTGCTGAGGAATCTGTATTTACCCCTTCTGACTCCATCTCTTCAATCACTACCCCCTCTTTATCTGGGGTTTTACCCGGAGTTACCGAATTCTTTTTTGCTCTTGTGGAAGGCCCCGCCATGATGTCAAATCTTAGGGTTTAGGGTTTCGATACAATTTCGGCCGAACAGGAAAAAACACAGAGAAGATACTAATACTATTTTTTTGAGATCTTTCCGAAAATGTAAAGAACTTAAAATTTTTCCACAATTTGCACCCTAGGGAGCGATTTTATGAAAAACCCTAAATTTGTAATAACTTTTGCAAAATAAATCAAAAAAGTCTGAAATTTTCAGGGAACCTTACTTGATATGCTTCACAACTCTGGTAAAAATATCTCCCACCAATTCGCTCTGGTTCACAATATGTGGCGGAAACAAAAAATTAGGGTTTTTGCCCTAAATTCGGCCCAGATCGCAGCTCTGATACCACTTGTAATGAAATTACTTGTATAATTCAGATTAAGAGCAATAGGAGAGCACCAAATAACACAATATTTCAGAATAATGATCTCAATATGCAATTAGAATAGCTTCGCCACTTCGAGGGGGCAACCTCCAAACCATATAACAAGACTCAAATGCTCAAATGATAATGAAATACTACCTATAATCCCCTATATATACTAGTCATATGCTATGGCCATCACCAAGGCCGACCTATTAAGCATGAGAAAGTATAAATGATATAATAAAATGATATGGTAAGCCACAAGTCGGCTACTCATATCCTAATACAAGCAATAGGTTAAGGGCGTAGCATTTTATAACTCCAAATTTCTACTCCGCCTTAAGGAGTGAAACACCAAATAAAACATTTAAAATAATAAAAGAAAACTGAAATGAAGTTCAATTACTTCTCTTGTTCACGTATTCTTCTTGCCACGGAAGAGAGTGGCAAGAAGTTCTTATTTAACATTAATTTGAAAAGGGGGCATTACAGGGGTCCAATGAAGGAAAACCTTAGATCATGCAAATTTACGGGCATTCATACGGTCCCGCACTAATGGAGACAACAAATTCTTTGTATTTCTCTTACAATGCACACACATACACACAATAACAAGTACATATGGCCTTATCAAGCTACAAACACATGTAATGTTTCAATACCCTAGTCCAATCGAAAAGATGTGATTCAATCCCATTGCTCCTCCCCTTAGATTTGCGCACTCCAACAAATCTCTTCTCTCAACTCTCTCACGATTGCCTTTCTTAATTGTTGCTATCCTCTAAATCAAACCCTTCACCATAAACTTCACCCAGATATATAGGTAAAGGTGGAACCATTACAAACGGTTCAACTTCCAATGTCAATTAACCGACAACCTATTGCAACTCTTCGACTTCCAACCATTATGTTGTTCCCACAATCCAAGATGTTTCAACTTCCATCCAGCTCCAATCATGTTTGTTTCCTTTGTATCTTTGTAGATGGATTCATGCCACCTGACTAATGCGCGGGTATAGCGCAAGCTCGCGAAATGATACGTATATCAAGCGCATTGGAGTATGAAATTTTCAAAGGTCCACAAAAAGTCCCAACCTTATGCACAAAAATATGGTTTTGCGTCAGTGCACAAGTGTCGTGCCACCAATAGAAACCATCAAGACCTCTACGCTGCACGAGGCATCATACCACACTATAGCCTTCCTCAAGTGCGTTCTAACTTGCTCCATGATTTCCAAATTTGTGCGACTTCTATATGCCATCCCCAAGTTGTGTGCTTGGGGTGAGGTAAAGCAATGCACTAAAGAGAGCCATAGTGCACAAAGAACCACAACCCCTCTATCACTTCTCTCACATGGCGTCTCAGAATATGCATGTGTGCCAACTTCATTGAGTGGTTGAACCTCACCAAGATACTACAATCCTCCAAAGGGGATTTGCAAATGCCACAATCCTCTGTAGGGATTCAAAAGTACCACAATATTCCCTAAGGGGATTTGCAAGTACCGCAACCAAGTAAAACATCAAACCTTGCACAAACAGCTTATTCCTACTCTATTTGTTTTTGGATAATGCAAGAAGGCTTGTGAACCCATAAGCTTCTACATCATATATTTAGGGTTAACATGAGCATCTTTTATGCCGTCACAATTGAGACAAGAGATTCAGCATGTGTACACTTGCACGGAAAGATATTTCGAGCTATGTATATTTCATTATGTTCAGCTTCTCATTATTACTTCATTTACAGTCATTTACTTTGATTTCGGTGTACTCTATTCTTGATTTTTCATTTCATTGTGCGACCGTATATTAAAAAGTTCTCAAAAACTCTATATCATTTTATAAAGTGACCATATTATAAACTTCTAGCAAACTTTATATTATCTTGCAACAGCATTTTCCTCTCCATGTGCTCTCGGACTTTGTGGACTCGCAAGCTCCACAAGATTTCTCTCACAAATACCATTACTTCCACTTTATCCATGCATTAACAAGAACATTTTGCAGCAAGGTGACCTCCCGACTCTAAATCCCTATGTTTACTAAAAGGTATCAAAAGCACCTAACTGCACACTTTCTACACTATTATACACGTAACATGCTTCAAAAGAAACTCCTACTCTACTTGAGTACCTAAGTACACTTATTCACAAATTAAAAAAATCATTCATTCACCCGTGATAGCCAACTACCATTCATCATATTTTCCCGTATGTGTCTTTATCCGTGATTTGATGACAAGATATACAACCCTTGGCATCCAATTCCCAACTTCCTCGGGTGTGCTTTGTGCTTGCTTTTATACAACACTACCACCTGGTCTTCCTTGAACTTCTTGCTATGAATATTTTTATCATGCCATGCATTTTGGCTTCACTTTTGCACTTCTTGAATATGTCTTGACAAGAATCTTACCTTATCCAATTTCAGCAGATGTAGACTCTAGAGAACTTTTTATCATGTTAATTATCAGGATCTTAGACTCTCTTATGGCATATATTTTTGATATTTTTGTTGACCCCTGTCGTAAAGGTAGTTCTAGAGAATTTTGAAGATTGAGAAGAGAGATTGTGTCTGTTATACACTCTGGGGCGGTACATGTAGAAGGACACTTTGTCATGGATTTCTCTGGATATAATGACATTCTGGCATTGTGGGTTGATTCTATGCATGCACTCATTGCAGAGGCGAGACATGCAAAAACAGAGGACTTTCTGGTCAATTAGCAACGGAATATGCACCCTCCAAAAGAAAGCTGTGCTGCCCATTTGAACTTGTTTGGTCTAGTCGGCATAAATAAAATCATTTCATTTTTAGAAGTGCAGAAATGGGACGATTACAGAATGTGCAGTTGTTTTTAAGTAATTCAATCCTACAAAAATAAACATTCCAAAAAGTGCAATTACCTCCAGCCATAGCCAAGACCTTGCCGAGGCGCTGAGGCTCTCTGAAATTTTCATTGTAAAACCTGCGGGCAGCTTTGGAGTACTTGGGCTCGGGTGCTGCCTTTGAGACTTTGGCTTTGGGAGGCTTCTTTATTGGAGCAGACGGCTCAATGTTGTGGGCATTCCCGTCATTGGGGTGGGTCATATGAAAGCTTAAGTTTCCATGGGCGTCCTCCACTATCCATGGCACCACAAAGCCTCTTGGTTTGGGGGCTGGGCGTCCTCCTTATTGGGTGTTTGGGGTTTAGTGTTTGCCTCACCTTCCCCAAATTTGATTTTGAAAGATGATGTGGAAGGTGATGATTTCGCTGAAGAAACTTTAAATTTGAAATGGGCCGAGTGCTTGGGAAGTGAGAAAACTTTGAGACCTCCTCCTCCCCTGCTCGTCTAGTGAAAAGAGTAGCTGACAAGACTATGGAAGGGGAGGCCGCTGCTGTCATTGCCATGCCCATCGCTTCCCTGTATGCTCCTGCTTCACATTAGGATTGTCTATACTCGATAGCCATTTGACAGTGGATGATTTCAATACTGATGTCCTAAGCTTTGTTATTTATCAACTGAAAGGGGCTCTTCCTCACATAGACGCTTGGGTCTTATGGGTGTTATTAAAATCTTTCTTTCATTTATTCGACATAGTAAGTGTTTATATTGGTAAGGACCAAAATATAGCAATAAGATGAGGTCTTATGGGTGTTATTAAAATCTTTCTTTCATTTATTCGACATAGTAAGTGTTTATATTGGTAAGGACCAAAATATAGCAATAAGATGAGGGAGAGTTGTAACGAGGCTTTTTGACTCATGTGTTTTCGAAATGAGAATGAGAATGTAAACTTTATTAATGGTTTTGATTTTAAAAAGATGGGTCTAAGTCGTTTTGAGTTCTACTAGAGTCATTTTCGGTCTCCTTCACACAGGTGCACATCACCTCCTCGGTCTCCTTCACATAGGTGGTCATCACCTCCTCGGTCTCTTTCACATAGGTGTTCTTCACCTTGGCCTCCATCACATGTACATCATCAACCTCATTCACCACCACCCGTAGTGCATGGTCACACACCATTATCTTCTCAAACATCGGGTGGAGGACCCTCGTCCTTCACTTTTATCAAATAACTTACCCTTCATCATATACTTGGGGGCATCATGCTTATTCTCCTTCGTCCTAGCATTCTCCTGTCTATTATTTTTATTATTATGCTTTGTGCTTCATACTTCCTAGTTTTAAGCATCAATCTTACACAACTTGATACACACAACTTGTATCTGCATTACCCTATGACACACTCTAGTTCCACAGTTCATACTTGACTGTTGAGGGTCTAAATTTGAAATAAACCTCACCCCATTCACTATTCCGCTTTACTCTTCATGATTAATCTTTCTAGTGCACATGTTCTAACCATCTCTCGATGACACACTCTTGTTCTATGGTTCATTCTTAACTGTCGAGGGCTCTTTTAAAAATGAACCTCATCTCATACATATTCATCCACATCCGCTCAGGGGCATGTTGCTCCTATCACATTCACATTGTATATCATTCCATCTCATTCATTCACAACATATTGCATATTTTGGTTGCACATACTCTTGTTGGCTTATACTAGTTACATGTACACTTTGTTTCACATGCTAGACGGATACATCATATGCCATTATCTTTTTTATATACACATGCACGTTCACTTAGTCTTTAGTTGTGAATGCAGAATTTCTACAGATCTCTACACGCACCAATGATGCTCAGCATAGTATCTTTTTCCAATCCCACCGAGGCTCTGGGGGCATTTATATTTACTACTCTCACACATGTTATCGTTTCATTATATGTTACTTTCCAATTTTACTAGCACACTACTTATTCTATCGATGCATACACGTCTTGACATACTTTTTATCTTTCTAACATGCTATCGGGTGCTTCATGTGCAACATTTGCTTTGTAGGACTATTTTCCACCAAGGTTATCTGATTCTCTTTACTTCCTATTATCTTTTATTGTATGTCATTGTTTGCATGATATGCCCTATGTCTTGTATGATCATTGTTTGTATGCTTTTGGCCGATTCGATCCCCGATTGCCTTATGACATTGTGAGTGATGTCCAATGTTTGAAACCCACTTTTCGTGGTCTACTTTGTCTGCACTATTTCTTGATTACTTTGTCTACACTATTGTTTTTCACTCTTTATACTAACACATGTTTCTAACCATTTTGTTCTTATGCACCTTGGTTTATACCTTGCACATCCCCCTGCAGGGATACAATTCGATTCGCCGAGCTTCTTTTTGGGCTGCATACTCATAGTGACGTCGCATGCACCCCAAACGAGGGGGCATACATTAGGTGAATCAGTCACCTCTTACAACAACTCAGAGCTATAATACAAGCCTACACAAGATAGGAACAACAAAGTTACAATGACAAAACGACCCAAAATCGACTTTGGTCCTAAGTTTAGCATAGGCACCAATGCCTAGATACAGATACTCAGCACCTAAGCACTCCTAACCTTTTCCTGGGCGCCTATGACCATGGGGAAGTTATACTTACTTTCTTAGATCAACACAGTTCTTAATAGTTCATAGAGCAATCTTAACAGTACATGCACAATCCTCCAAAGAATCAAAATGCATTCTATCTCCTTTTCGCTTATGACAACACACGTAACAAAGCAGATCGCACCATCTATAGTGGTGTATAATTCGGAAGCATCATTAAAGGAGAGTAACATTAGACCTCTCTCCCCAACACTCTTCTGTCGTGACGTGAGATTGCCCAAAAAACTCACACTTGGCATGAGATCACCCAAAAAACTTGGGTTTAGCACTAGATCGCCCAAAAAACTCACTCTTCTACAAAAGTTCAAGACATTCTCTATCCTTTTCACTCTTCACGGATTAGGTCCACACTTTCCTTTTTGCATATTTTTACACACTTTTACATACTTTTGCAAGAGTTTTCATAATACATGACTTTGACCACTCTTCCGCTTCTTTTTTGCAAGTTTGTCCCCAATATGTAATAAGAAGCAACCCTTCATCAAGCACAATAACAGGTACAACATGGTACAACACATACATTTTCACCCCTAGGGTCACTTCCTCTTTCTTAGATTTCACGCTTCATTTTTATCACTCCACGATTTCACTTCTCTTTGACACGCTTTCGTCATTGATTTAGAAGGAACAAAAGGTACGCATCTCTTATCTACTTTATGTTATCAAGTATTCACTCAACAACATAAAGTGGGGAAAATGTAAACACAAAATCACACACTTGGGTACATTTCTAGGTCCTAAGCACATACTTGTATTCATATGATTCCTAAGTGAGAAAACTAGTAATTAACAACTATCTTTGGCCTCTTTGCTTTGTTTCTTGTCTTCTTTATAGTCTTTTATACCCTATAACCATGTTGGTACTTTACTACTTTATCTTTTATGACTCCAAACACTAGCACCAGAGCCCTCGTCCCCTCCTCGGGCGCATCCGACCTCTTTCTATCTTACTCGGTTCTTTTAGGCCTCTTTAATCATTGGGCATCTTATTTTCTTATGGGTCGACCTTTTAGTTGTCAATTATGAAAATTCAAACAAGGGAATCATATAAATACAATGCTATGTGACCAAAATAAAGGACCAAGCTCTAATAATTTATCATCATCACCTAAGGTTGCATCCAAATGCATTTAAAAGCATCAAAGGCATCCATCTAGCTTTCATTCAAGGGACACGGGACTACATTTTCTCCATACATGCATAGGAGGGGAAGTTAATTTTGTCATCTACACATGTATTTACATTGGTACATCTAGGTATTGCCCACTATCACACGCATTGGAAAAATGGCTTCTAGGGCACGATTCTATCACACATGCACAAGAACTACATGGGGTCTGAGATGTAGTGCAGTGCTTGGTTGTAAGTTCACTCAATCGGTGACCGTCGGGGTCATTCTAACTCCCCATATTGCATCTTTTATTTTTGGGATTTGATTTAGTTTGATGGTTTTACAGGTCATCTTCTCTTTACAAGTTACAGGAAAATTTGGTGATCATCTAGCGACATACATGCAACCAAAATCAAAGGTTAGCGACACTTATGCGACACAACAAAAACCAATTTTCAAGCTCATGTGTAGTTACAGTGCCCAACAGAGGTCTATGCCACCTCATCCTAGTCTAGACACATCCGACAACTCCAAAATTTTATAGAGGCAATTACGAGAGTCTACTCTTGTTCATCGAGTTCTCCTGTCGCACAATTCAAGATCAAGTGTGAAATTAGCTAAGTCTTCTACTCTCTCTCTCTCTTGCACTTAGGGTTCCATATTTATTTAGCTTATTGATTGTATTATATATATTCCAAAAATTGTTTAGCATTTGTTTATTATATGTGACTCTGCAATTAGGGTTTTAAACATTCAATATTTGCTAAATCAAGAGCATAGAAATGAGCCTATTCACTTCATAATCTCTGACAACCATCCTTGAAAATCAATGCTTATTAATATTTATAACATTCGACACTAAGAATTAAATTTTGGACAATTATGTGAAAGAGATGATATAAATTGCCTCTCACCAAGTAAGTTATGGGAATGTATTCCCACTTTAAAAGTTTAAGGGCATCAAAATTGTTATCTTACACCTCATGAATCATACAAAAGCATGTCTATTGGAACATGATTGGAAAGGGGTTTCAATTTTTATGGAATGTTTAGAGTCTTTTTAAAAAAAAAATTAGCACTCGTTCTGCTTTGAGTCCATTTATTTAAATAATATATTCTTTATGTTGTATATTAGCACTATTTGTGTGCCCAACCTAGTATCCCATATTCTTATGCCACATTTGTTGGAATGGAATAAATATGGGCTTAAAAATAACCCCTCCACCTTTCACGTTGGTTTGGGACCGCCTAGATTTATCTCCGTGGTTGGCAATTGGAATTTGTGTGGACCACTTTCCTTAGCATGTAAAACATGGCATGGTGTAAATTTGATGTGGTGGCACTTGATTTGATTGTTGACCACTCCACCTTAACAAATGCATGAGCATAGTTGTGGTGTTGAGTTGGCATCATTGGTGGCATTTGTGGACTTCCACGTAGTCTTGAATACGACATGGAAATATGGGCACCATATAATAATGCGGTGTAATTAAAAACCACAATGTAGTATGGTGGTTGGCCCCCTCTAAAACAAAAGTGGACCCCATTAGTTTTTTTTTCACCTCAACCACCAAAGACCAGAGGTGAAGACCAAAACCATTTTTTTGTCTTATCAATATTTTTACTTATCACCACTTGTCAAATCCCAATAGGACGATTGGTGATCTCGCATAGTGTCATTGTCTTTGCTATGTCTGCGTGCCCTCGATTTTGCTTGTCGACGACCTGATTTTACATAGATGATATCTTACGTGTATGGTGTCTATTTTTACCTGTTCAAAATGCATTAGAAAGTTGACTCTACGAGATATTATGTAATCAATAGGTCTGGGAGGTTTCGGGAACATAAAAAGCATGATTTGAATTTAAGATTACTCCTCCCCAATAATATGCTTTTGGTCCACTAAAAGTCTTCATCGAAATGAAGGCACACCATCCTCATTTTTTACTATTTCTCTCTTTTGTCAAACATGAACTCTTCATGTAACCCATCCTACAGTAACTCAAGAGAAAAATCAACATAAGCATTGTTCTTTTGACAAAGGTACATGACACCCCTCTTCCCAAATCTCCTTAATCCATGATCAAAGGAGATCATTTTTCCCAATACGGAACTAGAGGCTCTCAAATGTGGACCAGTTGTGTCTTCTCCCTGTACACTCACAACACA
This sequence comes from Taxus wallichiana var. yunnanensis, assembly GCA_018340775.1. Classification (NCBI taxonomy): domain Eukaryota; kingdom Viridiplantae; phylum Streptophyta; class Pinopsida; order Cupressales; family Taxaceae; genus Taxus; species Taxus wallichiana. The sequence goes on along the minus strand of CM031242.1, from coordinate 354,158,425 downwards.
AGGAAAACACACACCCAATATTGCATTCTAAAGCAGTGTTATAACATGTCACCACTTATATATTTTTCCTTGCTTGGGGTCTTACAATTTGATGCAATATATATGGATTATAAAAACATTTCTATTATAAATGTTGCCAAAAATTTGGGTCTTACAACAATGTGCATATAACTACACAAAACAATAGTGCTAGAAATTAAATACAACTTACCAAAGCTGTGCTTCCTTTATTGATCCTAACCACATCATCTCCCCTTGGAAGAACACTTTGGCTCACTAGAATATTATTGGTGATGATCAATGTCTTTCCATGTTGATTCACCATGAGATATTCTTTTGGAAGAACACTTCGGTCTCTAATTAACATCTCCATTGTTTTTGAACTTGGAGAACCTCGGTGAAGTTCCCTCTTGATGGAGTATCATGTTACCCTTCCCGCCACATATGTGGTAAGAAAACGTAGATGGTTACTCCATATTTCACTCTCAATGAGTCAATCACCTCCCACTTGATCAAAACATACATGGGTGATTGATTGGTGTTTCTTGTGGTCTCATGAAACCAACACGCTACCCAATCTAGAAACATGACTATCACTACTCGCATCATATCGACTCTAGAGAAATGACCACCAATATGGATATTTTGATTTCTCTACCTCTTCTACATAGGTGTTAGAGAGAACTTTTTGGCCAAACCATCTATGATACCAAACTTGATCTGGAAATAGGGGTTATAAAAAACTACATCCTTTACACATTCCCTTAGATACTTTAAATTCTCTTGATTACATGATTAATGGTTCAAATTAATTGAAAACACACAATGGAAAATAAAACCACAAAATCATGTAAACAATAAACACCGGGATGATAACGAAGTTTTTCCCAAAATGGACTATGTCTTCGAGTTCACTCATAGACAAACCGATATATAAGTGATGCAATAAATACAATTCTTACATAACTTATCTACTTTTGGTTTGTAGTGTTTGATGACCTAGCTTTGGCTTTTGGCTTTTTCTTTGGCTCGGGCTCTTATTGTAGACACAAAATCATGCACTTAGGTACATTTCTAGGTCCTAAAATCATTCTAGCATTTATATGATTCCTAAGCAAGAAAACTAGTGGTTGACAACTCTCTTTGGCCTCTTTTATTTGTCCTTTGCTTTCTCTTTGGTCTTCCACACCCTACAACCCAATTAGAACTTTACTTAGTTATCTTTGATGGCTTCGAAACTAGCGCCCGAGACAAGATAATAACACCTAGGTGCTCTTGCCCCTTCTTGGAGCCCCTGACCCTTTCTTACCTTACTTATTCTTTTTGGGTCTCTTTTATCTTTTGTACATCTTTTTTACTTATGGGTCAGCATTCCAGCTATCAATTATGAAATTCAAATAAGGGAATTATATAAATACATATTTTTGTGTTCAAAATGAGGGACTAAGAACTAAGCATTACTATTATCACTTAAGCTTACATTCCAAAGGCACAAAGGCACTCCAAAGGCATTCATATAGCATCCATTCAAGGGACAAGGGCTACATACTCTGCATACACAACATAGAAAGGGGAAGTTTATTTTATTCCATCCACACATTTGCATCATTGAGCAAATCTACTTCGTTATCTATTGTAGCTTGCACAAGGACATCCTAGGGCATCATTTCTACACACACACACAAGATCTATGTGGAGTTTGAGATGTAGTGCGACGATTGTTTGTAAGTTCACTCTATTGGGTGACTATTGGGGTTCATCGACACCCCATTATGTATTTTCCTTTTTAGGTTTGATATGGTTTGTGGGTATGTGTAGGTGAACTTATTTTGTGTAGGTTATAGGTATCATTGGCGATCAAGGAGTGAATATTAGACGACCAACAAGGAATAACTATGAAACCCTTGCAACACAAAAGAAAATATATCCTAAGATTTTACAAAGTCATCGGGGCCTGTGAAAATCTCTAGTGCCCATGCACCCTTTCCTTGTTGTGGATGCCCTTGTCCTACCTCATTCACCGAATCTCATAATTTATAGGAAGCATATACATCACTGTTCATAACATGTTTAGCACTTTACACCGCCCAGAGATCACTCTAGATTGCGCGGATATCAACTAATTCTTCCTATCTCCCTCTCTTGCTTAGGGTTTCATATTTTACATGCTTATTTACTTGTGTTTTATTATATATTAGCATTTGTATATCATTATTTATAGTAGTTACTCTGTAATTAGATTTAATACAATTTTTATTAAATCATTTGGTGAACCCCATTTCTCAAACCCTACCTTCCTTCTAGGCATTCTTGTGATCTTTCTACCATGGCTGAAACCTATGAACCCTTTACTGATGAAGACCTTCATGATCTCCAAGCCCATATTGTTAAACATCCTCAAGACTTAGATCTTCTCTTATTCACCGCTTGTGAGGAATCCACCAACCTAGCCGAGCTCAACCCTCCAACCTCTAACAATGCTTGCATTCATATTTCCACTCAACCTCTTAATTCTATCATTCCATCTACCCCCATTATTCCTGCTTTCTATTCCTACCCCTACCAGGTCATTTCACCCCACCTCTTACTTCTCACACATGACAAGTCTCCTCTTTAGAACTCAAGACCTAGTTTCTCTATACCAGGATCTACAAACTCAAATCCATCAACTACAACAAGCTATTTCACATTACTCTCCATCCCTTGATTCCTCATTACTCCTTCACATCCATTTTTCACCCGTAATAGATGCTTACCCTCTTCCTCCTAACTTCATTACACCTAAATTTTCCACCTTCAATGGCCATGATGACCCTCAAGAACATCTTTGATCCTTCCACGTGGCATGTCTTGACTATGTAGATTATCATACATTACTATCTAAGCTATTTCCTAGAAGTTTACAAGATTATGCCATGTATTGGTTCTATGATCTACTGTTCATTTGGTAACTTCTTTCACACACACTTAGCTAATGCTTTCCTTGCACATTTTTCTATCAATATCGGTACCAAAATATCCTATGTACAACTTTCTCAACTCAAACAAGGATTTAATGAGTGTCTAGTTAACTATGTGTTGCGTTCTGACAAAAACCTTTCTAAGATGACCAATGTACTTGTTGATTTTGAATTGCAAGATTTTTTTGTTCAAAGTCTTTTATCTCCACTTCAAGTGAGTGTCATCTTTGAGACTTATCTCTCATTTGATCAATTATGCCATACTATGACAATGCTTAATCTTCATCCTGTAATCGGTTTCAAGCTAAATCTAGTTTTAAGCCATCACCTAAGCCCACCGAAGCAAAGGCCACTGTTAATGTAGTTTCTACACCTGACAAGCTTCAATTGCAACCTCGAAATCGTACTTTTACCAAACTACCTTATGCACCTCGGTTTATATTGCTACAACTTATCAAAAGCAATCTTATTACTCTTCCACTACTACTCAATCTTGATCCCTCTCGCCCCCATTGCCACAATTATGATTAAAATGCATGATGTGACGATCAAAAAGTGTTGGGCACTCTCGATCATTGTTTCAAACTCAAACATCTTATTCAAGATCTTATCAATAATAATGCAATCGAGCTCCTCGATCCTTCTATTGATAAAACAATCAATGCCAATAAAAATCTAAAAAATATTCAATGACCCATTGCTTTGCAAGCATGAACATCAAGCTACTTGATTCATCTGCTAACCATATATATCGTGTTGTACCTCCTCCTTCATCGGGGCCTCTTGATTTTCTTTTTTTTCTACTTTAATGCAATGCATCCCGCTACCATTACATTCTCGGATCATGATTTTCATGCTATATTTTCTTCGATTCATTGCATATCAATGCTTCTATTGGTTCCTATACTGTCAATAATACTATGATCTATCCATCGGACCCTACCAATGTATGCTCCGTCGCACTCCTCCTAGCTATCAAATATCCACTATCTAATATCACATTTCCAGTTCCTAATTCTTTTAGCTACATCGGGCTTCCTGTTACAGTTCAACCCCTCACCATGCTTGTGACATTCATTATGGCACCTTCTTAGGTATTTCTTAGTTCCGCGTTGCCCAAGCCATATCTTCTATGAATTATCTTTTTCTTGAGTTCATCAACAATAAACAAGTTGTTACTCTCAAAGGTGTTCCACCATGTACACCATTGCCTTATCCTAGTCTAGATGATATCTATACACCGATTCTGACATCTAGGCTTCCTATGCCTCTCAAGTCTAAAGCACACTCTACACCTATCTCTCCTATTCACACATGACCTACTTCATGACCTTATCATTCTCATCGGTCCATTAGCCCACCTCGTTGGCCTAAGTCCTCTACTCGGGAAACCCCTTCACACAGTGTTCACCACCTCCTTCACCACATAGATCTCCTTCACATGTACATCGTTACCCTCCTACACCATTGATCTTAAAGGATTATCACATGCATTTATCTCCTCGGATATCGGGTGGAGGGCCACCCCTTCATTATCGTCGATAGCCTTCTATCCCTCACTCACTTGGGGGGTATCACATTTTCTCCCCCATTCTATCACTAGCGCTTTATTTAGTCTCTATTGCTATGCTTTACGCTCCGTGCTTCACATCTAGTCTTTATAACCACTCCTACATAATTTGATACACACATTGTATCATCATTACCCTATGAAAAACTCTAGTCACATGGTTCATACTCGATTGGTTAGGGTATAATTATGAAATGAACCTCACATCCTTCACTCTTCAGGATCTATTCTTCATGATACATATTTTTAGCATCTACACTCTCGTACCTATTTCCCAATGACACAATCTTATTCTATGGTTTAGGCTTGACTGTTGAGGGGGATTTTATAAATGAACCTCATCTCATACACATCCGTTGGGGGCATGCTTCTCCCTTCATCTTCACACTTTACATATCATTCCATCACACTCATACATTGCATTTGTATATCTTGGTTGCATTTACTCTTGTTATCTTATTCTACTTACATATTATACTTTGTTTTCCATGCTAGACAAATTCTTCCTATGTCATTATCTTTCTATATGTACACGTGTGTGTTCACTTGGTCTTTTACGGTGAATGCAAATCTCTTACAAGTTCTTACACGTTGTAATGATGCTTGGCACTGTACCTTTTACTAGTCCCACCGAGGTTCCTAGGGGCATCTACTTTCTCTATCATCACATTCTACATAACACAGGTTCTATTGCTACATTTTTCACTCTCTCATTAGAGTTACTTTACTTTTTGCTGCCATATACATGCCTTGACATACTATTTATCTTTCAAACATGTTAACAAATGCTTCATGTTTAACATTTTCCTTGCACGACTATCTACAACCATGGCTATCTATCATATTTTGTTTGACATGTTTCTATTGTATGTTATTTTGTGCGGGCTATGCCCTATGTCTTGTATGATCATTGTATCTTTTTGATAGGTTCAGCTTGATTGTTTCATGACATTGTGAGCCATGTCCCATTTATGAAACCCATTTTTGTGGTCCATCTTGTCTGCACACTTTCTTGTTACATTATCTTCTCTTTTCTATGTTTTCTCTTGACACATGGTACTAGCCTACTTTGTTTGCATGTGTCTTGGTTTCTACCATACACATCCCCTACCCCCTACAGGTATCCACTTCAGATCAACATCAATTCCTCTCCTTTGGGCCGCATTCTCCTACTATCATCGCATACAACCCAAATGAAGGGGGCATACATTGGGTGAGAAAATCACCCCTACAACAGCTTATAGCTACAGATTCAACATAGAACAAAGATAAAATCAACACATGAACATAGTCGAGAATGGTCCAAAATTAGACTTGGACCTCACACACGAGTAAACATAGAAACCCGGTATCGAGACAAAGTAGTTGTTTGGCACATGTGTCCCACCTAGGTGCTAATGTCCTAGGGGCATATACAATCATGTAATCAAATCAACACAATTCACAAAAGTCTTCAGAGTAGTTATATGTTACTAGACACTGGCCTCCAATTATAGAATGCATTCTATCTCCTTTAATCAATTAAATCAAAAATTTGGAACTAATTTGAGATAATCAGACTAAATCAAGACATACCATCTGTAGTGGTGTTTATGAGGGTAGATTCATGGAAGGAGAGTAAAGCTAGACCTCTCTCCCCAACACTCACTTTTGGCGTGAGATCACCCGAAAAACTCACTTTTGGCGTGAGGTCTCCCAAAAAACTCACTCTTAGCATGAGATCACCCAAAAATTCACTCTCCACAACATTTCAGGACATATTTCTATCCTTTACGCTTTCATACATCAGGTGCACACTTTCCTTTATCACTACTTTTACATAATTTTACATGCTTATGCATACTTTACTCATATTTTTCATATACAGGACTTTGAATACTCTTTTTCTCTTCTTTTATAGGTCCATCCTTAATATGCAACAAGAAACAACCTACATCAAAAATACAAGCACAACAACATGTACAAGCTACGCATATGCTTCACCCCTATGGTCACTTTCCTTTCCTAGTCTCCATGCTTCACTTTGTGATCACTCCATGCTTCACTTGTCCACTTGGCATGCTATTGGCTACACTCTCTACATGATCATAAGGTACACATATTATAACTACTTTATGTTATCGAGTATTCACTCAACAACATAAAGTGGGGGCAAATGTAGACATAAAATCACACACTTTGGTACATTTCTAGGTCTTAAAAGCATGTTAGCATTTATATGATTCCTAAGCAAGAAAACTAGTGGTTGAAAACTATCTTTGGCTTCTTTTATTTTTCCTTTGATTTCTCTTTGGTATTCCACACCCTACAACCCAATCATAACTTTACTTATTTATCTTTTATGGCTTGAACACAGCACCTGAGACAAGATAGTAACACCCAAGCACTCATGTCCCTTCTAGGCCCCCGATCCTTTCTTACCTTACTTGTTCTTTTTGGGTCTCTTTTATCTTTTGTATGTCTTTTTCACTTATGGGTCAACATTCTAGCTATCAATTACGAAATTCAAAGAAGGGAATTATATAAATACATAGTTTTGTGTTCAAAATGAGGGACTAAGAACTAAGCATTACTATTATCACTTAAGCTTACATTAAAAGGCACAAAGGCACTCCAAAGGAATTCATATAACATCCATTCAAGGGACAAGGGTTGCATACTGAAAACATAGAAGGGGAATTTTGTTCTATTCCATCACAAACATTTTCATCATTGAGAAAATCTAGTCCGCTATCTAGTGTAACTTACACAAGGGCATCCTAGGGCATCATTTTTACACACACACAATAACTACATGGATTCTGAGATGTAGTATAATGCTCGGTTGTAAGTTCACTCTATTGGGTGACCACCGGGTCAATAGGAATCCCCATTCTACATTTTCCTTTTAGGTTTGATGTGGTTTGTGGGTATATACAGGTGAAATTATTTCTTGTAGGTTACAAGTACCATTGGTAATCAAGGAGTGAATATCGGGTGAAAAATAGGGAATAAATGTGAAACCCTTGTGACATAGAAGAAAGTAGATCCCAGGCTTTTGCATAGTCATCGATGCACCTGAAGTAGTCTCAAGCACTCGAGCACCCTTGCCTGCACTGGGCACCCTTGTCTTGCCTCCTTCATGAATCTCGGAATTTATAGGAAGCATTTACAACACTGTTCATAACATGTTCAACACTTTACATTACCCAGATCACTCCTGGATTGTGTGGATATAAACTAAGTTTCCCTATCTCCCTCTCTTGCTTAGGGTTTTGTATTTTACATGCTTATTTGCTTATGTCTTGTTCTATATTAGCATTTACATATAATTCTTTATAGTAGTTAATCTACAATTAGATTTAATACATTTTGTATTAAATCAATTACTGATCAAGATAACCTCTAGCTTTGTTCTCACGCGAACTCTATGCGACCAACATTCTTCGATCAAACTATTCTCTTTTTGTATCATGAGATGATCTATATTTGGTTACTAGCTCTCTAACACTAGCTCGGAAGCTCTGGAATTGATTACTAGCTCTACAAAATTGGCTTTGGCTCCGACATTCATTAATTTTATTTACAAATTTGGCTCTTTAGCCAAAATGATAATAATGCTTCAATGCCTCGTATATTGGCAATTTTTTCTTCGAGACAATAAAATCGAAAAACTACAAGCTCTGCTGGCTATCTACAACTTTATAGATTTCTCGCATCCTCGCATGATAATATGGCTGAAATAAGGGGCTCTCGGTCTCTCGTAATGATGTTGATAGAATAAAATCTCTCTCGACTTGTTGATAGGCTCCTTTGACGATTATCGCTACTAATGGCGCTCTGTCCTCTTTGATGACCTTGTCAATTACAAAGTTTGACAGAGCACAACGAATCACTTTGATTCAAATTTTGGGCTCTCAAGCTTGATAAACTCATTTACAAATTTAACTCTTCGGTTGAAACAACAATAATGCCTCTAAAATGGGCTTTCCATGCAACGCGTCTTGATTTTTAGAAGCTATTATGATAACCTCTTTTCATGATGTTGTAACTGTGGAAATGAGGATAATTATGTTAAGATATATCTTTTAATCTTAAAAGAATGTGTTACTGATCTGGACCCTTGTTTACTGTAACTTGTTTACTTGAGACGGAGGTCATTATAACTTGTGTTTTACAAAGTGTGAAACAACAGATTGCTTTTGTGTTTGATGAACACATATTGTTGTTGACAGCACACCTTGAATCAATTCCATTGATCCAAGGTATGTTGCGGTCTTCTTTATGATCGCTTTGTCGATTTACTTTCTAAATGGAATGAAGTCTGAAACCAGACTGAAGGTCATTATAAATGTTACAGAACCTGGTTACAAGTATAAATATTCGGTACCTTGATGCCAATGGAAAAGGTTCGATTTCTGAACTACATACAAATTGTAATGCCGGAAAGCGTGAGGCAGTAAGAGCCTTGATGCAAGCAAGCCAGGTATATGTCGAGCATAGGACGAAACATCCTGCATTATGCTGGGTATAAACGTAAGTTAGTAAACTTACTAGAAGAACCCATTAATTAAAATACTACGGCTACGTTTAAACCTATAACTATGTTTTAGCCTATAACCTAACTACTACCCTACGTGGATTTTAAATTACATGGGATGTAAATTGTTGCAAATCCTAATGACTTGCGACCTAGGTGAATACCTAGCTATGGACAATGTAACCTAAACTATTGCTAACCTAAGGAGGGGACCTATGGACACATGCTGATGAGTGGATAAGAAGGGAAGGTTAGAAATTTAATAAAGGATAGTAAATGATGTCTTTGCAGTTTAAATGCCAAGTTTGGCGGGAACATGGAAAGTTGGAGATATCCAACTAGCAATGTAGCTAAGAAGGAAATTACATGCAAAAATTTAAAAATGAAACTCGCCAAACCTGAGTCGGTGGTGGCATGGAAATTAAGGAAAAAGTAATGCATTCAATGCATTTATTGATCTCGGTCTTGGTGACCAGCTCGCCTTGGAAAGGGGATAGAGGAAATTTTGTGGTTATTGTGTTCATTCGGGTTTTGAGTTTTGCTCTGCATTTTTTTATGGTTCTTTCAAACCTGCAACCATTCTGGTCATTGTTGTTGTTGTTTGGAGTAACCATGGCTATTTTGAGCCTGTGGAAGTTAGGAGATTGTTGGGAAAGCCTTGTTGTTGTCACCGTGGAGAAGAATAGCTCCTGTGGGCGCGGATGTGGTTTTCTTCAAGCCACAAGAAATTTTACAGGCATGTTGAGCTCTTCTCTTTAAACCGTTTTGCTCTTTGTTAAGCGTCTTCATTAAAAGAACTCTACTCTTATGTTGGGTGTTTTTGTAAAATGAAAATGTTGATACAATTAATGTGATTTCTGGGTTGAGATGTCTATTGGAAATGAATACGATTTGGGTATTTCTTTGCAAAAAGAGTAAATGAAATGAAATCTGTCCTTGCTGTATGAGTTTTGTTTTGATAGTGTTGGGTATTCGGTTCTATTATCCATTATGGGTTCGAGTTGATGAATGTACCAGCGATGTGAATAATGTTTTCTGAGTTCTGTGTGTGTAAATGATTTGGGAAAAATCATGATAATGCTTGATGAAACTGTTTGTGTGAGTTATTGTCCTAGTTGCTTTACATTGCATAGAATACGATTTCATCGGGGATAGCGAATTCATTCCATTGTCTTACCCTTGCTGATTAAAAACAATTCAATATCACCATGTGGGTTGAAGGCCATGAATGGTTGTTGGGAAAATAAATTATTTAAACACTGAACTTGGTTATTTGATGAGTGAGTAGAGTGTATTGTTATCTTTCTTTGAATCCTTTGAAATGTATATATATAAATAAAGGAATTGTATATCTGAACCTTTTCATGGTGTTCGATTAGAACCGTACTAGAGTAAAATCTTGTTCTTGCGGTTGGAAAGATGGGTTCTTTATTTAATACAGTGATATTATGGCCATATAGCTGGTTGCTCATTCTTGCTTGTTTCAGACCTAGCTGGGAATGATTGTTTTTAACGAATATACACACACACACACATGCAAATTGCAGTCTAAACTTCTTGTTGCTTGCATTAAAACTGAATCGAAACTGGGTTCTTACTTTGGTGTTTGGAAAATGAATCCTTTTATTATTACGATGAAAACATGATTTGTTGTTTGTTGTACACTCTTACTTGTTTGTATCTGGATGAGAATGTTCGTTGGGTGAAAAATTAAAGGAAATGATTTTATTTAGAGGGGCCATTGATATTGATACTTACGGACCAGATGCAAATGAATTCTGGCAAACTCTCCTGGAATGGTAGTTAGTAAGTTTTATTTACTGAAATAGATTTGTTAGAAGAAATCATCTTATGGGAACAGGTCTGTGCTAACTAGTTGATATTCGGCCAGGCATTGAGAAGAGATAATATGATTCTTTTTCCCATTTCATTCGATTATTGAATTTATTGCTCTCTCACTTTGGTTTGTTATCATTGATTGATATCACTTCTTGTTTAATTCATCCAAGATGCGACTTGTGATGAAAAGAAAGGGAATATTGGATGGGTAATTGGAAGTAACAATTATTTTCTTCTCTTATCCAGATTGAAATTCTATATTTGATATTAAATGAATTTCTTCTTACCTTAAGCGTAAGCATCTACATTTAATTGTTGTTTTTCTTCTTTTCGGATTTGAAAGAAGTATTATGCTATTTGCTGAATTTTGAGAAATGACACCAGTGTATTCGTGGTGAATGACTACTTGCTCTTCTACATTTGATTGCTTGAAATTAAATGAGTAGTATGAAAGGAAGTAGTTCTCTTTGAATTCTTAATTAAAATTCATCTCTTGAAATTTCAACTATTATAATGGAATGGAATTGATAGTAATTGCATTAGATCAGCATTATATACATAAGTGTATTAGCTCTTTCAGATGTTTTTAATTTGGAACTATTGAAAGGAAATTACTTCTGGTAGTAATTATTTGGGAGAATGTTAGTAAATCTTTTTGTCTGATTGTGATGGTTATTAGGGGATTGGGTTGTTAAGTTGTTCATCCTTATCAGCACTTAATTTCGTAGATGATGTCCATCTCAATTTATTAACGTTTCATAAAAGCAGAGTTCTTTTATTGAGACAGTTAATTAAGAGCACCTCATTTTAATGACAAGTGCTTAATATGCTCAGTTCGATGAACTGACCCGTGCAAGTAAATTTTACATATGGTTTCCATGAGTAAAAATGAAGACATGTTGTTTTCTGATGCTTCTTCTGATTAGCTACGGATGGATCGTATTTGAGAATTTATTATTCTTCTACGAGGAAATGGAAAAACAGAAAGTTGTATTTTTCTTCTTTATGAGTTGTTAATTTTGTTTGGCATGAATGAAGTTTGGTTGTATGGGCTTGTAAATTGTATAAATTTTAATCTTAAGGATTGAGTACAAGGAAAGGTGTGTTATTTTAATGGATGTACTGCCTTGGAACTATTTGAATGAGATTGGGAATATAAATTTTATTCGTTGAATGTGGATGTATTCAAATGATGGTTGATAGATTTTAAAAGGATATAATATCTATTCTTTACTTGAATACAACTTTTAAGTTGGAATGTACAATTAATTCATACTTAGGTCAATATGGATTTTAAATTGACATTTGAAAAGAGTTAAGTGAATATGAATTCTTAAATGAACGATATTCGAACTGGTATATAAGCTAGTAAATATAAATAAAAAGAGACAATTGAATCTTGTACTCTGATTTCGTTGATATCCTGAGATGTTTGATTCAGAGGATATTCGGTATGAGGAATCATATCTCCTCGTAACAAACCTTAATTGAAGTAAGGTTATAGTGAATAAATGAATACATTCATTTGGAATTAGGCCTCATTTAAATGGCGTCTAATAAGATGAAATTATGGATTTAAATTCAGTTGCAAATACAAAACTTGGTTAAGTTTAGTAAGTTGATCTTACTACGTTAAGTCAGTAGTGGACTGTTAGTCTGAAGCTTAAATTAAAGAACCAAGATGGAAATATGCAATCCTTCGGTAAGGAGGAGTAAACATATATTAAGCTATAAGACAATTTAAGTCTTTCTTAGCTATGCAACTGTAATGAAACAGTGAGGTTAGAGGATCAGCATGGTTGTTGAAACCTATTCTTAAAATATTAAAGATAAGAATCTAATCACACTTTTAGCTGGATGTGTAACCCTTGATGGGAGGATTCCGTAGGACATTGGCACACGCCAGCTGCAATCTGGTGTCTTCATGAAGGTGGGGCCTTCATGACAACACAATGTTGCAGCTGACATGTTACAATGCCCTTCCGAATTGAATCATCAAAGTTTACATAAGCTTGGACCAAGTTAGGAATATGACCTTGTATATGGAGTGACTCAGGAAGATTAAAGGTAACCAGACACACGCACGACTAGGGTCGACAAGGTATGTTTGCGTACCTTTAGTCACCACGAGTGTCTCCCTATACTCCTTCATATTGCTATCTTGGGTTAAAGTTTAACCTTGGACGAGAGGACTGACAGAGGTCAGAAAAGACCATTCTAGATAACAGACGAAGTGAGGTGAAGGACGTATTCCATTGATGTGTATAACATCTAGGAATATAATCATGCAAAGCATGTGAAAATCTTTGGCCAAAGTATCGCAAGTTGTTGGTTGCGTTGTCCTAATCACCTAGTTTAAGAAGTAGGATTTCAGATGAGTATCGGTAATAGATATTCAGATAGGCCTCTTAAATGGAACACTTCGATAACCGAAATTGGTAGAGAACCAAGTATACTTAGTATACAATGCATGGATTAACATGAAGGATCGGTAAGTAGCCGAGTCATGAAATGAGAGATCGTTGAAACTCCGAGCCATAAATGGGAGATCGGTAGTTCTTTGAGTCATTACAACAGCATATGGTATCTATTATATGATTGAATGACATTGAATGTGTGTTCCATATTGTAAATATGTGAACAGAGAACATTGGTTTTAAAAGTAATTGTGTGATTTGAATTACATTAATTGGACAGAGAACAATTATTAAAACTTGGTCGTGTGTTTTGAATTACATAGTTGAATAGGAACGTTATATATAAAAATAAATAAAAATTTCCTTGTTCTAGTGTCTTAAAATGGGGATGTTACATCTTGGTATCAAATCGAAGGTTGCGTCTTGGACCTAATGAGTCCACAATTTAATAAGGTTTACATTTTCTTATTGAATAGAAAATGGTTAGAACAAGAGTAAATGCTGCGAATAACCCGCTACCGGGTGGGAGAAGCAACACTTACTCAAAAGCTAGATGAAATCCTTGTTGCCTACTAGATACGAGAGATCGTTTGACTTTTTTTGGAACAACAAGCAATGGGCAATGAGGAGGATGAAGAAGAAGCTGATATAAATGATCATCCACCTCCCGTGGACAACACCAATGGAGGGAATCTAGGTGTTGCTAATAGTAATGCAAATGCTCCTAATCATCCCGAAAATAAAAGAGCAAGATTAGCGGTGAACTTACAAATGACATAAAGAGAATAAGTCCCCCAAAGTTTGATGGAACAACACTTAGGGACGGGCTGAAAATTGGCTTAGTGAAATGGAGAAGTACTTTGTAATAAAAACTTCTCAGAGGAGACCAAAGCAATATGGGAGCATATCAACTTTCTCATGAAGCATCATCATGGTGGGACAACCGTAAGGTTGAGTTGAATATTGTCGAAACATACATAACTTGGGATTAATTTAAAGGTTACTTTAGGCAACAATGGCTGCCTCGAACTCTATTTTGATCAGGAAAATGACTAAAATTGAAATCGGTCGTAAGGAAGGTTGATGGTGACGAGAATCTTTGGGAAGGGTTTACTAAACTCTTTAATTATGTACCCATGATGCAGTGACGAGAAGTTCAGAATACGAAAGTTCATAATGGGACTGAATCCCATCATTGGTGGTGAAGTAGATGTCCATGGTCCAACCACTATGGAAGGAGTTGTCGAAAAGGCAATAAGACAGGAACAAAAATTGAGAGCAATTTCTACTCATAGGGAGGAGATTAGGAAGAAGATTCCCAACTCTTCTTCATCTCTCGCACCCAAAAAGGGACCCTGGAAAAGGTTTGGTATGAAAAACAAAATTGTTGTGGATAACAATAAGAAATCAATAATGAACAAACATGTTAATAGTGTGCGGAGCAACTTTGCAAAAATTAGTGGTAATGGACAAAAGTCCTATGGAAGCCAGAGTGATAACTTCAAGGTTGGTAGTAAATTTGAGCCTAGGAAGGGGCCAGTCGGAGGTCTGCTTGACTATGGAAAGGACCATTACGTGAGTCACCGTCCTCTCGAAGAAGGATGATCGTGATCAACGGCCAGATACACGTTGCGGTGGCTAACAAACAAGCTGAAAAGCAAGTCACACCCATAAAAGTTCCGGGTAAGTTATTCGGTACACCTGTAGTCATACTTTTTGATACTGGAGCTATTGAATGTTTTATCTCTACTAAACTAGCAATGAAATTAAAAAGGAAAGCTAAACAAACGGATAAGACATGGACAATTGGTGCATTATGGGAATAATGATGTCCATATAGTCGATATGTGCCTTTTTGGGGCAATTCTTGACTTGCCTAGTTTCTCCACAGAAGTTGATCTATATGTCACTCCTTTAGGGTCATATGATATAATTATAGGAGTTAATTGGTTGGTGGAACATAAGGTGAAGGTTGATTGTTATGAAAAATAGATTTACTATTTTGATGACTTGCAGAAAGCAATAGTCATTCAAGGTGTAAAGCGTGAGGTTGCAGTTAGGAAACTAACAACTATGCAACTAAAAAGGGCTAAAAATAGAGGCTGCACTTTGTATGCCGTAAGAATGACAGAAAATGCTGAGGAAGATAATGATTTTATGAAAAAGTATCCATTATTAAGAGATTTCAGTGATGTATTTCCGGAGGAGTTACCAGGTCTTCCGCCTAAACGAGTTTGACTTTGTAATAGAGATCAAGCCAGGAACCGAACCCATATCTAAGGCACCATATCGAATGACCACCCTTGAGTTTGTGGAACTTAAGGCTTAGTTAGAAGAACTTTTGACAAAAGGGCTGATAAGATCGAGCGTCTCACCATGGGGAGTGCCGTAATTT
The DNA here is from genome assembly GCA_018340775.1 of Taxus wallichiana var. yunnanensis. Lineage (NCBI taxonomy): Eukaryota > Viridiplantae > Streptophyta > Pinopsida > Cupressales > Taxaceae > Taxus > Taxus wallichiana. The sequence continues at coordinate 354,142,725 of CM031242.1, read as the reverse complement.
TGTAAAGAAGAAGGATGGCACACTAAGATTGTGCATTGATTACGAGAATGTTGAATAAGGCAACCATTAAGAATCGATATCCACTTCCTAGGATTGATGATCTATCGACCCGGATGCATGGAGCATTAGTCTATTCAAAATAGATCTTCGATCCGGATATCACCAAATGAGAATAAAGGAATAATATATTCATAAAACAACTTTTAGAACAAGGTACGGGCATTACGAATTCACGGTGTTACCTTTTGGGTTGACGAATGCACCTGCTTGCCTTTATGAATTTGATGAACGATATTTTTCAAGAGTATTTGGATAAATTCGTGCTTGTCTTCTTGGACGACATTCTTATATACTCCAAAAATGTCAAAGAGCATCAAGAGCATTTAAAGGTAGTGCTGGAAATTTTGAGGAAGAGAAGGTTGTATGGTAAATTGTCTAAATGTTCCTTTTATGATGCAGAGGTGCACTATTTGGGGCATGTTATAAGCAAGAACGGGATAGCTGTGGACCCTTCAAAGATCACAAAGAATAATCGAGTGGCTGCGCTGAAGAACGTGCATGAAGTAAGAAGCTTCATGGGCCTGACAGGGTACTATAGAAAGTTTGTTAAGGACTTTTCAAAAATTGCTGCCCCAATCACTTCACTACAAAAGAAAGATAAGAAATTTATGCGGACCGTGACAAATGTGAATCGCTTTAAAATTTTAAAGGAACAGCTTAACTACAACACCTATTACATATGCACATCGACCCAAAGGAGATTTTACGGTCGTAATGAGATGCGTTTAGAGAGGGTCTCGGAGGCATTCTGTTACAAAATGGCCATGTCATAGCTTATGAAAGCAGAAAGCTTAAGTTACATGAACAGAATTATGCTCCACATGACCTAGAGCTCACTGCCATTGTTCATGCACTTCAAATGTGGAGGCATTACCTTCTTGGTAAGCCCTTTGAGCTAAAAACCGACCATCTAGGGTTGAAGTATATTTTTACTCAACCAAACCTGAATGCAAGACAACGAAGATGGTTAGAATTTTTATCTCAGTATGATTTTGATATAAACTACATCAAAGGCAAGGAAAATAGGGTAGTAGATGCTCTGAGTCGTAGGAAGCACATCTCTACTCTTATAACACTAAGAACCCAGTTTAAAGATGAGGTGAAAGATGTCATGGAATCTGACTCTTATTTTTAGCAAGTTAAAACAACACTTACTGCAGATCCAAAGGATGTGAAGTATAAAGGATTCTGTTTTGATAACGAAGGGATTATGAGGTTTGAAAACAGGGTATATATACCCTTGGCTAATGATTTAAGAAAGAAATTATTAACTGAATTTCATAATTCACCTTTTTCTAGACACCCTGGCATTACGAAAATGCTTGTTGATCTCAAGAAACAATATTTCTAGAAGGGAATGAAAAAGGATGTGGTGGAATTTGTGACACACTTTGCTTGGAATGTCAGCGTGTTAAGGTGGAACATATGCATCCCGCCGGATTATTGTATCCCCACAGCATTCCGCAATACAAATGGCAAGTGATAACTATGGATTTCATTCAAGGATTACCTATGTCAAGGAATAAACATGATATCATCTTAGTTGTCGTCGAAAAACTAACTAAAGTGGCACACTTCATTGCTGGTAATTTAAAAGATGATGCACCAGTGTTAACAAGAAGATTTGTACATGAAAATTTCAGATTGCATGGAATACCCGAATTGATCATATTAGACAGAGATCCGAGAATGACATCAAGATTTTGGCAAACGCTTAATGCGGCCTTGGGAACTAAATTAAACTTCAGTTCTGCATATCATCCAGAAACAGATGGATAGACTGAAAGAGTCAATCAAGTTTTAGAGGATATGTTAAGAATGTATTGCATGGACTAGCAGTATAAATGGGAGGAATACCTTCCTTGGTTGAATTTGCCTACAATAATACATACCACGCCTCTTTAAAGATGGCACCTTTTGAAGCATTGTATGGAAGGAAATGCAAAACCCCTGTTAGCTGGGACAACGTAGAGGATAGAGAGGTAATTGGGCTAGAAATCCTTACGGAAATGGAACAACAAATTAAAATGATTCGGGAACATTTAAAGGAGGTTGCCAATAGGCAAAAGAGTTATGCAGACTTAAAGCGGGTTGATAGGAATTATAAACTTGGTGAGAAGGTCTTTCTTCGGTTAAGCCAAAAAAGAGTTCTATAACTTTTGGCAAGGCCTAGTTATCGCCTCGTTATGTGGGACCTTTTGAAATTGTTGAAATAATCAACCACAGTAGCTTATTGTCTAGCAATACCTCCTGCTTTATCACAAATGCATGATGTTTTTCATATTTCTTTGCTTAAGAAATACGTATCAAATTTATCACATGTGCTGAATTGGAATTCCTTGTAGGTCCAAGACCCAGGAATAATCATGGTTAAGCCCATTCGAGTGCTGGGAACTCACCAGTTGTACTTAAGAAATCACGAAGTGAATCAATGTAAGGTCCAGTGGGACCAATTTAGCGAAGAAAGTGCAACTTGGGAAAATCTCGAAGAAATGAGATCTGCTTTTCCATACTTGTTTGATCGAAATTGAATTCAAAAACTAATAATTCTACCAAATATGGACAATTATTGGTCTATTTTACGGTTATCTTAAAACATTGTTTTAATGATTAAATCTTTTTTGGTATGAACTTATGAATGGAAGGACGATAATTGAATTTTTTCCTTAAAACTATATGAATTGGCTAATTTAATCATCGGGATGATGATTCTTTAAGAAGGGAGGAATGTAACGTCTTGATTTTTGGAAGCTACTATGATAACCTCTTTTCATGATGTTGTAACTGTGGAAATGAGGATAATTATGTTAAGATATATCTTTTAATCTTAAAAAGAATGTGTTAATGATCTGGACCCTTGTTTACTATAACTTGTTTACTTGAGACGAGGTCATTATAACTTGTGTTTTGCAAAGTGTGAAACAACAGACTACTTTTGTGTTTGATGAACACATATTGTTGTTGACAACACACCTTGAATCAATTCCATTGATCCAAGGTATGTTGCGGTCTTCTTTATGATTGCTTTGTTGATTTACTTTCTAAATGGAATGAAGTCTGAAACCAGACTGAAGGTCGTTATAAATGTTACAGAACCTGGTTACAGGTATAAATATTCGGTACCTTGATGCCAATGGAAAAGGTTTGATTTCTGAACTACATACAAATTGCAATGCCGGAAAGCGTGAGGCAGTAAGAGCCTTGATGCAAGCGAGCCAGGTATATGTTGAGCATAGGACAAAATGTCCTGCATTATGCTGGATATAAACGTAAGTTAGTAAACTTACTAGAAGAACCCATTAATTAAAATACTACGGCTACGTTTAAACCTATAACTATGTTTTAGCATATAACTTAACTACTACCATATGTGGATTTTAAATTACATGGGATGTAAATTGTTGCAATTCCTAATGACTTGCACCTAGGTGAATACCTAGCTATGGACAATGTAACCTAAAACTATTGCTAACCTAAGGAGGGGACCTATGGACACATGCTGATGAGTGGATAAGAAGGGAAGGTTAGAAATTTAATAAAGGATAGTAAATGATGTCCTTGCAGTTTAAACACCAAGTTTGGCGGGAACATGGAAAGTTGGAGATATCCAACTAGCAATGTAGCTAAGAAGGAAATTACATGCAAAAATTTTAAAATGAAACTCGCCAAACCTGAGTCGGTGGTGGCGTGGAAATTAAGGAAAAACAATGCATTCAATGTATTTATTGATCTCGGTCTTGGTGACCAGCTCGCCTTGGAAAGGGGATAGAGGAAATTTTGTGGTTATTGTGTTCATTCGGGTTTTGAGTTTTGCTCTGCATTTTTTTATGGTTCTTTCAACCTGCAACCATTCTGGTCATTGTTCTGTTGTTTGGTGTAACCACGGCTATTTTGAGCTTGTGGAAGTTAGGAGATTGTTGGGAAAGCCTTGTTGTTGTCACCGTGGAGAAGAATAGCTCCTATGGGCGCGCACGCACTTTTCTTGAAGCCACAAGAAATTTTACAGGCATGTTGAGCTCTTCTCTTTAAACCGTTTTGCTCTTTGTTAAGCGTCTTCATTGAAAGAAAGAACTCTACTCTTATGTTGGGTGTTTTTCGTGAAATGAAAATATTGATACAATTAATGTGATTTTTGGGTTGAGATGTCTGTTGGAAATGAATACGATTTGGGTATTTCTTTGCAAAAAGAGTAAATGAAATGAAATCTGTCCTTGCTGTATGAGTTTTGTTTTGACAGTGTTGGGTATTCGGTTCTATTATCCATTATGGGTTCAAGTTGATGAATGTACCAGTGATGTGAATAATTTTTTCTGAGTTCTGTGCATGTAAATGATTTGGGAAAAATCATGATAATGCTTGATGAAACTGTTTGTGTGAGTTATTATCCTAGTTGCTTTACATTGCATAGAATACGATTTTACCGGGACAACGAATTCATTCCATTGTCTTACCCTTGCTGGTTAAAAATGATTCAATATTTCCATGTGGGATGAAGGCCATGACTGGTTGTTGGGGAAAATAAATTATTTAAACACTGAACTTGGTTATTTGATGAGTGAGTAGAGTGTATTGTTATCTTTCTTTGAATCTTTTTGAAAAGTATATATATAAATAAAGGAACCGTATATCCGAACCTTTTATGGTGTTCGATTTGAACCGTACCAGAGTAAAATCTTGTTCTTGCGGTTGGAAAGATGGGTTCTATATTTAATACAATGAAATTATGGCCATATAGCTGGTTGCTCATTCTTGCTTGTTTGACCTAGTGGGAATGATTGTTTTTAACGAATATACACACACACACACATGCAAATTGAGGTCTAAACTTCTTGCTGCTTGCATTAAAACTGAATCAAAACTGGGTTCTTACTTTGGTGTTTGGAAAATGAATCCTTTTATTATTACGATGAAAACATGATTTGTTGTTTCTTTGTACACTCTTACTTGTTTGTATCTGGATGAGAATGTCCGTTGGGTGAAAAATTAAAGGAAATGATTTTATTTAGAGGGGCCATTGATATTGATACTTACGGACCAGATGCAAATGAATTCTAGCAAACTCTCTGGAATGGTAGTTAGTAAGTTTTATTTACTGAAATAGATTTGTTAGAAGAAATCATCTTATGGGAACAGGTCTGTGCTAACTAGTTGATATTCGGCCAGGCATTGAGAAGAGATAATATGATTCTTTTTCTGTTCATTTGATTATTGACTTTATTGCTCTCTCACTTTGGCTGTTATCATTGATTGATATCACTTCTTGTTTAATTCATCCAGTGCAGTTGTGATGAAAAGAAAGGGAATATTGGATGGGTAATTGGAAGTAATAATTATTTTCTTCTCTTATCCAGTTGAAATTCTATATTTGATATTAAATGAACTTCTTCTTGCCTTAGGCGTAAGCATCTGCATTTAATTGTTGTTTTTCTTCTTTTGATTTGAAAGAAGTATTATCTTGTTCTTGAATTTTGAGAAATGACACCGGTGTATTTGTGGTGAATGACTACTTGCTCTTCTGCATTTGATTGCTTGAAATTAAATGAGTAGTATGAAAGGGAAGTAGTTCTCTTTGAATTCTTAATTAAAATTCATCTCTTGAAATTTCAACTATTATAATGGAATGGAATTGATAGTAATTGCATTAGATCAACATTATATACATAAGTATATTAGCTCTTTCAGATGTTTTTAATCTGAAACTATTGAAAGGAAATTACTTCTAGTAGTAATTATTTGGGAGAGTGTTAGTAAATCTTTTTGTCTGATTGTGATGGTTATTAGGGGATTAGGTTGTTAAGTTGTTCATCCTTATTAGCACTTAATTTCGTAGATGATGTCGATCTCAATTTATTAACGATTCATAAAAGCAGAGTTCTTTTATTGAGAGGTTAATTAAGAGCACCTCATTTTAATGACAAGTGCTTAATATGCTTAGTTCGATGAACTGACCCGTGCAAGTAAATTTTACATATGGTTTCCATGAGTAAAAATGAAGACATGTTGTTTTCTGATGCTTCTTCTGATTAGCTACGGATGGATCGTATCGAGAATTTATTATTCGTCTACGAGGAAATGGAAAACAGAAAAGTTGTATTTTTCTTCTTTATGAGTTGTTAATTTTTTTTTCGCATGAATGAAGTTTGGTTGTATGGGCTTGTAAATTGTATAAATTTTAATCTTAAGGATTGAGTACAAGGAAAGGTGTGTTATTTTAATGGATGTCTTGCCTTGGAACTATTTGAATAAGATTGGGAATATAAATTTTATTCGTTGAATGTGGATATATTCAAATGATGGTTGATAGATTTTAAAAGGACATAATATCTATTCTTTACTTGAATACAACTTTTAAGTTGGAATGTACAATTAATTCATACTTAGGTCAATATGGATTTTAAATTGACATTTGAAAAGAGTTAAGTGAATATGAATTCTTAAATGAACGATATTCGAAACTGGTATATAAGCTAGTGAATATAAATAAAAGAGACAATTGAATCTTGTACTCTGATTTCGTTAATATCCTCGAGATGTTTGATCCAGAGGATATTCGGTATGAAGAATCATATCTCCTCGTAACAAACCTTAATTGAAGTAAGGTTATAGTGAATAAATGAATACATTCATTTGGAATTAGGCCTCATTTAAATGGCGTCTAATAAGATGAAATTCTGGATTTAAATTCAGTTGCAAATAAAACTTGGTTAAGTTTAGTAAGTTGATCTTACTACGTTAAGTCAGTAGTGGACTGTTAGTCTGAAGCTTAAATTAAAGAACCAAGATGGAAATATGCAATCCTTCGGTAAGGAGTAAACATATATTAAGCTATAAGACAATTTAAGTCTTTCTTAGCTATGCAACTGTAATGAACAGTGAGGTTAGAGGATCAAAGCATGGTTCTTTAAAACCTATTCTTAAAATGTTAAAGATAAGAATCTAATCACACTTTTAGCTGGATGTGTAACCCTTGATGGGATGAATTCCGTAGGACATTGGCACATGCCAGCTGCAATCTAGTGTCTTCATGAAGGTGGGGCCTTCATGACAACACAATATTGCAGCTGACATGTTACAATGCTCTTCCGAATTGAATCATCAAGTTTACATAAGCTTAGACCAAGTTAGGAATATGACCTTGTATACGGAGTGACTCAGGAAGATTAAAGGTAACCAGACACACACAACTGACTAGGGTCGACAAGGTATGTTTGCGTACCTTTAGTCACCACGAGTGTCTCCCTATACTCCTTCATATTGCTATCTTGGGTTAAAGTTTAACCTTGACGAGAGGACTGACAGGGGGTCGAAAAAAGACCATTCTAGATAATAGAATAAGTGAGGTGAAGGACGTATTCCATTGATGTGTATAACGTCTAGGAATATAATCATGTAAAGCATGTGAAAATCTTTGGCCAAAGTATCGCAAGTTCTTGGTTACGTTGTCCTAATCACCTAGTTTAAGAAGCGAGAATTTCATATGAGTATCGGTATGAGATATTCGAGATAGGCCTCTTAAATGGAACACTTTGATAACCAAAGATGGTAGAGAACCAAGTATACTTAGTATACAATGCATGGATTAACATGAAGGATCGGTAAGTAGCCGAGTCATGAAATGAGAGATCATTGAAACTCCGAGACATAAATGGGAGATCGGTAGTTCTTCGAGTCATTACAAGATAGCATATGGTATACATTTATATGATTGAATGGCATTGAATGTGTGTTCCATATTGTAAAAATGTGAACAGAGAGACATTGGTTTTAAAAGTAATTGTGTGATCTGAATTACATTAATTGGACAAAGAACAATTATTAAAACTTGGTCGTGTGTTTTGAATTACATAATTCAAAACATGGAACGTTATATATAATTTTTTTCCCCCTTGTTCTAGTGTCTTAAAATGGGTATGTTACATTACAGTGTGATAATATCCATTCCTAGACTCTCTGAGGAGATCATCTCCATTAAGTGACTCTGAGAAAATCCCCATTTTAACTCATGTGAGCTCTTTGCGCTATCTCCAAAAGCTACTAGACATGCTCTTTATGCTACTCCATGAGCTCGTGAGCTTCACAACATACGACTCTGTAAGATCTTCTCCACGAGCTCTTCACAAACTCTACAAGCTCCTTGCAATGTTGAAGAGCTCCGCGAGATTTTCACGTTCCTCCTCAAATAGATTGAGAGGGTTGGAGTTGTGTGTTAAAAATGAAATTGTGAGGTCCTTATTTACTCCTCTCGAGCCCAAATAAATTGGATAAATAATTTATCCTTTTGTTTATGGTTTACAAAAATCTCATATATGGATCCCATATTATTCGTCACCACATAGCCTTAGATAGCATTTCCACCATAAAAATGCATTTGGGATTTAAAACCACTATATTATAGGGGCCCCATACAAATCCATTGTTTGTGAGAAATTTAAGGTTTAGGCATATTTTAAGGAGAAAACTTCCATAACCACCATTCTACATGGCTCCTTAAAATAGATATTTATTTAAAGCTTTAGCTTTTAAGCCTTCCCCACATTATACGTCGGTTTAAATATATAACTATCCCCTTTCTTTGAACACATTCCCACGAATATTAAATATTATCATACATTTGTGGGAATGGAATACATATGGGTTAAAAGAATAACCCATCCAACTTTCAAGTTGGTCTTAGAACCACCTCACTATATCTCCATGGTTGGCGGTTGGGAGTTATGTGGATCAACTTGACTTGGCAATTTCCATGTGAAAAGTGGCATGGTGGAATTTTGATGTGGTGGCATTTGATTTGATTATTGACCATTCCACCGAGAAAATGCGTGATCATAGTTGTAATGTTGAGTTAGCATCCTTGCTTTGACATTAGTGGAATCCCGTGTAGTCTTGAATGATGACATGGAAATAAGGGCACCATATAATAATGTGGTGTAATTGAAAATCATAATGTAGTACGACAGTCGAGTCCCCCTCTCGAAATAAAAGTGGACCCCACGTAGTCTTGAATAATGAAATGGAAATAAGGGCACCATATAATAATGTGGTGTAATTAAAAACCACAATGTAGTATGGCAATCGGGTCCCCCTCGAAATAAAAGTGGAACCCATTAGTTTTTTTTTCACCTCAACTCGTCGAAGATTAGAGGCAAAGACCACAAATATATTTTTCCCTCATGTCACTTATCGAATCTCGAAAGGCCTATTAGTGATCTCACATACTTTGCCATTGCGTTGTTATGCATATTCCCTCAATTCTACCTCGTTGACATCGATCTTGTGTAGACGATATCTTCCGTATACGATTTCCATTTTGATTTGTTCAAAATGCTTTGGAAAGGCGACTTTGAGATATTCCATAAGAAACATGTCTTGGGAGATTGTGAGAACATCCAAAGCATGATTTGACCTCTAGATCACCACTTCTACTAAATTGTAATAAAATAAAATCTAGATACTAGGAATTTTTTTTTTTTTATTATTGGCAAATAGTTTTTTGAAAGGGACTATACCCTTGAGTACAAAAGATGGCCTAGGAGCCAGAATAGGAATGAAAACTAGAGAGAAAAGGATCAAAATCCAAATGTGACAATGAAGCTCAAAGTAGCCAAAAATAGCTACCCAAACAAGACAAAACAACAAAAATACTGCAAAAAAGCAGTAGAGAGACCGCAAAAAAAAAAGCATAAAAACATACAAGAACAACTAAAGCATCTATAACTACTTTTTGGCAGCTTTGTCTATGCTGGTCTTGATATTCTTCCAGGAATGGAACATACCCAAAGTTTTCATGTGGGCAGCGTCAGTCTTATCTAGCTGCTCAATGGTCCTTTTGCTTTCCTTATCATTACCCCAAAGTGTTGCCGGAACTCCGTTGAGGTTGGAGACACTTTTGACATGTTGCTCAATGAACTCCTCAATCGCCCTAAAGATGGCCATGTTGTAATCATGTCAAGTTTTGGCCTTCCCTAAACGAGAGTCTAAGGAGTTCAGCTTCTTGTAGATATCATCAATCTGGCTGCTATCAATATCCACCTCCTCCTCCTTCTTCCTCTTACCTTTCTGTTTTGCCAAGTTCTTAACCTCATCCTTCAACAGTTTCATATCAGCCTCTAAGGCTTCCAACCTTTTTGAAGAGCTTTCCATATGCACATCCCGGGGACTGGCACTGCTAATATTCAGGAGGTCATGTGTAATTTCAATTTCATGAGGACCCTTCCCCATAGCAAGAGTCTCAAGGTTAAGCTTTCTAAAGCCACAGTAGCTGAATCTGTTTGAGGTGGAGGTGAAGTGGGGCGGCAGCAAGAGGGGGAATGGAAGAAGAAGCACAGACGACCGAAGGGGGGGTGATAGCAGGCGTGGCGGGGGCGAGAAATGGAGAAACAGGGCTAGCAGCAGCAGAACCCGGCAGAGGGGGAACCGAGCTAGGAGAGGATGGGAGACCAGGATACTTAAGAAGACAACATTTATGTAGCAGCAAAATAAGCCCCTGGTGTAAAGGAACCACCGGTATGCTTTTGAAACTCCAAAATGGAGCGCTCAAGAGAGTTCAACAAGTAATGGGGGAAACAAACCATGCGATTCCTATGGAAGTGGTTAAGAAAGATAAGGTGCTTAGTAGGTACAATGACAAACCTTCCTTCCAAGGAGATGAACCGTATCATCATGCGAGTAACCTCATCATAAGGCGGAGGGATCGAGCTAACAAGCAGGCCCGCTGTAACGTAGATCAGCTTCTCAGATCCCTCCACAAATCTCCTCTCTTCAACATCTCTGTCGACCCTTTTGTTAAAGAAATGGTAGCCCTCCAAGCCAAGGCCGGTCACTTCAGCAATAAGTTCTTCATTGACCAAGATCTTACGCCCCCATATTCCACAGTCCACTCCTTCCAATCCTTCACAAAATGCACAGAGATGCTTTGATCATGCCCTTGAACCTTCTCCATGAAGTTGGTGATGCCACCCTTGCTGAGTATGCTCCATAGCTCAATATTATCCTTCCAGTCCGGGTCCGCACTAGGCTCAATTTGGCAAGGGGGACCCCCCATCTTCTTTGTGCTTAACTGTTTGCAAAAAATTCCCAAATCCTTGTGAGCGCTGAAGCCTGTCTAATTTTTGCTATTGTAATCCGCACAATGTTGGAAATGAGAGCTGTTGCTTTTCCCATGAACGGCTGCGTGTTTGCTGATCTGAGCCTGTGGAAAATCACATGTGGGAATAGCCCGCTCTCGTCATCAATCACATTACTACTTTTCTTCGGTTTACGTATATATATATTTTTACACCATATTATAAAATATTATACTAGGAAAATATTATAAAATCCATATGAGAACTTATAAATGAATCTAAAGTTGATATTTATTTTTACACCACATAATTATCAATATAAAATTCTATGTAATTATAAATATTTCTATTTACTACACTTATTATGTTTGAAAATGTTGCAACAACTCACAATGCACATATAATAAAGTAGTCTTGCATGTGTGAAACTAAGTTTGAGGAGTAGAACTTAGATGAGAAACATATCTCTAACACCTATAGAATATCTTATCTCTCTCATATATTTGTGATTTGGTTGAACAACCCAATAATCATGTACAATTATCTCATAACATTATTATCCCAAACTCCTAACTTATATAAGTTGTTAAAACAAATCATTTATACAAATATATTAACCCACATTAACAACCATGTGAGTACTAACACACTAATTCCTAACAAAGAAGTGACAACTTAAAATATTTATTTTCTACAAGAACATGATTGCACTATGCGTCGGATGGAAAGATAAGTTATATAATAGATTATACTCAAATTTTGGTAATATTATATGAAACATTTTATTTATGTGTAAAGAACATTTCTCAATGGAGAAAAACATTGATAATAATAAGATCCCCTTGTTTATCCCTCTTTGATAACACATAGGTGTGGTATCTAAATTCAAAGTGTTTGAACCATGTATACATTTTATTAAATGAGACCATTTATATAAGGTCTCATATGTTAGTCTCGAGAGCTATGACGACCCAAAATGTAAATACAAATTGTAGGTAGAACTACCATGAATTTAATTCCATCATAGAAACAAAAGTAATTCTAATATTTACATTGTTCTACCTATATTGTGTCTTTTAAGGTTGTAGTGGCTACACTAAATATTATCGCTTATACTAGTAAATGTTTTATAACATTCATTTCCCAAAAATCACAATTGTCATTTCCAATAATAGTTTTTAGTAAGGGGGCCTCAAAATAAAAAAAATAAATTGTAAAGACTAGTGGAAAGGAGGCACAAGGATGTTCACAATTGAATAGCCAAAGATATTCAATATCCACCGTAATTATATTTTTGGATTTTCATGTTAATCCAATCAGTAGGACTATTTTGGTGAAAATATTATCTAAAATATTATGTGATTTCTTCAATAAATGTTGAGGGTTAAATATGATTCGTCAATTTCTAAACTACACTATATTTTGATGAGAAAATATTTTTATTTGATTAGGTAAATGGGTAAGGTTTCTAAGGCCCCGTAGCTTTGCACAAACCTTAAAAGATGAAAATTTTCTAGCCCAAAAGAAATCATCATACAATTGGTTGAAAAACATAAATGCCCATTAATAACTAAACACTTTCTGTCATATCCATCGTAAACAATTTTATTATTCCATAGCTATGAAATAGAGTGACGAAGGAGAATTTTCTCAAAGTGGGACATGGGAGTGGGCTTGGATCCTTAATAGTCATCAAGTGATCCATATTTAGAGTGTTGTGATGTGTTCCTATTGGTCCACATGGAGAAGTTCGACCCCTACCTCAAGATGTCCCCATGGTCACTTATTGAAAGTGTTCAATGGACCAAATGTGAATAGAACTTGGGTTGATGATTACAAACTACTTATTACTAGTGTAAGATTTATTTTACTCTCTTTATTTGTATTATCCTACTCAGGATATTCCACCTCACTTGGAGTTTCCCTACACTTATGGGATATGCTTGCTTAGGTGTACACTTGACTACACTATTCTAGGTGTTGGTTACCACTTGACTACACCATTCTAGGTGTTGGTTACCACTATTCTATGTGGAGATTGCCATGATTCTAGGAGGAGGTTACACATTCACCTCTATATGTACATCTCTTGCATTATTCTATTTGATCGTATTGAGTTGGAGCTATTTATGTGTTATTGCAATTATCTCTCTTGTATTTTCATAATTTACAGTCTTGTATGCTTGCTTTATTTTGTCTTGGAACAATTCACAACTCGCATCATTCACTGTGCATTCTTCAAACCGAAAGATTCGTGGCACTTCTTTGATACTTGTAACTCACCAATAACCCAAGACCTTGAGTTTGTTTGATGAGAAAATGTAAAATAAATGCTAATTTGTGATATTTAGTTTCTTAAAATCCTTAAATAACTATTTTAAATATTATTTGTTGAAAAGTGTAATGAACATTGATTATTAAAGTCTTCATAAGTTTTTATTTTCCCCATGATTTCTAGGTAGGATAACACATCGGTGAAATGTTTGATGTGTTAGGTCATTGGTTATTGACATTCATAGGTGTGAAACACTTTAAAAAATTAAACTTCATTTGAAAATGAGTTGAGACATATTTTTTTTTTTTTCTAAAATTGAAATAGTATACATCGAGGCATAAGAAATTAACCGGTGTGTGACAAGGTTAATGAATGCTATTTGGGAATAGATTTCAAAAATCCTATCGGCTAAATAACAGAGATTTATACATTGTAAGCATGCTTTGAATTAATGTAGTTAATGTACTTAAACTCAATCTCTCATTTTCCATCAATTTAATAATCATAATAATGCTTTTAAAGCTTTTAAAATATAGTAAAACATTCAAAAATCCATCATAGGGTTACCCAAAGAGATCTTAGTGTTTGCACATTTCATCAAACACTTGGAAAACATCCTTATTTCTGCAATTTGACTTATGGTTTTCCACATCCATGATGATACAACAATTTTTAGATTGCATGTGAGTTAAAAATTATTACACTCATTTAACAACCAGAAATTCACAATTTTCCTCTTTTAAAAGCAAATCTACTAACCCATATGAAGAAAAAAAAACATTTTTCCAAATTTTTCAAAGGAGGGTGAATGTTATGGAACATGTAAAAGCCTTGTTTTCTTACTAATGTATCTTCCTTCAATATTAAATAAATCAATCTAAATAAGAAAAATTATTTCTAGATTTAGCTCCATTTATCTACAAACCCTAGGTACAAAAATATTATTTAAAAAATTCTTATTTCCATCTAAAAATGTAAAAACATGCATATTTCATAAGTAAAAATGAATGAGAGATAATTTATCGATCTGATTAAACCTTAGATGAAATCCTTTAAGAATAATTTTCTCCACCTCCTCTAATCTTTTCCCCAAATTTCTACAGAGCTTTCATGCATTCCAAAACTTTCTAGCCCTTCTCTCACTCACCAAATGCCCTTGTAATATTTTTTTGCATGGTCAAGTACCTGCCATGTCACTTGTTCTCCCACCAGTCACCCCCTTCTCTCCTTCCATATACATTTTCTTTTATTGTCTTGCATGAATGCATATTAGGGTAACATAAAAAATGGATGTGGATGGGCCCACTCCTTTTTTTTTTTTTTGAATTTAGGGGCGGTGATGGCACAAATGTGATGCATTATGACACACATAGTGTCACCTTTAAAACAATAGTTGTACCAATTTTGTGTAACATTTGCACCACAAAAATTCCATCATATTTGCATGAAAAATTCCATCTAAAATGAAAATAAAAAATAAAAATGGGGATTGATGAAAAATTGAAACAAATCGTGATGTTTTTTGCACTATATGTACTAGTGCTTATTTAGGATTTTTATTACTCATTTGTAATCCCCTATATCAACTCTCTATATACACCTAATTTTTCACTTTTCATCTTTCATACATGTTACTAATAATTTCCTCCGTGTAACTAAGGGTAATCGATGCATCTATTTCTTCAACGGTTGCCTTAAGGTTCCTTTTGGGAATGGGGAATGATTATTCATGTAATCATTATGGGTTAGAGATAATACACATAGAGTATTTGCTATGTGGTCCTAGCCTTAGTTATCCTTGTCCCTTTATGTCTCATACACATTGCACTCCCAACACCTTACTTGTATTTCACCATTTGACACCTTGTTCATCCATGTACTTGATCCACAACACTTATTTTTACTTTGCATGACGCATTACCATCCTTGGTCGACGCCATCGCCCGTGGGTGATGGTGTCGGTGTTAGGTTTTTCCTAGCCGATGTCATTTCCCATGGGTGATGGAATCCTATTTATGCTCACCACACTTTGAAATTCATGAAAGAATGAAATCCCAAATATTAGGAATGGCCACCTACTCGCTGCTCTTTTAAACCAACTTCGTATTTACTTGCTAGCTCTTGGTTCATCTTACACTTGGCTTGGATTGATTGGACACTCTTCTTCTTGGTTGGATTGCTTGCGTTATTTGTTCATCTATAGTGAGTCTAGGACAAGAACAATGTTCCCCTTCTCCACCTAATAATGATTCTCTCTCGGTGTGTTACTTCTCTGGAGAGATAGATGCATCAAAAACCACCCTATAAGTACGGTAATTGATCTAACTCTTTGTGTCATTTTTCATAGATGAGTTCATTTCCCTTCCCCATTGTTATATGTTAGCTTAGTATTACATGTATATTGATGTTAATTAGCATAATAATCTTATTTGATCATCTCCTTAGCTTCTCTTTATCTATATTTCAGTTACATTGTGCATGTTTTCCTTATCTATCATCGATCTATACCTCTTCTCACCCATTTACTAATATCTTAGTAAGGTACTCTCCTCTATCTTGACTATTGGCCTTGGAAACCCTAGGTTGACCTAGTGTATGGATTACTTCCCTCTAGATATGTAACCCTAACACTCAACGTAGCCCCTTTAAATATATCCTTTGTATATGCTTTGGTTTACGTGTATCTCTTACTTGTTGCCTCGATACCCTTGTAAAATGGAATACTTAGGAGTGTAAGTTATTGAGACACAATTTTGGCCCACCATACATTTTTGGTGAACCTAAAGTGAATCCGTGAATCCTAAAGACCTTGTGATCAGTCACATCTTGTTAAAAGCATCCATATTCAATATTGACCTCATCCAAGCATCCAAATATCCAAAAAACCTCAAAAACCTACCTACATAGACACCATCTCCCAAGAATTATCCTAGATATTCCAATATACTCATTTCTAAATGTCATTGGCCCCTGTGCAAACCTACTTGCATGACTAATCCCTTTTGTTTTCCCAAATATGTTCCTAGACATCATCAACACTTGTGTAAAATTTTATGCACGATCGATTGTGTTTGTAGCCTCCATCTCAGGACTTGTTTTTGGCCAAATCATCACTCCATCATGGAATATATAGGCATGGGGTCTTTTGATTTCTGTTGTGTAGACATTTCCTAAAGTATATAATCTTTAAGCTAAGTTTCTTTTTGTATGAATTATTGTGTCATATGAACACCTAAAAAGAAGCCTTCTACCAACCATAATGACCCACCTGAGGATGAAGAAGAGTAAAAGTAAACTGATGATAGTTTGATCATCCTCTTGAGATTCAAAAGTTTCTCTCTCAGTTTCCCCATGCAAAAATAAATCAAAAGAAATGCTTGCAATCGTCTTCTTGAGTTTTTTCTGAATAAATTGACAATAGGGAAGAAAATGGAAAGTTCTTGAAGTAGGTTCATTTGAGAATACCTCTAATTATAACCATAATAATCTCATTATCTAACTTATTGATAGGATGGTCCAAAAATAATCTACTACTATGACTCAATTCCTTCGAATACAAGCCAACATGGCTCAATTAGTCAACCCCTATAATGGGCTCTTGGGGAACCGCACCCCCCCTCCATTTCTAAATGGGCTTAATGGGGTGCCCATCACCCAACCCATATCCAAAACAAGGTTTTAAGAGTAGTCCAATAAGAGCCTCTAACACCTTATATTGCTAGCATGGATATTGGTGGCATTGTTCCTTCTATCTCTTACGACAAGTCTATTGATCCCACCCTTCATATCAAGGCCTTTAGCAACCTTTACAAGGAATGGACTAAAACAAATTCATACATTTCTATCAAACTCTGGATAATATTCTCACTAGAGATGTTTTAGACTGCTATCACACTTTACCTCCTAACTCCATAGTTGAGCTAGAGTCCTTAGTGACATCCCTAGTGAACGAATTTCAATATCATGATCTACCTAAAATAATATCAATGATTTCATCAATTACCAATTTTTTAAAAATGTATCAGCGTAAGATTTCATCAAGCATTGGAAGACCCTAATTGTGTAAATAGAACATAATATGCCTAATAATAGCCTCTTCTAGCTTTTCTTATGATCTCTTGAACCTCACCTTCAATATAAGGTGAGGTCATTTTCTCCCACTTCCTGGAAGGAGCCTTTGAACAAGCCAAAAATCAATATTATCTCATGAGGGATTTTGAGAAAGCTCCTCTTAAGCCACAAACTAATAAACAAGTCCAAATCTTACAACGTTCTAAGAACAAGAATGCGATAGACGACAGAGTCTCCGATACTCTTCCTCTCATTGCTTCTTCAATAGGATTGTTTTTAACATTGATCAACAACCTAATAACAAAAGAGTCATCCTAACTATCATCAACCATTGAGTAAGGAAGAATTAAAATGTCACTTACCTAATCCATTTACTATGATCTTAGATCCTTCTCAACCTGTTCCTCATTGGCATGATGAAAGTAAGTTCTATTGGTGGCATGCTAATTGGGGTCACTCTCATGAAAATTTTTGTGCACTATGAATGACTACCATCAACTTTTTCCTAGGTCCCCAATTTGACTATGATGTCATCACTCGAGAGAATTTCTTGAAGCGGTTAAAGTCCATGATGTGGCTTAATAAAAATATCACCACGAAGCTATCAACCAAGCTAATGAGAAGATAAAAATATTATCTAATCCCATGCCTAATCACAATGTAACTTGAAATTTATAAGAAGTAAGAAAATGATACGACTAATGTAATCGACATGGATTATCCTCCTAAAAATATAGTTACAATTAATGATATAAAGTGTGTCATAGCTTATGTAGAACTTGAATATCATGTAGTATTCCATCCTTGGGTTCACATGATCATATATCTATTTGTACCTCAAAACCAAGATTCTCAAAGCAAAAATATGCCTCCTAAAAATGCCATCAACCCCTATAGAAATTATTCTATAGGGACGATGGTGTTTGGATTTTTCTCTACGCCATACACACCATCAAACCTTGTGTAGATAAAACTTGTAAGGTTGATAGCGTAAGTACTAAGAAAAAAATAATTTCGATGTCTTCTTAATCATACCTGCTTCTTCTAAATTTGTTTATGAGGACTCCTAACACTCTTGCACCTGTTGCACAGTCTAGTAATTATGAGTGGGATCCTCTTGAAGCACTAGCCTAACTTCCTTCGCCAAGTTAACTTCTTAGAACTCATGCTCACATCACCTTACCACCGTGAGTGTCTCATGACAAGATTGTTTAATATGAACATTTCCTTTCCTCCCTCTTTGGGGTAGAGTCCCACATTACATGGCTTAGAAGAAAACATCTGCTAACAATGTGAGGAGATCTCCATTCATACCAATCTTACTACGGATACTCACTCTTGCATTCGTTTTCTTATAAATTTTATGATCCCGAATGAGCTCTTGTTTCACGTAGACTATCCTCCTCTCTCCATTTCAGTTCGATTTGTCACAATACGGTCAAGCTATATCTCATTAACAAAGGAGCAGGAATGTGTATGGCCTCATTAGAATTCATCAAGGCTCTTGGTTATTCTATCGATAACCTAAAATCTACACAAACCACTTGTTAAGGATACAATCGTAGAAAAATTCCTCATATGGGGTGTATTTGGTTACCCATCACCATCCCTCCTAGGAATGTCTCGTGTTAAAGTCATGGTTTTTAATTTTCCTCTATCTTATAATATTCTCCTAGGGCGGCCTTAGACTCATCTTATGCACGTGATTGCTTCTTCACATGTCAATGTGTGAAGTTTGCTCACCAAGGAGATATTTATAAGATTCAAGGGGACAATAATCCTTGGAATCATGATACACTCCAAAAAAAGGGAAAAATGCTCTCAACACTCGATGAATTATCTCTTATCCCCTTATGAGAATATCATCATTTTAACTATCCTATAGATACTCTTTGCGAAAAAACTTTGGCCATCCCAAATTGGTCGGTGCATGCCTCTCAATCTCTTAGAGTTGGATAATGATGATCCCATTGAGGTCACACTTAGAATCAACACTTCGATCATCCCAAGCTTATCATATCCCAACCGCCTCCTTCCTTGCAGCCTCACAAGAAGGATCATTTGATTCCAACAGGTCATCTCACATACACCACTGACTCCCTTATAACATATGGTACCACTCGATACCATATTCGAATCTTGTACAATGTATACATCCACATTAGATTATGATGATGTTTACTCTTTAGATGACCCTCACCTAACTAGTTATATCAAGATTTTTGATAGAGAAATCGTGCGTTACTAAGAGACCCTTTGCACCAAATTCATTGAGGACGTGAACGTCATCCTCATACAAGAGGAATATTTGAGTGCATTCACTACTTATTTCCAACCCATGTGTGATCCTCATATTACTCCACCGAATACACCTCCACATACTACCATCGACCTAGTTGACCAATTTTACCTTATAGTAAGCGATGATCGGTCATTGGTTTCAACTAAGAAGTCCGAAAATCTCATGGGTGATGATCCTGTCTATTATGCCTCAATGAATGAGAAACACACTTGCTCTATTGAATCCATATTCACCCATTGCATCGATTCCCTCTTCATATATTATCACTAGACCTCTTTAGCCTATGAGACGCCTCTCCTATTTCATTGGATTTTTAGCGATTAATGAAATAGATAAGGGTAGAAGGCCAAGGAGGAATACATGTTGTAATGTTGGTTAAAGGTCAAATGCGCGTGTAGATGACTTTTGGATCAAAATGGATGTGAGAGCTCCATTTTGGCTAGGAGGAACTACATGTAGATACAAAATAATACCACCAAATAGAGTTAAACAAAACAATGAGTGGACTACCTAACGGAAGCTAGATCCGGGAAGCATGGTACTTCTGAACAAGATGTCAATCCACTTTTATATAACAATATTAATGCTAGTTAAATCATACATGAAGTAAAGATCCTATTGGAATTGAAATGATTTAGGTATCTCATACAAAACAATAAGAAAGGTCATGCAAAAGGTTGTTTAAGGTCAAAACGGGAGGGTTGATTGGCTGGTGTTGAGTTGCAAGTCTGGTATAGGCTCTGGGTAAGGTCTGGTAAGGATTAGAAATGGTTATGGGCTATTGGGAAAAGGGTATTGGCTTGCTAGTTTGAGTTATATTTCTAGACACTATAACTGGTGTCGGTTGACTGACCAATGCCGGTTAGGAAGAGTGACCGACGTCGGTTGGCTAACCGGCGTCGGTAGGGGAAATTAGTAGAAAGTTCTTAGAATTGGTTTTCCAGACTCCCTGTGATTGCACAGAGGTTGGAAATGGTGAGAGTGGGGTTGTAAAATGGTTCTGAAGACTTAGAGATGATTAGGAGAGGGTGAAAATGGGTGAAAAGTCCGGGTATGATCAGGTGATGGGTTGATGGAAGGAAGGAAGTATATGGGTGTGGAGAGAAATAGACTATAGAGATGAATAAATAAATATACACAAGGAAACTAGAGATTTAGTGTAGAGATGTTAAATACTTACTGGAAAGTAGATTGGAGAACGTAGGTGATGAAGACGGTGACAATAGAGATCTAGAGAGAAGAGCCGTTGTATTTGTGTCACGGTAGTTCAGACCTCCATGCCTCTCTGTTGTGAATCTGTGATTGTGAAGAGGATGATGAATGGTGATCGATGTTGGTAGTGCTCCTTGATCCATAGGGATCCAAAATAACTCTACTTCATCATAAACAATCAGCACAAAGAAGAAAAATAATAAAACAGAGGTTCTATCTTTTAAGTAACAGGACCGCCACCTTGTGTAGGGCAATGCGGATTCTGAAGCGCCACCCAGGCTAGGGGGCGGTCCCAGACTCGCCGATCTACACAAGGTGGTGGTCCTGGCCATTACGGATGGAAAACTAAAAAAATTGAAATCAACAGCCTCTGAATTTGAAAGGATGTTCATTTCTCTTCTCCTTCATGACCTTTCCCATTCTCCAGTGCATGGGAGGACATGAGAAAGGCTATAAATACATGATTGTAGAAGTGTAGAAGATCATCGAAGCATGGGAGCAAGTGAGCAAGAAGTCTTGGTGCTGGAAATTGTATTTTTGTAGAAGAAAGGAGTGTTGAGATAGAGCAAACAAGTAATTGAAAGGAAGTGTTGAGATATTATCTTCTTCTCTTTCTTACTTATTGTAAATTTTGTACCTATTGATTTAAATTGGCCAATAGAAGTGGGAAGAAAGAGCAATTGCCCTTCCCAATGATTTTTCCTCCATTGGAGGTTTTCTAGGATAAAATTGTTGGTGTTATGAGCTTATATTCTTTCCTTTACTACAATTTTTGATTCTAAGCACAATAGTAATTCATTCACTAGCTATCTCTGTTATTTTCTAATAGAAAGTAAACATCAGCGATTAATTTGTGATTTGTGAATAATTCCAAAGTTGAAGAGTTTATAGATCATTTTGGTATCAGAGCTAACAAGTATCTAGGACTGTGGTATTTCATTCTTGAATTTGTATGACAGTGACAAGATCTAAAGTCAAGAAGCTTTACCTTGCGATCCGGAGATTTCTACAAAGAAGTGGAAACAGAGAATTCAGGGAGAAATGGAGGAAGAGAACTTGGTCCGTAGAATTGAGATGCTAGAGACCATGATGGATAAGATGTTTAGAAGGTAAGAGGAACTTTTAGATTTGTAGAAGATAGCTTCCGTTAAGAAAGACTCCATGGACTCGGTGGTTCGAGGCTTAACCGAAAAGTTTGGTATAGGCAAGAGTCACCATGAGGAAGATTATGGGGAAGAGCATGAAGAAGAGACTTCTAACACAAGAGAAAAGGTAAAATCTGAACATATTCCTTTTAAAGTTGAGACTAAAGTTGAAATCAAAAGCTTTGAAGGACAAGTAGATGCAGAACTACTTGATAAATGATTGAAATAGTTAGAAGTTTATTTTAGCGTCCATAATGTCACTGAGGCAAAAGGATCACCTTTGCACGTCTCAAAATGGAGGGACATGCTTTGTAGTTTTGTGGGAAACTCACCTAACTACTTGTGAAAAGAAGAATCATCCTATTGTAAAGTCTTGGCAAGAATTTAAGGAATTATTTAGAGCTAACTTCTAGCCTATTGGCCATAAAAGCTGACCAAATGATTAAATGGAAATATTTTAGACAAGGCAGTGGTCAAAGTGTGCAAGACTATACTATGGAGTTTTAGAGGCAAGCCATGTTGCTAAACATGGATTTGGAGGATGAGGATATTTTGACCAAATACTTGGGAGGACTTCACACTCACCTTCGAAGAAAAGTCATCTCCACAAAGCCCAAGGATCTCAATGAAGCATGTGTACAAGCATACTACATAGATGATGAGAAAAAGCAAGGAGAAGTAGAGCCGAGGGTAAAGCAGTCAACAAATCAACAGAAAAAGGATTATGGGCAAACAAGTAACAAGAGTAAGTGGAAAGGGAAAGGTAAACAAGTTGCCACTACTTTAAATACTTGTAAAGATCCCAAGAATTTTTGCAAGAATTGTGATATCAATGGTCATACTGACGCTACATGTTGGAAGTTGCATCCGGAGTTACATCGAAGAACCGAACCAAGGACTCCAAGAAGTCCATGATAGCTATAAAGACAGAAGGGGAGGTGGAAATCGAAGATGACTCTGATGTAGATAAAAGGCTTGGATGCACGGCCACCAACATGGACAGCAAAGAGGAGATGAGTAGACTATTCTAGATCAAAATCTAGATCAAGAGGACTAAGGTAAATGCTTTGGTTGATACCGGTTCTCAATCTAACTTGATTTCTGAGGCAGTTGTAAAGAAGCTTGGTCTTGAGACTTATGAGCATCTGCACCCTTATCCTTTGGGTTGGGTGAAGAAGGGTGTTGAAATTCAGGTAACAAGAAGATGTAAGGTCAAGTTTGGGATAAATTCCCAATATATAGATGTTTTTGAAGCTGACGTTATTCCACTTGATGCTTTTGATGTTGTATTTGGAAGCCCTTACTTGTATGTTAGGGATGCTATATTTATGAGAAGGGAAAACCAGTATAGATGGGTCAAGGATGGGATTAGCTACAACATCTGGGCACACCAACGTAAGACACAAGTTACTATGGTAAGTGCTAACCAAGCAAAATGACTTATTCAGTCAAATCATAATCAGTTTTGTTTACTTTTGTTAAAGGATAAACAAGATGGGGTAGAAGTTTCAGAGATTTCTAACCAAGGAAAACAAGATTTGGATAGTATTATTCAGTCTTTTCAGGAAGTATTTCAGGCTCCTAGTGGATTACCACCAAAATGGGAAGTAGAGCATGAGATTCAGCTATTGCCAGAGTCACCTCTACCAAACATCGGGTTGTATAGGCAATCCTTGCTGGAGAGTACTGAGGTAAAGAAACAACTCCAAGAACTAATAGACCAAGGGGTGATATGTCCGAGCACCTCACCATGCGGTTCGCCTATTGTGATGGTGCCAAAGAAGGATGGTTCTTGGAGAATGTGCATTGACTACCGTGCTTTGAACAAGATCACCATAAAGAACAGATATCCACTTCCCTGCATAGATGATCTCTTGGACCAGATTTAGCATGCCAAATTTTTCATGAAGTTAGATCTCAATTCAAGTTATCACCAAGTCAAGATGAAGGAGGAGGATATATGGAAGACTACCTTTAAAACAAAATAGGGTTTGTATGAATGGTTAGTACTTCCTTTTGGATTATGTAATGCACCCGCTACATTTATGAGACTGATGAATGATGTATTGCGGGATTTCATAGATTTATGTGTCATTGTGTATCTAGATGATATCTTTATTTTTAGTGCCACATGGGAAGAACATCTAACACATTTGTAGCAAGTCTTGCAAGTTCTCAGGGAGAAACATCTGCTTTGTAATATGAAGAAATGTGAATTTTCCAAATAGTCACTTGTCTATCTTGGGCACGTGGTTGAGGAGGAGAGCTACGAGTGGATCCAAAGAAGGTGGAAGCCATCACAAATTTTCCAACACCAACAAGAGCAATAGAGACTAGAAGCTTTGTGGGAGCGATCACAAGACATGCGGAAGTTCATTTTGGGTTTCTCGGCAATTGCAACACCTCTACACATAGTGGCCACAAAGAGTAAGGGTTTTGACTGGGGTAAGGAACAAGATAAATCCTTTGAGTTATTGAAATACAAGATTAGTCATGCTCTAGTACTTGCTCTTCCTAGTTTGCAACAGCCTTTTGAAGTAGAGACAAATGCCAATGATTATGTTATGGGTGCAAAGTGTTGCTTCAAGGAGGTAAACCCATATGTTATCATTCTGAAACCTTCACTTCAGCAGTTAAAGGATATTCAATATATGATAAAGAAATGTATGCACTAGTTCAAGCAATTAAAAAATGGAAACATTATTTGTTGGGTAAAGAAACTATTGTGCACACTGACCACAAACCTCTCCAGTATTTGCAAGCATAGTCTAAATTGCAACAGAAAGGCACTACAAATGGATGGGGTTTCTTCAGTAGTTCCATCTAGTGATCAAATACAAGAAAGGTAGTACAAATTTGGTGGCAGACATGTTGTCTAGGCCACCCACACAGAAAAATTCTCTTGTTTGGCCACTATCTCTTAGATCGAGCCCTTCACGAAGGAAGCTTACAGAAGCATATGCCCAAGACAAAGACTTTGGGGTAACATTTCAGAAGTTGCAGTCCCAAGGGGCTGAAAAGATGGGGATTGAAGACTATTATCTCAAGGATGGGCTGCTCTACCGATGGGGGAAACTTTGTGTGCCTAAAGAAGAAAGACTTCTATTGATGAGGGAAGCACATACCTCGAAAGTAGTGGGACATTTCGGTGTTGGTAAGACCCTAGCCCACTTGCAAAGGTATGTATATTGGCCCAACATGCAAGAAGAAGTATCAAAATTTATTTGTGGATGTAAACTTTGTTGTACTAGCAAGCCTAAAACTAGGAAGGAAGGTTTGTATATGCCTTTACCAGTACCTACTCATCCGTGGGAGGACATTTCTATGGATTTTGTAGGAGGATTACCTATGTCTAAACATGGCCATGACTATCTCTATGTTGTTGTGGATAGATTTAGTAAAATGTGTATTCTTATGGCATGTAAAAAGATAGTAAAAGCACATGAGGCAAAGAGATATTTTCTTTGCTAATGTATGGGTGCATTTTGGTTTGCCAAAGTCTATTGTCTCTGACAGGGATTCTAGGTTCTTGGGGAAGTTTTGGACTACTTTGTGGGACAAGATGGATACCAAGTTACAAAGGAGCACAACTTTCCATCCACAGACAGATGGACAAATAGAGGTGGTAAACATGACTTTGGTACAGTTGATCAAAGGGTATAATAGTAAGTACCCAAGGACTTGGGACGAGTCCTTAGCCTACATTCAACATTCCTATAACCGGGTAAGTACACACATCCACTATGAAGTCACCATTTGAAGCATGCTTGGGATATCTACCTACAAATCTATTGGACATAGCAGTTAGACAACAAGATGAGGAGGATACATGAGACACAGAGGTGACTAGAGCTAACAAGTTCATTGAGAGGATCCGAAAAATCCATCTCAAGGTCAAATAACAACTAGAAAAATATCAAGCAAAGTACAAAGCTAGGCACGATCAACATAGGAGGGAACACAAGCTTCATGTTGGAGACAAATTTTGGCTTTACTTGAGCAAGGAGAGACTACAAGGTCAAGCGCGAAGCTCAAGCCACTATGATATGGACCCTTCACCATATTGGAGCAGGTTGGGGAAAATGCTTTTCGACTTGATTTGCCATCATTCATGAGGATGTACTCTGTAGTAAACTGTGAGAACTTGCACCTATATGAGCCATCCATACTAGATGAAGATGAAAACTACAATTTATACCTTCCATTGAGGATTGTGTCTTGGACTCACGAGGTGAATTAGAGGAGGATGTAGTGCTACAACAGAAAGTCAGAGAGACTAGGAGAGGTCCGCAGGAGTCTTGGCAGATTGGACTGAAAGGAAAGACACCAAGGTAGGCCCGATGGTACTTGAAGGAGCAAGTGAGGGAATTATTCCCTCATCTACTCCCCCACTAAGCTTTTGTGGGACCAAAATCCTCCTAAGAAGGGGAGGTTTGATCCATAGGGATAAAAATAACTCTACTTCATCAAAAACAGTTAGCACAAAGAAGAAAAAAATAAAACGGAGGTTCTATCTTTTAAGTAACAGGACCACCACCTGTGCAGGGTGGTGGTTATGGAACTTCCATCCAGTCAGGGCGGTGGTCCCATGACTGCCGGTGCTCATGAGGTAGTGGTCCCGCCATTACAAACAAAAAACTAAAAAAATTGAAATGAATAGCCTCTGAATTTGAAAGGATGTTCGTTTCTCTTCTCCTTCATGACCTTTCCCATTCTCCAATGCACGGAGGACATGAGAAAGGCTATAAATACATGATTGTAGAAGTGTAGAAGATCATCGAAGCATGGGAGCAAGTGAGCAAGAAGTCTTGGTGCTGGAAATTGTATTTTTGTAGAAGAAAGGAGTGTTGAGACAGAGCAAACAAGTAACTGAAAGGAAGTGTTGAGATATTATCTACTTCTCTTTCTTACTTATTGTAAATTTTGTACCTGTTGATTTGAATTGGCCAATAGAAGTGGGAAGAAAGAGAAATTTCCCTTCCCGACTGGTTTTTCCTCCATTGGAGGTTTTCCAGGATAAAATTGTTGGTGTTATGAGCTTATATTCTTTCCTTTACTACAATTGTTGATTCTAAGCACAATAGTAATTCATTCACTAGCTATCTCTGTTATTTTCTAATAGAAAGTAAACAACAACGATTAATTTGTGATTTGTGAATAATTCCAAAGTTGAAGAGTTTACAGATCACTCCCGCATGTCTTCTTTTTCCGAGTGCTAAAGAAATTCGAGTGCTCCAAGTCTCTGGAAGAATGAGATCCTGAATCAAATGACCAACCTGGGAAAATGATTTTGGAAACGTATTTAACCTAACCAACAACAATTAGGTGACTGACGTCGGTTAAGATATAATTGGCGTCGACAAGGCAGAATATCTAGGTTGGCCAAAAATAGCCAAATTGTTGCTATTTTTGGCGTGATCTCCAACCTTCTACCGAGTCTTGAGTGATAGATCATGACAAGATAAGTAGGATTCCTTTTAGGTTTGTTAATAGGAGTTAAGTCTAGGTTTAGAATAAGTCCTAGTTAGTTAGGATAGGTTTAGCTTTGGTTTTAGGTCATTAATGAGGTTTGAGTAGGTCATTGAGTGAGGTGGCTAGGTGAGGTGGTTAAGTGAGGATATTAATTAATTTAATTAACATGTGCACTAGGGGATATGAATAGGTAGGGTATGGTTAATTTAATTAACGGGGTTTAAGGGGAGTATGACCCAATTTTGGTGTCTACACTCCCTACCTCTTTCCCTTATGGCTCCTCATTCCTATGCAACCGAGCCATATTGCACTTGGCAAGAGGCTCTAGGGTATGATGTTTTTTTACTTTAGTGCCTATTGATGCCACATGAAGAAGCTTGAAGCTAATGTCAAATCCGACTGAACCAAAAAATATACACAACCTTTTGCTTCAGCTCCCTTCTTTTGCTCTCATCACGGGTATTTTTGCATACCGACGCCGAATGCCGGGTTCTGTGTATTAAGCATCAAGTTCTCGAAACTTCTTCCTTTAATCAGAAGTGTGGGGTATATTCCTCTCAAAATTGACCATCTTCCCCTATAGTGACTAGACCATAACCTACTTATAGACCACCACCTCACCCTAATCCTTGTCCCTCCATGAATGAAATTTGACGTTACGTTCTCAATCAAGCTAGAGGACTAGATCGATGAAACTTTATTCGCCATGAGATCTGAAGTTCATCGATAAATCACTACTAAATGACATACTATCGAGGATATCATGACTCGTGTTAGAAGTCACATCTTAAATCAAGTTGAAAATATCATCATCGATACATTGAGATCTTTCAACCCTCGTGGCTAGTTATTTATAGTACCTTGATTACATTTTATTTTCCTTCTTTGGCTTGAAACCTCATCATCACTTGGGCTCTCGACCCCCACTTGGGTTTTTACACACTACCTTCTACTATTTCTTGGGATCTCGAACCCCCAAGGTTTTTCACACATCTCCTAAACATCTCATTATATCCTCACTTGGGTTATTTTCTCCGCATAGATTTAACACCATGTACACCTTGGTTTATGCTACTGTTAGAGTGCCTCGATCCTGATTTTGCCTATTTTGGCCTGGATTCACTCTGGTCTTTCCTATTAGATTGCCATGGTATTTTGTACATCCTTTCTTAATCCTATATCCTTACTTGGATTTATACACCCAATCGTGCCCTAACATTGTACCATTGGTTTTTTGGCCTTGTTCCGCCTCTTGGCTTGTTCACATTGCATGGGTTGGGCTATTGTATTGATCTTGTTCCCAAAAAATTTACCTATCTAATCAAATTATCATTATTCCTAAGTACCATGGGTATCATTACATACATACATGTGTAAAGTAGGAAAATGATAAACAAAGCAACATATATACAATAAATAACAAACATCCAAATCTCACCAAAATCATCATCTATATATATCTCGAATAATTTTTTATAAATAAAAAAATCATATAAAGTGGCTCAAGTACCCTCACCCACTTTGGGGGGTCTATGGATACTTTGGGCTGATGGGGCTGTGCTAGTAGCTCTGACTGTATGAGTTAGGGACTCTATCCTAGATCAGGCTCCGAAGTCCTCTCCCTTTACTCTCGCCAACTATGTATCTAAGGAAGTAATCCTCTCTGCTACCATTTGGGCATCCTATAGATGGGATGCATACTCCCGAAGCAGGCTTCCTACACTTGTAATAGACTTTTCATCATCATGTATATGCTTATGATAGCCACTAATTCTTGTGCATCCCGATATCTCTGGAGTGTCCGCGACACCTCTTCAACTAGACAAATCGAGCCCACTTAATCTCCAAATGATAATGCCGCTGGATCCACCATCACTACAGTATCCTACACATCCAACACTAGATCTAGGATCTCATGGTGGGAATTCTCAATCAGGGAGTGCCACTCCTCCACCATTTTCTTTACGCAATAAAAATTATCTAAATAACATAATGACACACATACCTAGTCATTTGGGACTCTCCATGATGGTCTCACTATATCCGCTGCTGAATAATACCTCTTCTCCTCATCATCACGATGAGGCATGGATCCTACGTACCTTTCCCACCTATCTCGGGCACCAATATCATGTCCCCTCTATACTTTTGTCTAGGAATTTGTCTCGAGTAAAGGATCGTTTGAACCCCGATCAATGTCAAATAGCCTCCTCCCGACCCTCACATCTTATGTTCTCCTAACCATGGTGTTGGATGCCCTACTACTCCTCCTCTTGTGCTAGGATCAACTCATCCTGCACCCTAACCGGTGGACATGTATCGGTAGATATTTGATCCGATCCCTCCTTTAAACCACTAATTTCTATGATCCGTGGTGGGCCTTTAACATCCCCACCACTCCAATGTTGCCTTTGACTATATGCATTCACTACTTGTATCCTACATGGCCGTAATGATGGTACACTCACCTATGTTCCTCCAACCTCTATAGTATGGCAATGTTGGTAGGGTGGTATCACTATGGGTGCCGATCACCTAAACTTCCTCAAGGATCTGCTCACTACACGGGGTATCCACCCAATAGACATAATTCCCTGTCACCTCATTGATGGCTTCCAATTACTTAACTCGGGCCAACCGGGCCAATGATCCATGTTCCCTATGTAGGGATGTCATGTAACATCATCCTAACCCACATGTGCTAGTAGCGGGAATGCTCAAGTGATGTCACCGCCACCCCCTCTACCCACTCAAGCACTCTCGGGGCATCCTTCGCTACTTCCCCGTGGTGTCCCTGTAATATTTTACATCATGAAGCTCTCATTTATCAATGTAACCAACAATATGACGGGTCCCATGACCCTCAAACCTTTATGCCCGACTCCATACAAATCATGCACCAACTTTACCAATATGGTGGTACCCCAATTGAATAACATCCCATCATATACAACATCTCTCGCATACCGTGATAAAAATAATGGGATGGATCTAACTACTTTGTGACACACTATCTATGTAATTACAATACCCATCATTACTTTACTGGATATCTGGAATCCTTGTAGCCTACACTGTGGCTTTGAGTTAAACACATAACATAATCTCATTGTATGTCCTGCTCCCGGTATCCCATATGCCTAAGGCTATCCACTCTTCAACATTCAAACTTAAATCACAATACATACGGGTCCCTCCAATGGGTAACCCAAAAATCCCATGAACATCCTCTAAGGTCAATGCCATCTCCGTGTCTCATGTCATATCCACCACCGAAAGGTGTTGTGTAACACCCATGTTATACTTCATCCAAATTAAGGTATTTTTTTAAAAAAACCCTTAATACCAATCATGCATTTAATGATTTTCAACGTACAACAATTAAAATATAGCATAATAAAATGTTTACAATCCATCTGATAATAAATGATAATCGTGTGCAACTATAAGGGTCAATTATATCTACCTCGATCCCCCTTAATCACTCTATGCAAGTGTATGTATATTTTATATACTTTTAGCAAGTTCTTTGTATAGGATATGAGAACCCGTGCATCTTCTCAGTGTCAACCAAAAATTCATTTAAGTAACCTCCATCTAACTCCAAACACTGTTGATTAGAAGAAATGGTGAACAGACAATGCAACCAATATTTACATTACTATGGCCATAGTTTTAAGCATTTTGTTTGTAGGCTAGTTTCAAGACTACACACTTAGTGTACAAAACCCGTCTCCCCTTTACCACACAACCGTCTCCATTTAGTTATCAATATTTATTTTTGTTGTTTAAGAAATTAGTTTTAGTTCTAAAGTTGCAGGATCGTGACTTGATATCATGGTTGAGAGGATCCTATCGGTCCTATCTTAGGATCCCTATGGGAAGGGTAACGATTACATGATGACTTGCATCATTATTTATTCATTATATTTCCCATAGCCATCATAAGTCGGCATGGATAAGACTCTGTCGACATGAACATCATTTCAAGATATCTACACTTCAAACCCATTTAGTTATTCTTCAAGGTAAGTAATTGAAATCATCTTAACGATAAGTTATTTTGTATCACAATGTGTTATCCATTTCTTGAAAGAGGTGTATAGTAACTATTCGAGTTACCACCTTCATATGTACCTCGTATCATACTATCGTAATGTAAATATGTCAATCTACAATGGTTTGTTTAACTACATTACGCATAAAATTTAAACCATTCCATAATTTTTGAAAACAATTCATATGCTTATTTGTTGTCATTTAATCATAATAGCACACTTTATTTAACTAGGTACAACAGTACTATAACATTGTGTTAATTATAATGTTTCCATAATGTACTATGCTCATTAATGACATAATTTATCTTCCACAATGATACTATAAGAACATATACAATTATCTAATGCTTATATACTCTGATAAAAGACAACATTTGGTTTACCTATATACCTCGTAAATTGTTATAAATCATATTTGTTCCTTCATGGTGAAATAATGAAACATATATATCTCCATAGTATAATTTCATTCATATTGATTCATACTATGCTATAAAAATGACATCATAACGTTTCCATATTTCTCAACATGATAAACAAGTATTTAGTTAATATTAATAAGGATAATACATGTTTAAAAAATTATATCATCGATATTCAAAATAGTACAATAGGCCAAATTGCCTTCATTCAACTTGCGAAATAGTACTTTCGCATTTCAATTAAATACAATTACAAACAAGGCAATAATTCAAAACAGATTAAAATCAATCACCGCATGACGAATCATGCATATTAAATCCAATAAATCACTTCATAATAATTACTCATCTTCGCATGCTATAGGAGAGAAAATTCTATACATGGTCAGTTTCTACAAACTAACATGAATTAGTCACTCATATTCATGTTTCTTTAAAACTAAATAAAATAATATGATAAGGCTATCTTAAACTTCATAATACAATTATTAAGTATGTATGTCAATAATCAAATGAAGTGATATTATATTGTGTAACTATGTTTCCAACTAACCAAGAGTCCAACTAAAATTAGTGTCATACGTGAGACTTATTTAAGAATAACTTATGATGTAATTAACCCAATTCAAAAGTTCATATAAACTACAATCAATTTCTAAAATCGTTAGAACAAATGAACACAAATTCATTTAAATCATGATCAACATTATTTCACTTCCAGAGATCATCACATAAGAATGATACCAATAGAGTATCATTTTTTTTAAAGTTCAACCTTCATATACAAGAAAATCTAATAAATCACACCAACCTTCTAGAATTTACCTCAAGATAGGAAAATCAGTCTTATGTATTGCAATGATTCAAATAATTTAATAACCTGTCTCATTATCCACATTTCAAATTATCCACACTTTCTCATTATTATCAAAGGTTTCCAAAACAAGTATAATCAAACAAATAACATACCATCCTACCTTATCACAATGGATCAACTATACTATATCACCAAGTTGTTATTTAATCTTACTATAATCCATAATACCAATATTGATCCCACTCCTTTTGAACTTATTGGAAAATGAAACTCAATTTATATAAACTCGTAAGCTTGACTAAGATGAAAAATTCTTTTAAACTGTTATTCCCTTAAAGGGAATTAAACATTATTTTATACTATCACATAATAATACAAATAGGTTAACCATCCTAAATGATAAACCCGTCCCCAATGCTCAAGACTCACAAACATAACCAAGTCTCCTCATTACAAATCATAACATGAGCCTATATTTATCAAAACGTTTTTAAGGAAGAAAGAGAAAGAACTCCTAAAGACAACCAACTTATTATTAAAATTTCATCTCATGGCCCATTATATATATTTTGAATAGATTTGAGCATCAAGCTAAAATATCTAAACAAGCAAAACTCCAAAATAAAAAAGGGAGTCGACTTAGATCCTTGAGTTTTAATAGATACAAACAACATACTATATATATATACACGGGTTTATAAATACTTTTCAAGATAACACGTCCAACAATAAAATCGATACCCATCAAGTCGAATATCATTATTTACAACAAACAAAAGAAGAATGCAAACAACCATGAATATTACAAATCAAAACACAACCCCATAATGTATCATTAAAATAATATTCTCCACATTTTTATCGAAACCCATATCTTTTATTGCTTACTAAAACTTATATCGTTCTAGATTTTAAAACCAGATAAGAAACCATATAATATTTCCTTATTACGAATTTAAAATAGCAAGGATAGAGTAAATAATTCATGCATGTTATTATCAAATGTCCGATTCAAACTTCCTGATTTTTCCATGCTCGAAGCTTCACAAAAATTTCCTAACCAAACCTCCAAACACATATCATGCATAAATATTTTAAATTCCATTGATATCCCAATAACAATATGCTATTTTTTATTGAATAGTATATTAAAAACTCCAACAAAACTTTTCTCTCAAAACTTCATGCACAACTCAAGAGAGAGCTCAAAACAGCAATACAAAAAGATAAAAATAAACCAAACTTGCATGCAATGGATTCTCAATGAAGCTTCTAACTCCTAATGAACCCCAACCATCCCCAAAATCCGTGCATAATAAACGACATTAATGAACTTGCGCAGTGTCGGCTATTGGCTTGGATAAACTCGCTACCTATTCCCTCTAAAACTGCTGCATGGTGAGTTAAGCGGTCGAAGACTCCCATCATTACTATTAAAATTCCTTATTCTATGTTGTATGGTCAATGACCAATTATACCCAAATCAATAACTTTTAATCTTTATTAATGCTAAGTTTAACAAAGGTGGTCATGGTTGTTAATAGCCTCAAAACTTATATGCTACCCTTGGTTGATGACCAAAATGAAAATGAATCCATATAATTGCCTCATGACCAAAAACCAACAAACATAAACTTTAATCAATGCAAAGTTTGTATGGTCTATGACCATTGTATTTTCAACCTTTGATAAACAATAAACACAACTATACCACTTTTAATCTCCTTATGGTCCTAGACCATTATTATACCAAACAAACAATGCACTTTGTATTATGGTCTAAGGCCAACACAACAACAATTAATTTATCCTTGGTCTGTGACTAGTAAGACTCATGATTTATCTTTGTCAATCAAGGCGGTCAAAGTAATTTAAACATTTACCTTATCGATGGTCGATATACCCTTATCCAAGAAATAACATTACTTACAATTTTAATACCTTACGGTTTATGACCGAGTTTGCAATGCCAAGGAGGAGAGTTAGACCATTAAAAAATAAAAATTACATTATTATTACCTTGCAGAATGGTAAGTGACCAAATCAACAAAAAATTAGAAATAAACAATCACT
The DNA here is from genome assembly GCA_018340775.1 of Taxus wallichiana var. yunnanensis. NCBI lineage: Eukaryota > Viridiplantae > Streptophyta > Pinopsida > Cupressales > Taxaceae > Taxus > Taxus wallichiana. The sequence goes on along the minus strand of CM031242.1, from coordinate 354,107,752 downwards.
TTCGCAAAGCGGTCTAAAACCGATTATAAAACATTATTAACATTGCAAAGCAATTGAAATAATCTAAAATCATTCATAACTATCAAATCATTAATTATAGTTAACAACAAGTGATGTACAACCACCAAAACCATATACAAATGTGGGGTGTGACATACTTACCCCCTTAAAGAATCATCGTCTCAATGATTTAACTCATCACTATCAAACATAATAATAAAAAGAGTCCAAACATCACTCATTAAAGGAACAAAATTTCATATTTTCACAAAAAAAAAAAGAATATTTTCTAGATTTTCAATCAATTATAACTCATAATTTATGGTTGTAACAACCTTATAACAAAAATAATTGTTTTTATTAAATTAGGCAAAAAATAGGGATCAACTCCCAGGGGCTAGAACAAAAGAGAGGAACATAACCAAAAACAAAACAAGAAAAAAAACATAACAAAAATAATTGTCAAATAGTTAGCAATATAGTAATTATTTTTCCATTACATTCAATGAAATCATTAAATAATAATTAGAGTATCGGAACAAATAATCAAATGATCATTTTTATCATTGAAACAGATAAGGAAAAGATGTTTTCATATCATCAAGATTCTCCTAGGTTGCGCCATCTTTAGAATATTGGTCCCATTAGACCTTGCATTCACAATATCTCTAGTTCGAGATGTAACTTGTGAGTTTTTAGCACTCTAACCGGTTCAACCATGACATTATTTGTGTCCTAAACTTGTAAATATTTCCAATTTAGGACATGCTACATCCGAAACATGCTTTTAAAGTAATGAAATATATAAAACATCATGCATTTTGGACAATGCGGAGGTAACACTAATTGGTATGCCATTGAACTTATAACTTCTAAAATTTTGAAATGTCCCACATATCTTGGTGACAATTTGGCAGACTTGCCAAATGTGATTGAGAAAAATTTATCTCCAAGCTCAAACTTTCTCCAACTCTTTTTAGATATACGTGTAGCTCTTTTTCCTATCCACTTTGCTTCCTTCAACCACTCATGAATGAGCTTCACTTTCTTTTCCATTTCTGTTAACATTTCCAAGCCTACTACCTCTCTTTGTCCTCCATGGTATCTCATCTAATAGGAGTTCTACATCTTCTCCCATACAACGCTTCAAATGGTGACATTTTCAATGAAGAATAATAAGTGTTATTATAAGAAAATTCAACCAATGGAAGCTATTCCTCCCATTTATATTTCCGTTCCATGCAATACATTTTGAGCATATCCTCCATAACTTGGTTAACTCTTTCTGTTTGACCATCAGTTTTTGGATGATACGCTGAACTAAACTTCAATTTTGTTCCCAAAGCCGAGTTTAAATTTTTCCAAAATTGAGAGGTCATCCTAGGATCCTTGTCAGAAATTATCAATTCTGGAACTCCGTGCAATTTGAAAATTTCATGCACAAACCATTTATCAAGTACTTTAGATTACCCAATATGAAGTGAGCTACTTTATTTAGTTTGTCAACCACAACTAAGATCATGTCATGCTTGTTTTTAGACATTATCATTCCTTTCGCAAAATCCATACTAATTACTTTCCATTTGTAATGTGGAATGTTGTGTGGATACAATAGACCAACATGATGCATGTGCTCTACCTTAACATATTGACATTCAAGACAATGAGCAACATAATTATTTGGTATTTCTTCATTCCTTTCCAAAAATATTGTTGTTTTACATCAGCCAATAATTTTGTCACTCTGGGATGTCCAGAATAAGGAGCATCATGAAATTATTTCATGAATTTTTAAGTCATTACCCAAAGGTACATAAACTTTGTTTTCGTATCTCAAGACTCCTTCATTATCAAATTTAAATCCTTTATACCTCCTATCATTAGGATTTGTTGCTAACACAATTTTCACATGCTGATAATATGGATCAACTTGCATTTTTTATTTACTTTGTCTTTAAATTTATTTTTGAGGGTTACAATAATGGAAACATGCTTCCTATGACTTAGTGCATCAACCAATCGGTTCTATTTTCCTTTAATGCAACTTAGTCGAAATCATACTGAGACAAAAAATCAAGCCACATACGCTATCTTGCATTCAAATTAGGTTGTGTAAAGATATATTTCAGCCCCAAGTGGTCTGTTTTTTAGTTCAAAAGGATTTCCTAACAGTAATGCCTCCAAAATTACAAGGCGTTAACTATATCAACGAGTTTTAAGTCATGGGGAGTATAGTTCTACTCATGGACCTTCAATTTTTTTCTCTCCTAAGCAATCACATGATCATTTTGCAGAAGTATTCCACCCAAACCTTTCCCTGAGGCATTGTTTACCATGGTGAAGTTTTCATTGGGATCCATAACCTTCAAAACAAGTGTTGTTGTAAGTTTTTATTTCAACAGATTGAATGCATTTTCACACTTATCAATTCACACAATTATTTTGTCCTTTTTATGTAAAGATGATATAGGACTAGCCACTCTAGAGAAATCTTTTACAAATTTTCTCTAATAACTAGCCAAACCTATGAATATTCTTTCTTCATGTACATTCTTCTGTTGGCCATTCTATAATGACTTTGATTTTTGATGGGTCAATTGAAATCCCATCCTTGTTAATTATGTGCCCAAGGTACTACACTTTATTATGATAAAATAAACATTTTGAGATCTTACTTGTATAATTTTTAGTTCTCGAGCACATCCAACACTATTTTTAAGTGTTCATTGTGTTCTTCCATGTTTTTAGAATAAATCAAAATGTCATCTAAGAAAACTAGCACGAATTTATCTAGATATTCCTAAAAAATATTGTTCATTAAGTTCATGAATGCAACTGGTACATTAGTGAGTCCAAAAGGTAACACTGTAAACTTGTAATTCCCATATCTCATTCTGAAAGTTGTCTTATGAATGTCTTCATATTTTATCCTTAATTGATGGTAACCAGATCACAAGTCAATCTTTGAATTTGCCAACTCACAAGAAGTGATACTCTGAACATCATTTCTTATAAATAAGTAAATATATGGTTTTCATAATTATGTTAGGTGTAGGAGGTCCTCTTAGGTGTTTACGGATGGATTCTAGTCCATTTGGACCTCTTTTGGTATGTAATAATGTGATTTTGGAGTTTCCCTCCAAAATCACCATTTGAATATTTGAATTTGCTAATGTTGTGTCTAGGGTCTAGGTGATAGGTTAGGGTGAATAAATGGTGCAAATGAATGTCAAAGAGCATAAATAAGCTTGTGTCATGTGTCTATATGCTTCTTGATAGGTTTTTCTAACTATGGTCACTCTCACCATAGTTGGGCCAAGAAAACTAGTGACCTAGCCACCTTCTTTTCATCATTTTTGAGAGAAGCATTCGAATGAGGAAGGAGGTGAGATGGTAGCTATGATTTGAGAAGAGTAGAGAAGGTTCTTAAAGATTCAAAATCTTAAAAATCATGTAATACTTCATGAAAGACATCTTAATGAAAGATTTTCTTGAGTTATGTTTGTGAAATTATGAGGAAAAATATTAATGAATGATGAAGGAGACTTGGGGTATATGTCTTAATGTATGTTGTTGCAGCTTTAAGGATACTGTAAAGGCTTGAGGAGAATATGAAAGAATAGTTTGAAGGAGCTAAGGAAAATGTAGAGCCAAGATCTTGAAAAGAGCATAGGTATATATCATGTATGAGGTATGTGACTATTGATGAATGCTTGAAATAAATTTAATGGAGTAGTAAATTGAGGGGGAATGTATTTTTATTGTTTTAGAAGGTATAAAGTGTTAACTAGGCAATCATTCATGCAATCCTTTGAAAAGTATCTCACAATGGAGTGACATTATTACACATTCTAGTCAGGACTGTTAAATCAAGGATTGAAGGGTATTAAGTAGTGTGACAACATTTATCATGATTAAAAAGTGTTGGTAAACTTGTACAAAGGTCTGTGAATGTGTTTTATACCATCAAGAAGCTTCATAAGTCCAAATAAGTGCAAATAAATCCAAATTATCCTTCTCGGTTTGTGTACCCTATCCTAGGGTTTATAAACAAAGAGAAATTGATAACTTCAAATGAAATCATTGAATCTTGATAAAAAATTTGTGATAAAGGATTACTAGGGGTGATTAAGGTGTGTGTGAAATTTCTGGTTAAATTTAGTAAAGATAATAGGTTAAAAGATGGAAATTCATCGACACAAGATGCAAGAAATCTTGTTTGAGGCTTAAAATGAAGAAAGTGAATACGTAACAAAGTATTATTAATATTTCTTAGGTGAAATTTTTACAATATCATAAGGTTTATCTTATGAAGGTGTGAGGATAGAAGATAAAAATAATTTTAAGTATTCAAAGATGAAATTAGGAAATACAGTCTTTCCCCTGCCTATGTCATAGTTTACAAGAAATTTATATTAAGGTATGTTTCTAGAAAACAAGATCATGGTAAAAAGAGCTACTAAAGAAGTTTTTTACGTGGAACTATATGTATTTGAGGCCTTGATAAATGATAATTTTTTTTAAAACCTTAGGAGAAGAATTTACCTTGATAGTCTAATGACCAAACCTTGAAATAAAATTACTAAGAATTTAACACAAGAAGGGTAAGAAGGAGAAGTTATTATGAGTACATGAGGATGAAATAGACCTTTTACAACAGGATTTATGAAGAAATGAAAATTAGTGATGACTATGGAAGAAAACATAAAGAATGCTCAAATCAAGTACAAGCTACCCCAAGAATAAAACATGGTTCTAGAGAAGAAAACAATGTATTATAAGTCCAAACCTATCCAATGATCTATCAAGATTAAAGATAAGGTGTTAAGTGATGTCCTAGGATGCTAATAGTGGGTAAGAAGGTTAAGAAATAGAGGAAAACATAAAAACCCTAGAAACTTAATTTGAAAACCTAATAAAGACATAAATGAAGAAAAGTGATAAATGAGTTGGGGGAAATGTATTAAGAGTTTGAATAAGAAAATTGGTGGAAAGAAAGAAATTAATAATGGGTGGATAGAAATGTATTCAGTTCCTAAAGAAAGTTCTTGAGTCATTATAAACTATAAGGTTTTGGATAAAATAGGGATACTAGGAAGGCGAAATGGTAAGAAGGAAAATATAAGGATTTGTGCTTATAGTTGGGAGCTAAAATTTTGAAAAAAGTTGTATTCCTTTAAAGGTTATCCAAAAAGGTAAACTTAAGATTCTAAGTCCTTGTGTAGTGTCTTGTACAATAAGATTTGATGAAAAGAAGGGATGCAAGCTTACTAGTAAGGTCAAACAAGTGAATGATATCTAATGATGCCTTTATATTTCTTGAAGGTCCTAATCATGTTTGTAGGATGAATTTTATAAAGTTATATGTTTAAACATACTTGAATTAGTCTTGATATGTAATTTGTTAAATTTGATGCATTGTAACAATTCTTGATTTGGCATATTTTGAGGAACTTGACTTGAATCTAAAATTTGTTGTTGTGTATGAAATTGGTCCACCACCCTCCTCTGCATAAATTGGTATCAAAGAAGGTTTTCTCTTTAGCATTTTTTTTTGAAAAGAGAAAGTTGAGTTTAAAAGTGGTAAGCAAAGAAACCTTAGCTTTTGAAGGCTTAAAGAAGAAGTGAAGAATATATCCAAGGTGGAACAAACTTGGAGGTTGAGAGAGAAGAAAATAAGTGCCAAAAGACCAGTGAGTCACGGGGTGAGGTACTGGAAATAACAAGGTGAAAAATAATTGCTTATGAAGAAGAAATAGCGAATAGAAAAGAGAGAGTTAAGAGAGAAAAGAGAGTAAGATGAAGGGTTTCTTTTCGATGGTTACTACAGTAAGTTGAAGGAGAGTGTAAGGAAGAAGAGGATGAAAAATGAAGAGATGATTTTAGAGTTTAGAGAGATAGAGGAGGATTTGAAATTAATGATAGAAAGAAATAAGAAGGAAAGAAAAGTTCTTGGGTGGATTATGAAGAAAAGAGTACAATAGTCCATAGAGTGGCTTGTTGAAAAAGGAAAAAAAGTAATTAGTTTTTGGAAAAGATAGGAAAAAACAAGAATAAGATGTATGAAGATAAATTTTTCTATCCAGTAAGTGGGTATGATGCTAGGTGAAGAAGAAGAGAAAAATAGTGAAGAAGAAGGATAATGTAAAGAAGATGAAGAAGAGCTCTTGAAAGGAGCTTCTCAAGAGGATATGTGGCATTCTAATTTTTATTCTAAGGTTTCCTTTTCATGTGTGAATGTAGGTGAAAAAAATAAAGATATGAAGATGAATAAAAATGTATTACAAAAAGACATAAAAGACCAAAAAGCTAAAGAAGAAATAAGAAATGAATAAGAAGATGAATTTACAACAGAAGAAGAGCTGATTTGGAAAATAATCATGATGGAATCAGAAAATTTAGACTTGTTTGAAGATGAATAAGAAAAAAAAACTAGAATAAAAAGAGCATATGAAGATTCTACATGGTGAAAAAAGTCAAAGAAGATGAAGACCAAGTTGAATCAGTTATGAAGTAGCCATGGGAAGATGAAGACCAACATGAACCTGATTTCATAGATTAGTTGAGAGTTGAAGGTGAAAAGAAAAGAAAGAATGAAGAAAGAGACAAGAAAGATGCATGGAAAGAAATAAAACAATAAGATGAGAAGACAAAGCAAATAAATAACAAATTCATGAAATATGGAGCTGAGCATAAGAAGAGGAGAAGCAAATCAAGAAAGAAAATAAATTAGAAAACAATAAAGAAGACTAAATGTTTGAGTAGGAGCTCAAATATTCCCACTTGGGGAGTATGATGCAGGAGCATCATTTCTTGTTAATTATCAAAGTTTTGGTTTTCACAAATATGTCAGTGTGAAGGTCCTCTAAGGTTTTCAGGATGAATTCTAGTCCATTTGGACCTCTTTTGGTATGTAATAATGTGATTTTAGAGTTTCCTCCAAAACCAATATTTGAATATTTGAATTTGTTAATGTTGTGTCTAGGGGTCTAGGTGATAGGTTAGGTGTTAGGAATTAGTATTTACATTGTGTACGATAATAATTACATTGGTAATTATTATATATTTATAGTTTATATGTGTTATTAATATATTATTGTTATATAAACAATAATATATTATTGTTGTAACACCTGTTGAGTTGTGTATTGGCTATATATACGAGTAATGTAATTCAAGATGTTTCAATAATACAATCACAACTAAATAGGTTTAATTGTTTAACACCTCCCTATTTTGTAGGAGGTTGTTTTGGCTATGTATATGGCTATATAATAGCCTGTGAATGTAATTCAAGATGTTTCAATACAATATCAATTTATTTTTTTTACTGAAGTGACAATATTGCTGATCATGTATTTCTTATGTATGGTGTGAGTATATGATTTTCTACACCCAAAACGAATTAGGTTTCCATTTTCTCTATGCTTTGTTTCGAGTGTGCTTCGAGACTTTAAGAACATGTTCTTGAAATTGCTTTGAGTGGTGTGATTTATTGTTAATACTGGAAAATAATTGTATAAGAGAGTAGAAAACTACGGAGATCCTCTAAGGTTTGTGGTAAGCCTAGAGATCCTCATGAGTCGACTGCACCGCATACTTTGTGTGGAAGATGATCGGTCGCTGAATACGTTCATTAGCAATGGTGATCATGTGCAGTAACAATCACAACTAAGATCAAGACAACAAGATCCTATGTATAGTATGATACAACACAATACATTTTTCCTTTCGATTTCTTATTTGGAATTTCACATTGTGGGGGAATACATACCAATGTTCCATTCCCATTCTACACCCAAAACGAAAATACTTACCGAGTCAAGGAAAGCTTCCAGAAGGGTAGTGGCATTTTTCTATCTTCTCAATGTTTTCTTTCGAGATCAAGTGGCAATGTTGTTGCATCAATGACAGAGACTACGATTAAGAACATTACGATTCTTATAGGAAGTAATGTGAAATTTTTTTTTATTGTTTTAAAAGGCAAGATATCTTCTATTGTGCGGTTTTGATATAATGCAAGTTGTGTTTCCTACATAATTCCCATAAAGATGTATAAGCATAGTGATGAACAATAGCACTAGAGTAAGTCACCATGGATCTTGAAAGGATTTGTGGGAGGATCCAGAAAACCACACGAGGTGGACAAGTTGATGAGGTTCCCCCTACCTGTCACCTCAAGGTTTGTGGTGGAAGCCTATTTAAAACCATGGAAGGAGAGAGCCTTTCTTTTTTGGATCAAGGTCATGAGTCACAAAGTTGACATGCCAAGTAGGATGATTGAGCATACTCAAAATAAGCAAGAACAAAATTGAGTGTGTGGATGTTTTGTAAAAAGACAAAGGAGAGTTATTAAACACGCATTGATCATCCCTTGAAATGAGGGTGTCATTCATATTTATAGTGTTATGAATGTCCTTTCATCTCCCCCACATGACCTTTCACCTTCCTTCGTGATGCGGGTATGACATTTCAAATTCCTACGAAGGTCTTTGATGTTCCTCCATGTTTGTGGGATGAATTTGATCGTAATAGGTGTAAATAGAATTAAATTAGTTTTTGATATGTAATTTTTTACTTTTAATGAACTTGAATGAATCTAAGCTTTTTAAATTGACTCCTCTACATCGAAGGCACCGTAATATTTCCTGGGAAAGATAAAATTTGGTAGGAAATTCATTCCTAATTTTTTTGGGACTAGTCAAACCTATAAATCAAATGCTTTTCAAATGATGTTCCTTCATCACATGTGACCTTTCACCTTTCACGCACGTAGCATTTCCGTGGTTCCTACGTGTGATCGCCCTCTTTAAAATATCCAAATCAATAACATTGAGAAGTATGTGACATCATTTCAAGATTGTCACACCCAAATTCTCCTCTTAGTGCATGATATCATCTTTGAGTCACACGACCGCATTCTCGTTGTATGACCAAACTATAAAGCACGTCTACATCTTGACCTTCGTGTCGTGTAACTATATTTTGTGGTCGCTTTAGGTCTCCATGTCGCGTGACTTACAATTCAAATTTTAGAGCAGGTTTCATGGAGGAATCAGATAGTTGGAGTAGATTCCAAGTTTCATTTAGGGCTCCACATGTCAATTTCAATACAATGCTAAGTTCATGCAGATTCAAGAGGCATGTTTTCCCGAGATTAAGACCACTTTTCTTCAAGGCATGTGCTTGAATCCATGCCCAATTATCCTAATGCTTGAAGGCTACCGGGACTTTGTCATCTAATAGAAAAATGAAGAATGTCCTATGAAGATCTCCAAATTGTTGTCTAAAATTTCACCTATTTGCATATTTTTTGAACAACTCATCTAAGTTAGGACTTAGAAAAATTTTACTTAGGAAAATACACTGGACACTAAGTCAAATATTATCCTTAGGGTATATCCAGAGTGTGAAAATGCAAAGGTGTTCAAAAACGGGTTCTCCTAAATTTCTAAATAAAAGAATGAACACTCGTAACTTAGGTTATTTTTGAAATAGAATTACTTATAAGAGCATATCACATAGATTTAAAATACCTTCACTCCAGAATTAAGGAATTAAATCTTCCATGGGCACAAATCAAAAGCATTATAAATCCCAATCAACGATCTTGTGGGGTTTCTTGTTAGAGTGAAGGTCACTTCAGAAACATGTATGATGTCCCTTTGTACATAGTTTTTAGAAGCTCCTCGTATTCATTTACAATTCAAATTTTAGAGCAGTGTTTCATGGAGGAATCGATAGTTGGATTAGATTCCAAGTTTCATTTAGGGCTCACATGTCAAGGAAGGTGTTTTCCCGAGCACCACAATATTTCATACCCGTAATTTTTTTCATAAAATTGGCGAAGGATAGGATCCGTAGAGTGAGCAACAAAAGTGAGAAGATGAGTGCTTTGTAGAATGGAGAGACATAGTGTTTCATGGACTTAGAATATATAACATTCCATAGAGTTTGACATTCCACGAGAATTGAGGATGACATTTTCCAAGTCAAAATTTGTCACGTGAAGGGAGAATGTGCCGTAAGGCACCACACATAAAAGTAACGTATGTTGAAAGATACTAAGGTTGGAAGCCATGAAACTTCATCCTAATGTTTCACAATTTTCCCACATCACGTGGTTTGTGGGTTCCCAAGGTCCGCGGAATGAAGGAACATAGTCACAAGTAAAGTGTCCCATAATAGAGAATAGAAACACCTTTGCGTTATAAAAGGAGTGTCAAATGGATAAAGGAGGAAACATTCAACCACTGCATGACATAGGAAACTTCACTCATCACTTAAGGAATACACGAGGCTATGAAAACCATAGATCAAAGTAAGTCCAGAGCCACAAGCGAAAGACACACCTATTCTAAACCACAAAATCAACCACCTCAACCACCAAATTTGAATGAAGTATGACATCATCCCGTGTAGTCCGATAACATGTAATTTAATCAAGGTACTTTGTTGTTGTGGTTGGATATTTTTAAATGGCGCCTATGCTTGTACATGTCAACACTACAAGAAATCATGATATTCATACTTGTTCAGTAATATTTTAGGGATTGGTACTCCAAGATGGCGGTCCTTCCATTCCATTCCCCCTCTCTCTCTCTCTATCTTCCCCATGATTTCCATAAATTTAATTACTCATGTACTTTATAGGGTTCTTCTCCTGTTTTCTTTCTTTGCATATTCTCGCAGCCTCACGTTTGTGAACTAAAACTTCATGATTTTGACCTCTGTAAGTTGTGAATGGAATATTCTCTTTCCTTGAATCTGTATGTAAAATTTCAAACTTTTATTAATGCAAGTGTGGCTTTATTATTTCCTTCAAACATTCTGTGTTTGGCATGAATATCTCTGCGCCTTTTACATATCTCATGTTATTTTCAGTTGCTCACATTAGATTCATGTGTATCCTTATGATCTTCATTCTACAAACTTATATATGTGTCACTTAGAGCTGGAGAAGCTCCACTTTTCAATTTGGTGCTATCATCACCTCTTTTTAGCTTAGGATTTCATTTTCATCTCTTTCCTCTTTCTCTCTAGTTCCTTAGATGTATTAGTGTAGATTAGCTGTAGGAGTAGTTTTAGCATTAGATTAGATTGCGTTCCACAGATTCTCCTAATTCATGAAACAAAGGAAGATGACCTTCTTTGGGGTTTGTCTCAAGCCACAAGTCCCACACTTGAAGACAATCCCATGTTGGCCTAAAATTCTAGATCTTCCATGATTCAGAATAGGGTGCAATTTTGAGCTCTAATAGTGGTGGAAGAGGAAGGCTCTAGAATTGAAAGATTATAGAAAGGTGGTAGAAGATGGAAGGTTCTAGAATTAGAGTATTCTAGAAAAGGTGATAAAAGATGGAAGGTTATAGAATTGGAAGATTCTAGAAAAGGTGGTATAAGATGGAAGGTTCTAGAATTTGAAGATAATAGAAAAGGTGGTAGAAGATGGAAGGTACTAGAATTAGAAGATTCTAGAAAATGTTGTAGAAGATGTAAAGTTGTAGAATTGGAATATTATAGAAAAGGTGGTAAAAATGGAAGGTTCTAGAATTGGAAGATTCTACAAAATGTGGTAGAAGATGGAAAGTTCTAGATATGGAGAACTCTAAAAAGGAATTATATTATGTTAATGATGACTAGATGAGAGATTAGTTGAAATATTTGTAAGAGAGGCTAGGAGGGTAGTGTAGGTAGTTGTCTAGGAATATTATATTCCTAAAATATGAGATGTTGTGATTAGTTGATTGATTAGGTAAATTAATCAAGATAAAGGGATATTGTGGGATGTTATAAGGTTAGATGTGATGAAGATATAATTAATAAATGGGATTATTTTAGGTGTATACACCTTGAACACCTTTGAAAAATATTGGAGTGGCTTTTCCATTGCTAAGACACGGTTCTAAGACCTTTGAGTTCTTGTAAATGAAGGAAGATATATTATTTGACCTAGTTGAGTACTTGAAACTTGTACTAGTGACTATTATAAATGATATGCAAGTACTTTAGATTTATTTTGGAGATTCTTGGGTACTTTAGCATTGATATTTTTAATAAGAGCTCATGAGAGTGTTATGTGAGTTATGAAATGACATTTCCTTACTTATATAGGCCTTTGTAGGTGAAATGTCATGCTAAGGACAACCCTAAAAGATGAAATAACACATATAATGCATTTAAATTAGAAAAAGAGTCATTAGATAAGAGGGTCTAAGACCATATGGGTCATCCAAGATGGTATTCCACTATGGACCCAATATGAATGGTTTTGAATAGGAAAACGAGGATGTAAAATCAAAATCTTGGGAGTGATGCACAAAGATAAATAGATACTTTAGTTAATTAATATTTCTTAGATGAATGAAAAATACAAGTATAGAAATGAGAAAGTCGAGAGAGAGATCTAGAAAGATGTACTAATTAGACTTTAAATGTGAGCATTTGTCTTCGCATAGAACACATCCAAACTCATCATTTCCAAATAATATGTTGCCAAAGATGAGTTCCCAAAACCCTAAGGTTATGTGTTCAACTAAAAATTAGGTTCACAAAAATGTTTAAATAAATTAAAGAAAAATTGTCGTATAGTCAAAACTAAAACTAATAATTCGAAACTAATAAGTGGAAATCCTAATTAGATTTTAACTATCCTAATTTGGTAACTTAGAATAACTATCTCATTCTCTATATAGAAAAATAGGAATTTTGAACTAGGGTCACATAATGTGAAAAAATATGCCCATATTCTAGAAAAATATTGAAATGTAGTCATCAAGTTCCTTAAGAATAAATTATGGTCTAGAAATGTGCGTAGAAGATAGGTTTTGCAAATTCCAAATAGGTATAGGTCTAAATATATGTGCCTTAGACTATTTTGAGTTTGAATTTACTTAGTAGCTACACATGCATCCATGGCTATTGTATTAATCTTTCATGTGTATTTTTTCTTTGATATGATCTTATATTTTATGGATTTAACTTGCTACAATGACTTGACATAAGATAAAATGTATTTACCATGTGCCAAACCCTACCTTTTTATCATTTTAGGATAAGAGATCTTTAAAACGGGTTAGTATTTTATGTTGGATTAGTTTTAACACATCACATTGATGGTTTAATGTTTCCTAAATACTAATATTTTGAAAAGGGCTTACATCCATACAATTATATCATAATCCTATGATGAGATACACACAAAGTGGTAGATTATAAAACTTAGAATGAAATAATTGATCTAAATTTGACACTTGGTAACGTACACTTTAATACATTGTATGCTTCAAAATACTACTCTTGAGTGATATAGAGTTGCTCTCTAAATATTTTAGAAGGCTACACTCTTTTTGTGCAGTGATCTACAAGGAGTGAAGTGTTTCCCAAATAAATCAAATGGTTTAGGGTGTATTTTTATTCATATAAGACTTTTCATTAGTTTTCCTACTTAATTGACCCTAAAATCCTACTAAGGATTACTAACACAAATAAGCCATTTAAAAAAAAAAAAAAGAATGTTGAAAGGTAAGGGTTGGGTTTATAAAACTTGGAAAAAATTAGAACTGAACTTGTCCAAGGGTTTCAAACCTCTTTAGAGGTCATTAAACCTGAAACAAAAAGATGGAGAAAGTTTGTTAATATGTTTAAGAATTACTTATTCAAACTATAAGTGGTTATGTTAATGACAAACTACAAAATGTGGACAACATAGTGGATTAAAGAGTGTTTGAAATAGGGAAATATGCTTGAATGAGGTTAAATATGCATTAATTAACCGAATATCAATACATTGCAAAAAGTTTTGACTCTAAAATAATTTATAAAGGGGACAACTCATGAATACTTGCAACACATTGCAATATTCTTCCATTTTTTAAATACTTTGCATAAGGGGCATTAGATTCATAATTTATGTTGGGAAATTAGTGCTTAATGGTAATTTACTCTGTGGCAAATTAATTATTAGTGATTATATAATGGTTGGAAAATTATTTGTTTTAAAAACTCATATATATATTATGATTTTGGCATAATATTATTGTACATGAGCATTGAGTTATTTAACCAACTCACTAATATAGGAGATAGTGAGGTTATTGTGGGAGGAGTTGTTAGAGAAACCTCCTTGAATATATGAGTTGTATCTCCTATATATTTATATGATTTTTTAAAATAAATTTAATAAAATAAATCATATTATTTTTGTGTTAATCTCTCGACCAAATTATCATTTGGTATCAAAGTTATGTTTTGATCCTCTCCATAACGGAATTATAAATGGTTGTGTAAGGGGCTGTCATACTCATATTTTCCCATGTATATGGTAGCTTTTTTATGTGGTTTTTTAGTTAATAGTTTCAAAACTATTTTGCATTGTTTAATATTCTTAGGATATTTTTGTAGTATTGAATGTTCATTGATTCGGCCTTGTGATATTTTTCTTAGTTCGGTAGAACGTCAATTCTTCTCCACCTAGCACCAAGTGATTATACCAAGCCATGAAATTAAGCATCAAATGTTGTTCACAAATATTAATTTACTTATACATACAAAGATTTTGTTCAAAAGATAAAGGTGAAGAAATTGTATTTCCAAAATTTCAATTGTTGAATATTACAAGATTTATAATAGAAAATAGAACGAGATTGACATCATTCGCTACAAAGAAGATTGTTTTAAAAAGTATCCTCAGTTTAAAACAGAGTTTGGTGAATGTTAATAAAAAATTAGCCACTTGATTTGGATTTTTTGAAACATTTCAACACATTGGAGAATCTTTGCATAAGAATTGAAACTCACATGTTATTCCTTTATATTGGCTTTCATGACACCTTAGCAAATAAATTACAGATAGTTTAAAATCCACTTTACTAGAAATTTACCTTGCTTGAACCTCACTATCATGGTTTCAAACATTTTTTGTGTATCTAGATCCATGCACATATTACCAATTGACCTCTTCTATGTTATGTATCTATATGCATTATAGTCCAAAACATAGATTTGATTGGGATATCCAAATGGGATATACACTCTACTTAGGCATGATAGTTTGCACACTTGTGTGATATTTCATTCTTATGATTCTTGTTGATCTATTCGCGCTTCAAGAACTTGTCTACCTTGTTGGATTTGTATGTGCAAGTTTCACTAAAACATGAGTTCATTATAATGTTTCACTTCTTTGAAAATATAACAAAGTACAATGAGTTTTATTTGGCACCTTTGAATATTTCTATTCACCACACCTTTAAATCTATTTTTAAGAGTCTACAATTTTTGGTGTCCATCTAAATAGATTTGTGCATGGTGTGTGTCTATTCTTATTTGTGGATTTTTTCTACATAATTCATGTGCAGACCTGCATGATTCAAATGTCGGTGCATTTGATTCAATTTTATGGGAATTTATCTTCCATTTGAAATACCATTATGCCATTTCAAATACATAAACTAGGTTTCATCCCATCCCTTCTATATTGATTCCAAGTGGTCTCCAAGCATCACATCTATCCCATTATTGGAGCAGTTCTTAATTGTGTTCCATAAAAATGCCAATTGTAGATTTAAGAATAGTCAATAGTTAGCATCGACCTATGGTGACTCATGTGATCTAGAATATTATACATCTCATGGATTTACTCAACTTGTGTTCATCTCCACGTAAGACAAAGTTAAGGTTTTAATATTTTTTTATGATATTTATACTCAATGATATTTGTTTGAGTCTTAAATATATAGATATTCAATGATAGGGTCATTTTAAAGCATTTGTTATAGTATATGTAGCTTTTTGTTTAATTCTCTACCATAGTCCATTTCATTAGTGTTTTGTATTTAGTAGTTATTGTATAATATATTTAATATGTGTTTAGATTTTGAGTCTATTCTAGTCAAGTTCAAAATACATATGTAATCATCATGTGATGAAAATCCTTTATTGTTAAAGTATATTTGTGTTGAAGTCAAAAGTTTCAATAAATTTATTTTTACAACCATTGTACTTTAATGTCAATAGAGTGCTCGCTTGATTGTAAGAGTCAAAGCAAGAGTCACATTATCAATCAAATGTAGTGTCATTATTATATTCGAATAAATCATTCGAAAAGTTAATTGTTAGTCATCAAAGTGTCAAAATAAAAATTAATTTTTCCTCACGGATGTAATTTTAGTGTTACTCGATGTCTAATAAAATCTATGTTTCACATTATGGGGGATATGAATAAGCACAATGTGAAAACCAATAAGCTTCATGTATTTATCAATTGATCAAATCGAGGATGGAGGCATAAGAGGATGAAGGATAAGAAACATCCTCTTGTCACTCACCAATGACAGGATACATGAGAGAGAATATGACCATGTAGTAGGCCATTGAGTAGGTAAATAGAGATTTGAATACTTATTTTGATCAAGCATATAAGGATGAAATTTATGATATAGAGGTTGATACAAAAAGAAATATGTTGAAATCTTCAAACTTGTGATAAATCATAGATATGTAGTGTTAAAATGGCTTAAGAAACTAGTTGATGATATGAAGGATGTAAAATTAAAGAAAGAGGTTAATGAATATGGAAAATATAATGGATAATAAGAGAAAAACAAGAAAGAAAGAGTAGACATCAATGTGAAACAAACATATGAAGAAGATATACAAAAATGGAGACATGAAGGAAATGTAACACCCATGTTATGATCATCCAAATTAAGGGATTTTTTTAAAAACATACCCTTAATGTACAATTAATGCTATTAATGATTAACATTATTATTTATCTTATTGCTAAATAATACAACATTATTAAAATATTCATAATCCATCTGATAACATATGATAACCATGTGCAACTGTAAGGGTATATCCAGATCTCCACGATCTCCCTTAAGTCACTCTAACCGAGTGTGTATACTTTGTATAATTGGTTAAACCTTTTACAGGTTATGAGAACTATGTGTATCTCTTAAGTTCCTACCTAGAAGAAATTCATGTAGCTTCCATCCGGTATACGACACTAATATATTAGGGGATTAGGGGATAAACAATGTAGTAAGCTAATACATTACTTTGGCCAAAGTTTCAAGATATTCTTTGCAAGCTTAGTTTTGAGACCACACACAAGCATACAAAACTCTTTTGTCACCACACAACCATGTCAATATAGTTTTTCTGGATTCATTATTTTTTAAGAAGATGAATTAGTTAAGAAAAAGGAAGAGTTCACTACTGGCTTATTTCCCTCAATGAAGAGAATCCCATCCATACCATCTTAGGATTTCTATGGGAGAGAAAGGGACCACGTAATGATTACCCATCATTATGCCCTCAAGACCCTTCTAAAAGGAACAATAACCAGATCGTACCAAGCCAAGAACATAGATGCTAATCAAACATCACAATCAATAAGATGAAAGCAATTTTCCAGAATAACTTTACATAAAACCTTTGCAAACAAATGAGCAACAATATCATATATTATTATGGAACTCAATGAAATACAATGAGAATGGGCCTTGCTTATATAGGTACAAAATAACAATCTAAGAACCAAATCAAGGTCGTGGATCAAGCCATAAATCATGAAAAGAACTAGTCAAGTCCATAGATTTATGAGAGAACTAGACATCAAGGATCTAGTCAATACCATAGATCTAGGAAAGAACTAGTCAATACCATAGATCAAGGAAAGAACTATACCTAATAACTAGATAATATCTCCTAATATCTAAATAAATAAAAAGAAATATCCACACACATAAGTGGGTGAGGATAAATACAATAAATGTAAATAATGTACCTAGGTGAACTTGCGCTAAGGTAAATACCTACTCTAACACCTTCCTATAGCCATCCTAAGTTGGAACGAAGCTAAGATTATAGTGAGATTACACAAGATCATCATGGCCTATGCTCCTATACTTAGGTTACCTTAGTTAAATCATGTAACCAAGTCATCCTTAGCAAGTTATTTAAAAGTAATATTTTTAAAATACTAATAAGTTTCCCATAAGAGGATCTTAGTAACTCAACAAGTTACTAAATAGTATTAGCTCCTCTTGTCGTATTTTCTACATATTTGTAATTTTTCTTATGAATAGAATCATTATATGTTTTCCATACTGAGTCTTTTAGATATATTTACTTGTCAACATCAGTTCATTACTAGTGTAAAGTACATAATCATCTTTATTACATTTCCTATGTTTCATTTTAGTTTATATTTCGTCATTCATCTTAATTTTATTATTTTTTCTGAATTAATGATATTGTAAATAATCACATACTTAAGAATTTATCAGCTTACTTGATAAATCAACTTATAAGTAGAATATCTATATTTTCAGCTCATACAATAAGATAAGTCATAAACCATATTTCAAATAAGGACAATTATCCCAATATCCATTAATAATTATATACAAAATCAGCAAGTATAATACATTGGGTCTCAATTCCCTTTTTATGATGCAATGATATTTCAATTGCATTATCTATTGATTACAATAATTATTTTTGGATTTATATCACAATAAATCAAAACATAACAACAATCAAGAATATAATCCAATTAGTTACTTCAAGTATGTCGGCCTTTCCTGCAAAACTGTAGGAGAGAGATAGATATGGGCCAATTCATATGAACTACTATGAGTCTACATACTCTTAATAAATGTTGTGATTATAATGATATAAAAGAATAATAGATTGGTTAAGAAATTATCCTCTTAATACCCATAATTTATATTATGAAATCTACCCAATATCATATCATAATGAGACTTCATAGTTATATCTAACATTATTTCCACTATTAATGTTTACAACTAGCCTAAATAAAACTCAAACATTTAAATAATAATGGAACATTTACTGCATCTCAAACATCAATTACAAATGTAATAAATCACAATATTTTCCAACTTCTTGTTATTAATAACATCAAGAATGTTCCTAATCTAGGTGGTCAAAAATGACAACTAAATTCTTAAACAATAAAGTTAAACTTCATAAAGTTATAACAATCATTCAAGCTCAACTAGAACATTAATTAATTGCAAAACAATGAAGTAATTTCTATTTTAGAGAACTTTTTAGATGACTATAGATATACTCATTGTTTACCAGAAATTCATCAATTCCATGTAAGGACTCATTCAGTCAAAATAATAGTTAACCACAATATCTAGCCTCACGATGGGAGAGATAGTATATTGATAATAAAAAATAAACATCAAATGGATTACATATCTCAAGAATAAGTAAAAAAGAGGAGACATAAACCAAATCAGTCATGTTTAGCTATCCAAAAATTCGAACCAACATTCAAATATAACAACATAAGTATTCCAAAAATGTCTCAACTAAACTCATATATGTTCATAATGATAAAAGTGATTCCTTCACTATGGTTCACCATCTATGGAATTGTACATTGTTCCTACAATTCCATTTTTCAAACAAAATTGAAGCAATAATTATCTAAAATGTAAGTTCAATCTACATTTTCCAAAACCTCCATTCTTTTGAAGTTTCTGTTAACCCACAAAATTACTGCCATATTAGAACTAAATCCATTAATTGTTCCCAAATAGACAACTAAGGTACAACCATAACCCATGATTCCTAACAACCATTTTCCAAGTTTAAAATCCACACAAGAACTAAATCGACTAGCTCAATTCATCTATGAGGGAGTGGAAATTATAATCATCAATCCATGATTTTAAAACCATATTTCCCAAAAATCATACTTGGTTATAAACATAACCCCAAAACACGATCCTTTCAGATTTCACATAATATCTAGAAAATAAACACATTCCTTTCTAGATTTCATAAGTAATCAAAGCCCAAAACATTTTTAGAAAGGTAACAACCATGCTCTAAAAAGAGCTACAAAAGTAAACAAATTTACTTTTAATGAAACTATATCTCCTTATTTATTTTTACAAATCATGCACACTAATCCAAAATTCATGACCAAAACATACCCAAGAAAATAATAACAACAATGCTCTAAGAAGGAGATGAGATAATCTAATCATTTTTTTACACTTGACCCCTTATTCACTTTCTAGATCTCATATATTGAAAAAAGCAAAATGTTTACAAATTTAAAATAATAACCTAGAGCCAAAAACACATTCAAATTTCTCATACTCATCCTAACCAAATTCGTATTTAGTTATTTCATTAAAATGATAGTTAAAATAAAGTAGAAAACCCATGCCCATATTTTGCTTCTAGTCTTCTTTGAAATCTGTTTCTAAGTTGCAAAATTTCAATTTAAAAGCTTCAAAACACTACCAAATCTTCCAACAACATATTCATATAGTAAAAATGCCATGTTTATCAAGATAACAACAAGAAATTTTCCACACAAAGTGTAACGCCCAAACTAGTAATACGACCAAAACACGAACACTTTTTTTTAACTTGCAACAATAACACTTATCAACATCACTTGGGCCCACATAATAATAATACAATGCCTGAACCAAAGCACAACATGTGTCACTTCACATGTATCTCCAAATAAGGAGATGATGATGTCAACTAAACATTATAAAGGAAATGTATAATACTATCAAGATATAAAATAGATTGTCAAGGAGAAATGCTACCGATAATTCCACTTATCCCTCCAATAAGGAAGGGAGAATAGCCTTCGATTCCTCTAAATAATTCATGCAACTACACATGAAAACACACTTATCCCTCCACTAAGACTAGTCTAAACCTACCTTTGTTTTCTCCTAAAATAAATAAGAGACCCCATACACCATAATAACACTTATCCCTCCACCTTTGGAAATGAAAGTCCCCAACATACACACATACGAAGCATACTCATACATACAAGAAATAAAACACATCAATCAAATGCACATGCATTCCAAATAGAAACCAATTAATTCCACAAAGGATTAACATTAAGAGAGAGAAACTAACATTTAATCATATATGCATCACCATGTCAAGCCTTCATATGAGGCTTGAAAGAGAGAGGGTTAGGAACATTCACAAACATTAGCACACACTATCAAGCCTCTAATGGATTGCAAAGGGTAATAAGGTTAATCCAAACCACTTATCACTCCACTAAGGTATGGGGCATAAGTTCTTGGTTCCTCAAATAAAATAAAATGCATTCCTCTTATCCCTGCACTTGGTTTATTTCAAAACCCACTTATCACTCCACTAGAACAAAGCCCACATACCTTTGGTTCCTCCTTAATTTCACACAAGGTTTACTTTAGTTTTATCATTACTTATTCCTCCATAATGATCCTACCTTCCCCATACACACAACATGCTTGTTAGTCCCATAATGACAACTAAACAAGTATGTGACACATAATAAAACCACATTACTACTAAAATGAACAAATAAACACACGTATCCCATTAAATGATGCCAAAAATATAATATGAACTTATAAGAATAAGAAGAAAGAGAGTGAGGTCTTTGACCATCACTATGCATATCTCATGGTTTGCACTATATTCAAATAAATCCTTTGAATTAAACATGGGTTTAAGGAAATAATACTCACTCAAACACACAATCATGGAATAAGATGTCAATAACAAGCACCCAATTTCCCGAATGAGCATGTAGTCATACAAGGGTGATTAAAAAAATATATAACCTAGATGGGGTATAGGGGTGTTAATGTTAATCTAACTAGGAGGACTAAAATGTTGTAATAAAAGGACTAAATCAATGTAGAATAAATGTAATTAATTACTCTAAGTGAAATGAAACCCTAAATGTGTAAGTAAAGGAGGAAAGATGACTTAGCTGATTAAAGGTGACTGTCGCACAATGTCGCAGATCTGAAACATAATTTGAAAGTGCAGACGATCACTTAAGGACCCTGCGAAGATTAGATCTGGAAAATATGAAATGACTAAGGCACTAGGAAGGGTACTGTGGTGCCTTGGTGTGCCCTGGTCTACAGTTTGGGCACTCTGATCTGTGTAAAAGCTCCAAACCCGATTTTGGTATGGTCATAAGTTGGTTCAAACCTTACATGTCTGCATGACCGGATTCACATGATGAGTTGTATGATGACCTGCAATACAAGAGGAAGTATCAAACCCTAGAAAAATAAAGATGTAAATGAATGGGTCAGGCTGACCTCAATCATCAAACTAGTGGTCTTATCACTAAGCATTGCACTACATTTCAGAATGGATGTAGTTCTGGTGAGTTTGTGCATGTCATGCTTTAGGTTCTCTCGTGCCACGCTTTGTGAAGTAGCAAGTAATAATAACTACAAAAAATGTGAATAACATGTGTACATGTAATAGAAGAGAATCTCTCCCCCTATGTAGTGTGTTTGATGTAGATCTCCTAGCCTTGATACATGGCACTATGTGGATGTAAGTGGTTCAATGGATGCAACTCTAGATGGAGTGATAGTAGTATGTGATGCTAGGACCCTCATTATGATCTAATAACTTTATATTTATAGGCCTCTCAAGCTTAATTTCGTAATTAATCCTGACAAGGCTGACTAGGAAAAGGATAAGGATGAAAAATGGCTAGAAAGGCCCCAAAAAGAAGCGGAAAGGATGTGCATAGATCGGGGTACCTAGGGTGGGACTAGGGCGCCTCGGGGATCCCTAGTACAGATGCATCGAGGTGCCCTAATTTTGGGTTAGAGTAATGAGGTAGTTGTGAAATGGATGGATAAGTGCAATAAAATATGCGGGAATGACAAAATAAAATATAAAATAAAGATGGCCAAAAGGTGGGATTAATTAGTAATTTATTCACTTGATAATCTTCTAAATAGTAGTATAAGACCGGATAAATAATGTCTAAAGTGTATAATTTTGTGTCTACATTTTCCCCCACTTTATGTTGGTGAGCGGAATGCTCGGTAATATAATGTAGATAGAGATGCGTAATGATATCCATGTAGAGTGTACAAGAATACGTGTCGATGGACTAGACTCAAGTGTGGAATGAAAAAAAGAAAAAGGGGGAGGAACGCAGATTCTGAAGATGAAGAAAATGCACATAAAAACTAATGAGAGTGAACCTAGGGCAGAACGCGTGTGTAGCTACTGCTGTGTGTAGTGTACTTGTATGGTTAGTAAAGGAAAGTGCTCAGTAGCGGTGTGTTGTCATTGTCATTGTCACTTTTTATTGTTTTTGTTATTGCCCCCAATTTTACCGCTTATTTTCATACAAATTTGGACATGTGAGGAGAAAATGATCAAGAAGTTAGATATGTATGTATGTAAAAGTGCTATGTAAAATACACATGTGTAAAGTACACAAATGTAAAAAACACTAGAATAAAAGTGTAAATGGAACATGTGCACCTGATCAATGTCGAGAAAAGGGTGTAGAAGGATATGCTGTATTGTTGTGAGTTTTTTGGGCAATCTCACACAATCTTGGCTGAAGAAGTATAGGAGGAAATGTGCTGTGTCCTCCAACTTTAACTACTTCTGCTAAAATGTGTGAAGAGATCTCTGTGCTGTCCCAGTTTTTTGGGCAATTTGATGCCACTGGATGGAGAAGTGTGGAGAGGCACACCCAATGTAACCCCCAAGCCTGTAACTTCTCTACAAAATTGACAAAGGACACCATGTCTGTTGAGGCAGCCATTGTGTATGGAGTTCATAGACTAGTTTGAACTCACTCGCTATGTGTGAACCGTTATAAATACACTGTGTTACTAGAAAACCCTCAATGATGCCCCCTCTCTTTGGGGATATATGCAACATCACTGAAAGGAGAATGTGGCCCCAAAAGAGGACCAACCGCACTCTGACTTGTATAACTCTGCCCTATAAGGGGAAAGGGAAACACTTGGTAGATACCAAGGCGCACACAAAAGGGGATGGCTAGCCAAAAATGTTATTCCGAAAACACATTCATGTAATAAGACAAGTGTAAAATATGTAGACAATGTAGAAAATACCCAACA
The DNA here is from genome assembly GCA_018340775.1 of Taxus wallichiana var. yunnanensis. NCBI lineage: Eukaryota > Viridiplantae > Streptophyta > Pinopsida > Cupressales > Taxaceae > Taxus > Taxus wallichiana. The sequence continues at coordinate 354,083,801 of CM031242.1, read as the reverse complement.
AAGTAGTGTAAACACGTAAGAAAATAAGCATACCATACAAAACAGGTTTCAAACATGGGACATCACTCACGATGTCGCAAGACATGCAATGCCATCATGGCTACAAACAACAGACAAGTGTGCACATAAGAAAAGGGAAAAGCCATGCATACAATGGAAAATAACATAGACAAGTAGAGACAAACAAGTAGTCATAGAAACATGTAATCTTGCAAAAAACAAGCTGCATATAGAACACGTGTTAACATGTTAGAGTGATAACCAATATATGAAAATGTGTATGAACAAGTAGTATAAGATGCTAAGTACAAAATGAAACAATAACACATGGATAAGATGAATGTGGATGCCCCAATGACTGGTATAGGAAGGGTAGAAGGCGAGCATCCATGTTGCGTGTAGAGTCCTATATCTGCGATCACACTAAACAAAGATGTGAACGCACATGTGTGTATGATAATGACATATAATAAATCAAGCTAACATGTGTAGTAAAGTGAACATGTAAAACACTAGTAAGCAAGAGTAAATCACCCTATACAATGCAATATGTTGTGGATGGATGGAATGGAATGCAAGATGGAATAATAGGAGCAATGTGCCCCCCGAGTGGATGGAATGTGTATGTAGTGAGGTTCATTTTGTTTGACCCCTCAGTAGTCAAGGAATGAACCATAAACGAGAGTGCGTCATCGGGAAATGGTCGAGTAGTGTTGGTTGTATCTAACATGTTGTGATGAGTGTGTATATGTAATGGTGATGAAATACAACATGTGGAGAGATGTGCATGAACCCTATAGCCAAAGCGTGTATCACGACTTGTTGAATGAGAGAGTGATGGTTTACCCCTAAGCGTATATCACTATAGGATGAATGTATGGGGATGCAATATATATAAAGATGTGCGTGGACCCTATAGCCTAAGCAGGGACAATGACTTGTTGAATGTAAGTGTGATGATTTATCCTTAAGTGTATATCACCATAAAATGAAAAGGATGATGAGGAGACATATGGAAATATAAGTGTGGACCCTATAGCCTAAGTGTATACCACAACGTGGTAAATGCGTGAGTGATGATTTATCCCTAAGCGTATATCACTATAAGATGAGTGGATGGAGATGGGTGATGATTTATCCTAAAGCGTATGTCACTATAAGATGGATAAGAAGGGAGTGGTGATGTACCCTAGGGTGTATGCCACTACAAGGTGATAATGGGGGTGGTGATTTAGCCTAAAGCGTATACCACTATAAGATGATAAAAATGGGTGACAATTTAACCTAAGGTGTATGTCACTAATGCGGGAAATTTTGGATGAAGAAAATGTTACATTGGTGAATGTAAGGTCCATTTGATTGGTAAACCCTTGGCAGTCGAGTATGGACCGAGGAACTAGAGTGCATCATAGGGTGATGAGTGCAATGCGTAGAAAACAACATAGTGTAAATGACCAAGTGATGAATATGTGATGTAAATGTGCGTGTGGGGAAATGTAATGTAGAATTTGTAGTGTATATAGAATATGTAATGTGTGAGATGCAATAGTAATTGTATATAGAAATGGAATATGTAAGTATGATAAGATGAAACTAGACCCATATGTAATGGAATCTAGTGTAGTATGTAGAATGCATATGATGAATAAATGCTCTATGTGACTCATGCAATATAGGAAATGTAGGGTGTGTAGAATATACAATATGTAAGATGTGGTGATAGCTATATATAGAATATGTAGTGATGACATGTAAAGCTAGGCCCATGTATAATGTGACCTAGCGTAAATATGGAATGTAAGAAAGAGATGCAAAACTAGATGCAAATGATATGACGACTAGTGTAGCGTGTATGATATAGATGATGTATAAATGAATAATAGATGAGGTATGTATAGGATAATGTAGGATGTAGACTAAGTATAGAAAGGATGATGTAGGATGCGTGATGTATGTGATAGAATATAAATGTGGAGAACCTATAGTGCCGTGTGTGGGGTTCAATGTAATGGTAATCCCTCAATAGTCCAATGTGAACTGAAGCACAAGAGTGCGTCATCGGGTAACGAGGGTGCTAGAATGTATGATGAGTATACGTATATGTGAAGATGAATGCAAAGAGGAGAGGTGTGACTACGTTAAATATGAGGAAGGGGGGATTGGGTAATGGCGATGCCCCCCAAGAAATTGTGAAAGACGATTCAACCTATAAGGTCGAGGGACAAATGTCCATTAACTAGTACCGAGGATGATGAAAGTGTAGGACCACAATCCATGAGGGGGATATAGTAAATAAAATTGGTGCATGTGAATGAGAATTATGTTAATGCAAAGGATGAGCAAAGGATGCAGACTGAGATGGTGAATGACCGAAGAGAGGGCTATTGAGATGGGTTCCTAGGTAGTGCTACGAGCCAAACAAGTCGACGGGTGGAACGGGGAATAGAAGGCAGCAGATCAAATGAGAGGAGGCCTAGCTGCTCTTTGGAGATAAAAAATAATATGGATTAATACGACGACACAAGTCGTATGATGCCCTTGAATCCAATGGTGGTGTAAAAATGGTTGATCACAATATTGTATTAGTTGAGAAGGAGGGTAGTGACGATTAGATGGTAGAGAAAGGAGTTGATGATGAAGAAGGTGGCCAAGAATGTCCTGTGGTGTAGTATTGTAAGGAAAGATAAGAGGTGGAGGTATTAGTACAACTGGTGGATCAGTGAGGGGACTGGTAGGGGACGTAGATGGCGCAGGAGATGTAGGGATAGTAGGTGCATGCAAGGTAGAGACATCCTTATGTTGATTTATCTCAACATGGAGAGACACAATTCTGGATTCCATGGATTGGAACTAAACTTGTAGCACTTGTATAGCCTCTAATAGGTGTGTGTTAGATGGAGGATTCAAAGGTGAGAGTCAACAACCATGGTGGTGGATATAGAGCATACTAGAGATAGTGGTGGATTGGTGTTAACACAAAAAGGAAGTGGAGGAACAAGGTCATCTAAATTATCATCAAGAGCAGTATCGAAATCATATTGGACAATGCGAGAAATTTTATAAGGAAGGGTGTGTGGTTGGTCATCCAAATAACCATGAATGCGTAAGATGTACATGACCATGATGTATTGTTCATCTATAAAGGGAGGTAATGGACATCCTTGAGCATACCAAATAGTGAAGTTGGGTGTATAGCAAAGAAAGGAACTACTACAAATCGAATTGTGCTAAATGGCATGGGGAATGTGATATCAACACGATTAGGATCAAGTGTGCCTCCAATATAATCTAACCAAGACTGGCCAAGTGTGAGTGGAGAAGTAGTAGGATAATGCGCGAGATGGACAACAAGGTGGAAAACATGCGGGCCATAGGTGACAATGAGAATGACATAACCATGATACAAATGTGGATCACATAAAGGAGTATGAAGGTCATTGAAGTCAAAACCAAGTCAAAGGAGACCATCATGTGAACATATGGTGGTTGTACATGATGTGTTTAGTGGTATGTGTTCCTAATAAGAATTATTTATGAAGAGAGTGCAAGTGAATGGTGGACATGTTAAGGAGGTGGATGATGGCGGAAAAATGGTATGATATCTAGAGCCGGTAAAGGTCCCTGGTATGGCACGATAGTGGTAGTAGTAATGAATGGTGGGGAAGAGACTATACTAAGCATGCAAAGAATGGACATGAATGGTATGTCATATAGAAAAGGGGACAAGGGAGGAATATGAAAATCAATCAAGTATTGTGGGGTGGGCGTGGTGGATGGTATCAGAGTGTTGGTAACAACAGGAGTAAGTTGTGAAGTAGAAGGGACCATATCAACCATGCAGATGGTAGGGACTAAGTCATGTGGAGTTGCTCGAGGTTGAGAACCAATCGTGGGGGGAGAAGAAGGAGATGTATGGAGAAGTGATGTAGTGCTAGAGTTATTTATGTCCAATGCAGGAGAAGGGACTTGGGGTGCCCTAATGGTGGCAGGTGAAACTATGGGGTCAGGAGGGAGAGCTTGGACTTCTACTACAAGTTGAGCTAGGGAAGCAGGATTGATAGTGCATAAATAAGCGGTAACAACATCTTGAATGACACGAGGATCCATTCTAGAAGATGAGAGTTGAATAAATGAAGGACATGGGCTATAACCAGAAGTAGCACTAAGAGTGTCGACGAAAGCAGAACCACAACTATCAAATCAGAGTAGCTAAAGACTTGAAAAGAGTTTGTAAGAATAGAATCGGAAACGAGGCACCACGAAGTAGTTGCACTCAACGAGAATCATGATAGCTCCAAAGAATAACAAGAAAGAATTGATCACTAATGGACGAGCTTGCTCAACAGAAACAAAGCTTACATAGAGGAAAGACAACGGAGTGTCTTGGCATGCTCATAAATGAATAGTAAAGGGGTACATATAGGGTGTTGAGTAACCCTAGTGCATGACACACATGAAACCCTAAACCTAACCCTAAACCTAACCCATGTGAGATGACCCTCCAATATGAGAGGAGGACACATAGGATAACTCACACTAACACCCCCCTTCATCGAAGCTAGGGTAGTGGCTATGATGAGTCAGACGGAAGAGGAAGACACTCCTAAACAACTAAGAAAGATGTGTCAATGGGGCCCGGAAACTAAAGGCCTGATAAGGTGCCCATATACAAACACAATCTTCCTAGAAGAAGAAGAAGAAAAGAAGGACTACATAGCCCGAAGGAGATGAGTAGCTGCAGAAGAAATCACCCCAAGAAGAGACCGTAAGTGAAGAAACTTCATCTCAATGAAGGGCTTGGTGAATAAATTTACAATCTGATTAACTGTCTGAATGTACTGAATGTCAATGATACCATCATGAATAAGCTCCCATATGAAGTGCATATGAATCTCAATGTGCTTCATCTGCTGATGCTGAAATAGATTTCTACAGATAGAGATTGTGCTAGTGTTATCACAATAGATAATGGTAGGCCACCGAAAGTGGATGCCAAACTTTATCAAAATACCCTGTAGCCAAATAGCTTCTGTGGCAACGTTAACTGCTCCTCTGTATTATGCCTCTGTAGATGATATCACAATTACATTTTGCTTCTTTCTAGACCAACTAATAGGACCCGAACCAAGAGAGAAACTATAGTCAGAAGTAGATTTCTGATGATCTAAGTCACCGCCCAATCAGAATCTGAACCCAATCAAGTCAATATCAACCCCTCCATGATAGTGAATGCCATCGGTATAAGTGCCACAAACATAGTGAAGGATCCATTTAGCTACTTTCCAATGTAGCTCATGTGGCTCCTACATGAATCTGACACGATCCCAACAACATACGATAAATCCAGTCGAGTGTGAGTCAAGTAAATCAAGCTCCCCACCAATTGTCGATAAAGAGTACCATCAACCAAGGGAGTAGAGCAATCTAAAACCAACTTAACCCCGGAAAGAAAAGGAGTAGGAGAAGACTTGCAATTGGACATCTGAAAACGAGCTAGCAAATCAAGAGCATACTTAGGTTGCGAAATCAAGATTCTGAGTCAGATTGTGAAATCTAGATCCCAAGGAAGTAATGAAGCAGACCTAAGTCAGTCATGGAAAACTTGTTGGCTAAGGCAATCTTCATAGAATCAATAATAGAGGAAGAGCTTCCTGTGATCAACAAGTCATCAACATATAGAACAAGAATGAGTATGGAGTCATCTTACCATAGAATATAAACATTTGGATCAAAGTGACACCTAGTAAACCCTGATGTAAGTAAAAAGGAGTCCATCTTGGCATACCAAGCCCGAGGGGCTTGTTTAAGGCCATAAAGATACTTCTTTAACTTACAAATGAGGGAGGAATCTTGGACATAACCCGAAGGTTGTTCCATATAGATTTCTTCCTCTAGGTCACCATGAAGGAAGGCACTCTTAATGTCCATTTGATGGAATTTCCATCTGTTCACTGCGGTAATGGCTAGGGTTAGTCGAATAGAAGTCATCTTTGCAACCGAGCAAAGGTTTCAGTATAATCAACCCCAACTATCTGGGAGAAACCCTTAGCTACTAATCACACTTTAAACTTTTCGACGTCTCCATCTACTCCATACTTTGTTTGGAACACCCACTTACATTGAACGATTTTTCTTCCTTTTGGAAGAGTGGTGAGATCCCAAGTATCATTCTTCATGAGAGAGGAATACTCCTCATCCATGGCAGAATCCCACTCAGGAATACTAGAAGCCTCCCGAAAGACTATGGATCAGAAGCAAAGGTGAAGAAAGAGTGGGGTCCAACGAAATCTAAGTGAGTACGTCTCATATCCGAAGTATCTCCAACTAAATCTCCAACACTTTGCAAAGTTTTCCTAGCCCAAAGGGGACCAAGAGGATCAGGCTCAGAGTCGGAAGATTCTTCACTTGAGTGAGAAGGGACATATTCCTTGTCATCACTCTGCCGGGCGAATCAAGACTCAAAGGTCTGATTGTCAGGAGGATCAGGAAGAGGAGCACGCTCAACAACATCATCATTTGATGAGTTAGAATCTGAGTCAACGAGCTGAAGAACCTCAATAGGTGGAGAAGTAGAAGTCAAAGAAGACTCATCAAACTTAACACTTCTCTCAATATATAGCTCATGAGAAGTAGGATTCATCAATTGATATCCCTTCATGCCATTAGGATACCCTACAAAGATACAAGGTTTGGATTGTGGTTCCAAGGCCTTGTGTTTCTTCTTGGGAATTTGAGCCATAGCCTTGGATCCAAAGACTCGAAAGTGCTCAACATTAGGCTTGTGTCCAAACCAGGCTTCAAAGGGTGTCATCCCTCTTACTGCCTTGTGTGGAACATGGTTCTGAATGTAATTTGCACAATTCACTGCTTCAGCCCAATACTGTGGAGGAAGAGACTTCAAGTGAATCATACAAGTGGCCATCTCCTTAAGAGTACGGTTCTTTCTTTCTGTGACTCCATTATGTGAAGGGCTATAAACAATTGTATACTGCAAAGAGATCCCTTCAGAAGTACATAAATCCATAAACCTATTGTTTACATATTCACCTCCATTGTCAGTTTGAAGAACCTTGATAGACTATTCCGCCTGTTTCTCAACAAGATCCTTAAAGTCCTGAAAATGTTCAAAGACTTCAGACTTAAGCTTAAGAAAATATACCCAAGTATATCGTGAATAGTCATCAATGAAGGTTAGCACATAAAGAGCTCTAGTAAACGAAGGAGAAGGAAATGGACCAGAAACATCACTGTGAACAAGATCCAAAGGATGAGTGGCTCTCCAAGATTTTCCTTTGTCAAAGTTCTTTTCAGATGCTTTCCAAGGGTACAACCCTCACAAAGACCCTTAGAAAACTTGATGCGAGGCAACCCGTTGACCATTTCATTTTGGCTCAATTGTTCAAGGTAGCAATAATTTAGATGTCCAAAACACTCATGTCATAGCTTACTAACCTCATTTGCATGAGTGAGCAAGGTAGTGGGCGTAGAATCAGAAGTAAAGTGGGAGAAGGTGTACAACCGTGAATGGTGATCTCGCCTTTCCCTCAACCACTGTAGTGTCATTGTTAAGCTCACGAATAATCATAAGTTAGGACCAAATTCCACTCGCATTCCTTCACCAAGGTGAGTAATTTGGTAAACCGATAGGAGATTGGTAAAGATATCGGAACACTCAACACTTGGTTAAATGTTTCCCCATCCATCTCTACCGATCCACTACTAGAAACCGACACTGTCATGTCATTACCCATCGTGATTTGGGACATTCCACAAGGTTCGATGTTGGAAAACTCAACATGCGAAGAACCCATGTGGTGCAAGGCACCAAATCTATAATCCATGTCAATGAAGGAGTGACTCTAGCTACAAGGGCCTTTCCTTTCTTCTTATCATTTTAGCACCTTTTACATCAGAAGACTCAGCCTTCGGAGCACTTTGTTTTATGGATTCAGGAACACTTATTTTATTCTTCTCAAGTAAATGAGATAAGTGATCAATCTATTTCCAAAAATAGTGTTTCTTGTCGTGACCAAACTTCTTGCAATAGGAACACAAATACTTGCTTTTCTGTGCCTTAGGCTCAGAAGTTGAAGTGTTTGTGTCATTTTTAGGTTTGATCTTGGTTTCTTTCTTAGGTTGATCCTTTGTTTCTTTCTTCTTTTTAGTCTTCTTTCCCTTGCAATTACTTGCTACAAGGGCATGTGACTTGGACTTGAGAGACCACATTTGAATGAATTTGTCCTACTCTTGAACGAGTTGGGACAAAAACCAGTCAAAGGAGGGCATAGTCCAAGTATCACCCATTCCCAAAGCAACTTTTATAGCGTAGAAAGTTGACACGAAGACAGAATATTTGGGACCTAGCTTAGAGAGAATCGACAAGATCAGTTGAGAATATTTCTTCTCTACTTGACATCCTTTTAACAACAATCTAATGTGGAAAAATTTCAAGAAGAAGGCTTGTAGGTTTTCAAAGTCACTAGGATTTAACCCTAGTAGTTCGTTTTCCAACTCATGCGCTCTCATGTCATCTAGTTGTCCAAACATCGCATCCAATGTTTTCCACGTAGATTTAGGTGTTTCAGACGCCTCAATGTGGAAGAGCAAGTCAGGAGAAATAGACATGCAAAGAAGACCTAAAGCTTCATCACTACGGTTTAACCACTTAGATTTTTCAGGTTTGTCATCTGGTTCAGTCTTAGTTCCCATGGTGATGTGGAATAACCCTTTACCCCTTAGTTTCATTATTATTTTTGATCTCCATTCAAAAAGTTGAATGACATAAGCAAAGGAATTGAAAGTGCATCCATAGTGAGAGAGAGAGAAAGAAATGCAGAAAAGAAACATAACCACCTAGGACAATAACAACCCCTTGCTTTCGGCACTTTATAGTTTAGTTCATTGATTACAATCGGGTCCATGTGTGTGGTTGAAAACACTTGGTAACTCGTCTTGCAATTAGCGTAATAATGCGTAAGAGAGGAGACCACAACATTGTTTCGTGGAGTGCAACAAATAGGACACCGTAAAGAAGCACAAGTAAAAAATAGGAAAGGAGGCAAAAGCCAACCCTGGTGGTGAGAAAAAATGTCTCACGTCGTAAAAGGAAACCCTCACTTGCTACATATGGCGGATGCGCTCACTAATCGCAAGCAATAATAAGGGCAAAATACAAGGTTTTAAATGAACTCAAGGAGTTCGAGAGAGTCTTCTGAATGCCGAAAAGAGCTCGGAAAAAAAAAGGTGCTCAGAGTGATGCTTTGCACACTTGAGCGCACGATTAGAAAAAAACGCCAATAACGCCTAAATTTTAGCATTTGGAAACGCCCAATTTTACTATTTTGGAGCTATTGGAGTTTTTAAAAGATGATAAAAAAGGTTATTAAAGACGATTTTAATTTACTAATCGTAATAAATGAAGTTTAGAAATTAATAAACTAGACTTAATTAAATTAAATCTAATTAATTTCAAATAATAATAAAAAAACTAATTAAGATTTAATTAAAAATTAAATCCTAAATAAAAAAACTTTCCCTTTTTTTTTTCTTTAAAAAAATTTAAATTAAATAAATCTAATTTAAAAAAGGAAAAAACTTTTTTGAAAAAATGGAAAGAATTTTATATAGTGTTTTTGAAAACTTTACAAAAAACTTTCATGTTTATTTTAAAGATTAAAAAGCATGTGAAATTAAAAATAAGAATTTAAAAGTAGCTTTTTAAAAAAACATCATCACGTTTTTTGTTTTTGGAAAAAACGTAGCTTTTGGAAAAAGGATGATTTTTTTTTAAATACGTTGTTTTAAAACTTACTTACCGTATAAAAAAACTTACTAGCCATATTTTAAAAGGGCTTTGTGGTTGATTTTTAAAAAAGAATGTATTTGAATGAAATTTGAAATACTTACCAAAAAAATGGATTGGAAACCGCGTGGAGGTTTTTTTGTATTTTGGTGTCAGCAGTGCATTGAAAGGGCAACAAAGTAGTGTCGTGGGAGAGAAGTGGTCATGGCAGAGGGAGGGTCCACGAAGCAGCCAAAGGAAACACAAAAACACCAAAATACACCGTAGCAAAAAAATGGCCACGGTCCAAAAATGGTAGGGTTCTGTTGATTTCGAGGGGTTATGATAAGGGTTTTTGCAATGTGCAGGAGGGCGGGGAGTGGGCGCCTCAAACTTACCAAATAAAAACACTAACCAAGAAAAAAATAGGCACAACCGTTTTAAAAAGACATAGGGTTTTTGATGGTTTTTTTTTAGAGTTTACAATGCACAGAAGGAGTGGCTAGCAGACGTGGGAGAGCAAAGCAAAAAAAAAAATCCACACAAATACAATCCATGGGACATAAAAAAACATGGGACAACAAGAAGGCCACAGGTCCAAGTAATCCATGCAAATACAATCCAAAAACACAGATTTCCAAAAAATAATATATTTTAGTAGAAATCTGAATAAAAACTTAAAAGGAACCAACCTCAAGATAACGTTTTCCACTAAATACGACTGTAACCAGTGAAATCCAATGGTGAAAAACGTAAACCTGCACATGCATAAAAAGGCACAAAAAATGACACAACTTTCCGAGAAAGCTTGTTAGAGAGATTAGCAAAATAATTCCAGAAAATAGTGATTAAAAAACTTGCATGCAGAGTGAAAAAAATGAAACCAAGAAAGAGTAATCGCAACTAAAAAATAATGAGTGCACGTTTACTCGATCTCAGCTCTGATACCATGAAAATATTTTACGAGAATCGAATCAGAAACGAGGCACCAAGAAGTAGTTACACTCCAAATGTAATCGTGATAGCTCCAAAGTGATAGCAAGAAATAATTGATCAGTAATGGAAGAGCTTGCTCAACAGAAACAAAGCTTGCATAGAGGAAAGACAACAAAGTGTCTTGGCATGCTCATAAATGAATAGTAAAGGGGTACATATAGGGTGCTAAGTAACCCTAGTGCATGACACACATGAAACCCTAAACCTAACCCATGTGAGATGACCCTTCAATGTGAGAGGAGGACACATATGATAACTCACACTAACAAGAATTAGAGGAAGAAGCCTTTCGTGATGTTTATCCATGATGGGAGGTGTAAATGTAAAATTCTAGAAGGTGCTAGAAAGAGATGACATGTTCACCAAAATGATTAACAAAAATTATAACCTAGATGGGGTATAGGGCTATTAATATTAATCTAACTAGGAGGACTAAAACAATATAGAATAAATGTACTTAATTAGTCTAAGTGAAATGAAACTCTAAATGTGCAAGTAAAAGAGGAAAGATGACTTAGTTGATTAAAGGTGACTGTCGCGATAGTGTCGAAGATCTGAAAATAAAATATGAAAGTGCGTATAAATCACTCGGGACTGTGGAAGACTACATCTAGAAGATCTGAAATGACTGAGGCACTTGAAAGGGTACTGGGGTGCCCCGGGCACCTTGGTTTGTAGTTTGGGCACTCTGATTTTTGTAAAAGCTTTGAACCTGATTTTGGTATGGTCACAAGTTGGTTCGGAACCCTGCCTGTCTATCACACTAGATTTTTTAGATGAGTTGTATGATGACCTACAATACAAGAAGAAGTATCAAACCCTAGAAAAAATAAAGATGAAAATGAATGGGTTAGAATGACCTCAACTACCAAACTATTGGTCTTATCACTAAGTGTTGCACTACATTTCAGACCCAGATGTAGTTCTGGTGAGTGTGTGCATGTTGTGCCCTAGGTGCTCTCGTGTCAGTTGTACTTTGTGAAGTAGCGAGAAATAGTAACTATAGAAAATGTAAATAGCATGTGTGTATGGAATAGAATAGAATCCCTCCCCCTATGCAGTGTGTGTGATGTAAATATCCTATCCTTTATGCATGACACTATGTGGATACAAGTGATGTAATGGATATAACTCTAGATGGAGTGATAGTAGTATGTGATGTTAGGACCCTCAGTATGATCTTATAACTTTATATTTATAGGGCTCTCAAGCTTAATTTCATAATTAATCACGACAAGGTTGACTGGGAAAAGAATAAGGATGAAAAATGGCTAAAAAGGCCCCAAAAAGAAGTGGGAAAGGATGTGCATAGATCGGGTGCCCAAGGTAGGACCAGGGCACCCCGAGGTGCCCCAGTACAGGCTGGGGCACCCTGATTTTGGGATAGAATGACGAGGTAGTTGCGAAATGGACAGATAAGTGTAAGAAAATATGCGGGAATGATGAAATAAAATATAAAATAAAGATGGCCAAAAGGTGGGATTAATTAGTACTTTATTCACTTGAGAACCTTCTAAATAGTAGTATAAGACCGGGCTAAATAATGTCTAAAGTGCATAATTTTGTGTCTACAAAGGAGACCACAAGAGAAAATTAAGAAAAGAGGGATTTTCCAATAAGGTACAAGGATAAATTAATTCAAATTTCCCCTTTTGATAATTTTAATCATTTAACATTATTGTTTAAACCACAATTAGGAGTATGATGAATATGTTCATCCCTTAAGTATTGCAATTTTCCCATTTAATAGGTTGAATGATCACTAATGAGGCACTACTTTATTTTTATTTGTTATAAAATTCATTTTAGTCATTTTGGCATCATACAAGGTGTATACGATATTCAACAACCATTCCAAAATCTCATCTCATTTACTCATGTTCTTATAACCTTTACATCATTACATTGACTTCATATTGAATCCCTTTTAGAACAAATAAGGTTCATATAATACTTACTTCATTTAGAGATCACGCTTCTAAGGATTATGATCTCACACGTAACAATAATTTATACCATTCCTAAGTAACTTAAGTATTATATACATGTTATAAAAGAGACATTAAATTACAATTTTATACATCCTATTACCTTCTAAATCACTTTTTCTCGTTGGGAAAAATACATTACAATGTATTTCACCCTAATTCTCATGAGAGGTCCACGTTTGAATAACTTCATTAACACCCAAAAGGGGTATAAACCATAATAATCAAAAAAACTTAGAGAATCAAATATACTTATCTCACATCTTTGCACAACGAAAGGTACTTCTTGCCAAGATAACACTTCTATTTGTGAAGAGAAAAAGGGCTTCAAAATCAATATTTTCATACATAGGCAACTTACGACATAGGTTCCATGGGTATCATTTGAATCTCTTTAATGAGATAATTTGAAGGTAAAAACAATCCAATAATATTCACAAGGCTTTGGCTACCCATTAGAGCACCAAGGACAATACACACATGAAGGATAACTTGTCTAAGGGGATACTTGAGTTATGACACCTAGGAAAGGTGATCGTAATCACACCCAATGTGACAGGGTACACATAGTGCAACCCTTTCCTCACATGAACGTGCACTGGGTTATGGACATGGTCTTGCAAGGCTTGTCCCAAGTACAAGCAAGAAAATAATTGCTTTGATAGTTTTAAGTCTTTTCTTAGCACGATAAGGGTTTTTAGACTTGACATGACTCGACTAAGAGTGAAGGTAGAAAAAATGGGTTAGATACTCATTTCGTTTAGATAACTAAGGAAAGATAAGTTCCATCCAAACATTCTAAGTGTTAAAAGGGAAATATGTGACAATTAACATCGTAAATGATTGTTTTATTAACTCTAAATCACAATACAACATTCCATTACAACTACATATAAATTTCAATATACACATGGAATAACTAAATTTTATTTTAGTTTCATTTTCTCCTTTCAAAGGGAAATAAATACAATTATTTAACCATATTACAAGATAAGTAAAATTTTAGAGTCCAAATCTCCTCATTATTTCTATTTGTTAGCGCTACCTGCAACTTGTCAAAATATTGTAAACATGGTCAGTGAGAGACATTGACATGTAATTATCCTACGATCTAACACAATTAATGGTTGCTAATATTATATTTGTATTAAAATACAACACTTTACACATACAAGAGAGGTAAGAAATACTTTTAATTTCATTTCATTTTCCAAGCTAGAGTGAGGTAGAGAGAGTAGAGAGAAATACATCATTTTGACCACAATCAAATTTTCTTAAAACAACAACCAATGGAGATTCATATCATCATATGTTGGTGTCTACATGTTTTCTTACCAGTTATTTAACTTAATAAGGGTCCATGACAATGTTTTCTAATTTTGCTACTAGTTTGTAAAAACATCCAAATTAGCCCAAGTGGCTATAAAACTATGTTCGAAAACCGATTTTCAATGGTCAAAGCACCATGAGACAAATACTATACACTCTCTTATATACATGGAATTCATTGGATTTGACAAAACTCAAAACTGGCAAACATGGTTCGAATGATGACTACTTTTCTAGAGCAACCGGTCGTAATTACACTAGTTTGACCTTGTCATCCAACGATCGGAGGCCTACAAAACCCCTTGTAAACATGTCTTGGAAATTTATTTTCTTAGAACTAAGGATTGCAAAGCAATTGTCACGGATAAATACTAGAGGTATGCAAAGGCTAAATTTCATTTCTCCACCCAGGCCCAAATTGCAAGCCCAAACCAAATTGAACTTTTAACTTTCAACATCGATGTAAGGCATCAAAAAGGTTTAGAGGGGTTACGAAAAAGGCATGAATGGACCTACGAGGTCATTTAAAGGTTTGATATAGCACTCCACATGACAGGGTACAAATTTGAAACTTGAATTTCCCATTTTGGGAACCAGAGAGGTGTTTTAGATGTTGTTGAAAATCATGTTTATTAACTTTTGCAAGGTAAACAACAAGGTAGTTTTAAACTAGGCACAATTTTGTCTCATCATTCGAGTGTTTTCCGTGATCTAGTATGACTATCCAAGATAGCCAAACATATAAGAAGGTAATTTTATGACTGGGTTTGCACTCAAGTAATATTTCTTCATTTGCGTAGAAAGGAGGAAAAATTCATTTGTTTGTGCTACAATTCATTTTAATCACTTGAAAAGTATTACTCATTTAATTATATTTTTAATATCATTTCAAAAGAGAAAACTAGGAATATGAAAATTGTGCAAGATAGGGAAGAGAAGACCATGCCTATTAACCGAACTAGTGAGAGGTTGCACAAGGTTCTCCAGAGGTTTCTATTCCTTTCCCATGAAAAACTCCATTCACCGAGGTATTTCGTCAATATACTTCCACATTTTACATTCAACACAACATTTATCCTCAAACCTTGATTGCTATTTGTCCAAAGATTGTTCCAAAATTCCCCGTTTGGCACCACATGGAGGATGTTGGCAAAGGATGTGGAGTTTGGCTTCACACTTGTAAATCTGATTTTTTATAATAAAAATATACCATTTATTCAACAAACTCTCCCTTTTTTTGCTTATCTTGCGCACATTGGAGTCCCTAGACCCATTTCTTTTAGGCATTTTAGAACAGTTCTACAAGCATCCACATTTTGTATACACCTTTATCAAGCACTTTCCACTACAAATTTTGACAAGAGCTCCTAATCTAGACGTAGGAAGGGTGGATGCAAGAAAAAGAAAGTTGTATTATTTGATTTGGTTCCTACACACATGCCTCGCTACCCATTTCCACCCCGCTTGCACAAAGAGACACCCCCACAAGGCGCATTTTCATACAAATATACCATGGTGTCTATAGTGTAACATATGAAAAAAGAAATCTATTTCAAAGCTCTCATCTTGTGTTAGATAAAGCATTTGTGCTAGCAAGAGAGGACATATTCATTTGGGCACCCTTTCAACAAACTCATTATTTGCACCTGCCGTAATCATGGCATCTTATGAAATTTCATTTCATTGAGGCATTTTCCCGCCGCTCCTCCTCTTATGATCGCCACTTTAGATCTGAAACAAAACAATAAAAAATCTTAAAACAAAAAAGAAAAATATGAACTCACCCCCCTAAACCAGCTTCAAAGGTTTTATTATTATTATTATTATTATTTATTTGTTTTATTTATCTTTTACCTACATATTTAAACTATTTTTTGTTTGTTTGTTTGTTTATTTTATTTTGATATTATTTCTATTTATTAGTTTATTTATTTATTATCCTTTATATCACCCCGCACCTATATAATATCCCCACATATATATTTATTTACTTTTGTTTTTATATTATTAACCACACGAGAAATTCTAAATCATTGTTATAGAAAGTAGGAGTTATATTTTATCCCCTTTTGCAATTATTATTTCATATATAGTCCTTTATTTTTTCTTATACTTTAAGTTATATTTTATGTATATACTTCCAGGATGTTTGAGAGTGGTTTTAAGATCAAATGCAAAATCTAGATTTTGGATGGCTCTTCCAAATTTCAAACTCAACCATTTTCAGGTTCCCGAATTTCAGACTTAACCAATTAGCTTGCAAGAATAACCCCTAAATTTAATCTAAATTTCAAATTATTATTATTGTTATTTTTATTATTAGTTTATACATTAAATTTTTATTTTATTATTATTATAAAATTTTTCACAATTACAATATGAACAAACCTAGATCGAAATTACAAAAAATGATAGCCAAAAATGCAATTGGTGCATGGTGTTGTAGCTCCACATAGGATTTGACGACAAATCACATGGGATTTGACACCTCAATCATTCAAGTAGTTGGCGAGATGACTCTCATACAAATTGGATTGGTGTAAAGGAGTGGGCATTACACAAAGTCACCAAAAACATATTTCCCACAAACTCCATGCACATCCCACAAATGAGCTCCCAAATTTTTTTTAATGCAAATGAAACAATGAGATCAATACATGCTGTTGGAGCTCAAACTTGCACCCATCCCAAATCAGCTTGAACTGGTCGTTGAGGCAACAATGGGACTATCTCCAAGTTGTGGGACCTTGCGTGCTTGAGATATACCTTCGGAGAAGGCTGTTCCTCCACCTATTTATACCGCTAAAACTACTCCTAATGCTAAAATCAAATCCTAAAATAATCATGCCAAGGGACCAAAGTTAGAAGGATATGCAGAAAGGGAAATCTAAGCTAGAAGGGGCAATGATAACACCAGAGAGAGGGTCTATTTCTCTACACGAGGGAAGGGAAGAGGGAAAACATAGGAGAGAGGGAAGACAAGCATGCCACGAGATAAGAGCCACGTAGACCCGACCTTCTCGTGCATTGACAATACATGAAAATGGAACCTAAAAGTGGGAAATATACATAATATGCGAAAGACATGAACAAAGAGGCAAGACACAATAGAAATGAGAAAAGGGTAGACATAAGTGCCACAGAACCCAATTTTATTGCTTGAAAGATGCATAGTCGATTATGTTGGTGCTCAAATTAGTTTTACCCTTTTTCCTTGAAATTATTCAATTTGCAGGCTCTGTCGTCTTTTTTATCTCCCCGTATTAATGCATGAAAACTCGTCCTTCATTTGGTTGCCATGATCAGTCCCTTCCTTTAGTTGAGGATCACTTTAAATCCAGAGTTTGTTTTCCGTCCCTCTGTCCATGTGAAATATTTGTAACTTGGGCATAAAATTGAGTTTTTCCCTTCTGTTTTTCCACAGTCATGTTTTGTGGCACAATAGGATGTACGTGGGTGCGCAAGAGGAAGAGCAGGGATGACCAATTTTAAGGCGTATACAAAAGTGTGCATGAGGAGGGAACAAAGAGGGGATAGAAAATAAGGTGCGTGCGTGGGAAGAAGGGAAGAAAGTGGGCGCGTGTGAGGAGGGCATAAAGAGGGGATAGAAAAGAAGGCACACGTGCGGGAAGAAGGGAAGAAAGTGGGCACACGTGAGGAGGGCGCAAAGAGGGGATAAAAAAGAAGGTGCATGTGAGAAGAAGGGAAGAAAGTGGGTGCACGGGACGATCAACACTCATTTGAGGATTTACCTTTAGGTCCTACCTTAGTAGTTATGCCAAGAAGACATGTGGTGAGCCCACGCTTGTTCGTGGTCTCCGCTTTTGGGAATCATCTCAAAGTTACGCCGTGGAGACATGTGGAGGTTTCCGCCTTTCCCATACTTAGACAATTTTTTCATGTGGCCGGTACAATTTTGGCAGACTATGGACACGTGGAGGGCCTAGACTCATTTGAGGATCCGCCTTAGGGTCCCACCTTAACAATTGCGATAGGGAGACATGTGGAGGCTTTTGCCGATCCACTCTATACTTAAACTTTTCAAAGCAATTTTCTAAGGCTTAGGACACGTGGAGGGACCGCACCTATTTGGGGACTGACCCCTAAATTTTATTTTGAAGAAGCGTTAGGAGGACACTTGGAGGCTTCCTGCTCACTCTACCCTTGCTTGGACTTTTCAACGGCCAAGGAAAACTATCTCGAACCATAGACACATGACGCCTTCCTTCCTGGTCTTTCAAATTTTCAAAAAATTTGCTTGGGCTAGGACACATGGTGAGCCCATGCTTATTTGGGGTCTCCACTTTTGAGGGCCATGCTAAAGGTGCACCATGGCAAAACACGGAGGCTCCCGCTGGCTCTTTTTTTGTTGAGACTTTTCAAAGGACAAAAAATGATTTTCTTGTGCCTACGACACGTGAAAGGCCCGCGCTTTTTGGAGACTTACCTCTATGCCTCACCTTAGCGGTTGTGCGAAGGAAACATGTGGATGGTTATAAAATAAAGTGGAGAAGGGGCAGAATCAACGGTTCCTATGCATTACGTTTGTTTCTACCATTTTTGCTCCAAGACTCTTGGAGATGCAAATACGCACTGTTTTTCATCATTTTTGATGAAATTCCTTGTTGTTTTTGTCTGTAAAGTGCCATTGAATGGATTCGAACTTAATTTGTGAGTCTAAGGATTGTTAAGGTTGATATTTTGAAGTTGGAATTGCTCAGGCACTTACAAAAATGGGAATTACCAGAGAAGATGGATGTGAGACAAAGTTGCAGAGGAAAGAAAAGGAAAAGGATGAAATGATGAAAGTTGTAGGTGCAAAAGATGAAAAAGGTGTTGCCTTGAGAGTGAAAAGGATTACTTGTCATATCCAACTGTGTAGAGCCTCCGAAAATGATTAAAAAGGGGATTTCTCACATGACAGAATCAAAATGATTAAAGGGACTATCAAAAAGGTTGTGGCATGACATCCTAGTCATTAGTTGAGGGTCCGAGAGACATGATCAATTCATGATTTTTCCACCGGCGATTTCGATCTGAATTTGTTAAATGTCACTTTCTGAAGAAAATTGTTAACAAGCAAAGGTCCCTCAAATATTATTTCTTTTTGGGGAAATTGAGTGAGTAAAATGTATAAATGCAATGAGAATACTCTTGAAAATGGTTGAAGGTTGAATTCTTAAGAGAAAATTTGAGAAAGTTGTCTTCCTGAGAGACCAAGCCGAGATAACATGTTATTTTCTTCTATGTTAGATTTTCTATCATGTCAAGTTGGTTACATATGTATAGCCATTGACGAGCATTGAGATTGCTCTGAAGCTTTCCCCTGTTGATGAATCTAAGCAATTTTGAAATTAATTTGTGTCCAATCTCTAGCAATTTGTGTCTGCTTTGTTTCAGAATGTCTACAAATGGTTTCTTTTTTCTATTGCAATATTACATTGAAATATTTGTGAAATCACATAGGATCTCATCCCTATGATAGTTTAATGGTATTTGTAATTTCATTTCAAGAAGATCCTTCATCTTGGATGAGATAAACAAATTTAAAATCAATTCACTGTCATTTGTTGATAAAGATTGTCTGTAAGTCTTCGGGTGTACCTTAGGCGTGATTGATCAGAGACTTTGGTGTTTAATTGAGTCTTTCAATTCAAGCCTTCGTGTTAGAGTCTCAAAGATTATGTGAAAATGTGCTGATTTGGGCCTCCATTGAAGCACACCTTCTGGTTAAAGGAATGTCTTAACTGTTATGAAGCTTTCTGTTGTTGAGTTGTTCATTGTTGTGAAGTCCCTTCAAGATCTGGTATAATCAACTTTATCCTGCTTCATCTCCCACCAAAATTATTTAGAAACCACGAATCCACCCTGAACTACGCCTGTTTGCCTTGTATATCAACAAAGGAACAAAATCTACTT
Organism: Taxus wallichiana var. yunnanensis; assembly: GCA_018340775.1. Lineage (NCBI taxonomy): Eukaryota > Viridiplantae > Streptophyta > Pinopsida > Cupressales > Taxaceae > Taxus > Taxus wallichiana. The sequence goes on along the minus strand of CM031242.1, from coordinate 354,063,788 downwards.
ACTAAAATATGCAGAACAATCAAGATTTCTTAATGTCTTCAGTAACCTTAGCCTTGTGTTGAAAGTATCTCCATCATTTAGAAGTGACAACTCTTAAGAGTTAAATCATGGAGTATTGACCGTATTTTCCCAAGGTTTTCTTCATAGAATTTGTGCAAAAGAAGGATATCTCCATCTCCTTCATCAAATAGAGGTTACACTAAGGGTCCTCTCACCCTAGTTGAAGAGGCACGGCCTAAAGTAGTGAGGACAAGTCAAATCCTCTTAAAGGTGCTATCCATCTCTCCACAAATATGAGTAACAAAGGGCCAATTAGATCTCATCCCCGCTACAAAACGACACACACTATGATCTATCTATCTCTAAGCTCCTGTTAAATCTGTGTTTCTGCTCGACTTGAAAAGGAGAATGAATTTGGATACCAAAATATTACATTCATGGCATGATGAAAACACAAATTATAGAGACTAAGTTGAAGGTCCGAAAACTCATAGGAAGTTGGCCACCATTTTATCATGGTTCCATTACAAAAAAAAGAGGGACTTGTTTCAATGAGAAGACCACTACAATTTATAGAAGAAGAAGGAGAGAAGAGGAGGAGAAAGAAGAGGGAAAAATCAGATTTGAAATCCAACCACCAACAATAAGCATTAAATTCCCACAAATATGCCTCCGAAATGCTAGAAGATTCACCTCCTAATGTCATTTGGCGTGCGAAGAAGAAATAAGGCCAAATCCAGATGAAATTTGGTGGTTGAATTGATTAGATGTATACATTAATTATCTAAGTGACATTTTCCTATTTTTTACCTATCAAATCCCACCAAAATCCACTTTTGGAAAGTCTAACTTGTAACCCACATCAATAGCTTTCAAACAAGCCTAGGCACACAAAAATAAAAGCTCAGAGCAAAATTTATGGTTGTTAGAAGATATATAGTGCAAACTAGACACACAATGACACATGACGCGTGCTAATTGGTTGAAGGATCAACCAATTGTTCATTTAATTTTTTCGATTCTACCATGTGTCATGCATTAGTTTATTACAAGGATTCGGTGCCTGTTGGCACACTTTGATAAGTTATGTGTAGCACACTTTATTCTAACATTGATGACATGGCATAGTGATCAAGCAAGATATTGTATAAGGCACGCAGAAAGAGAATGTAGAATTTGGGTGCGTAAAAGAGATGCATCTAGTAGTGAAAGAAAGATGCATATCTCAGAAAGTGTACAAGTATGCAAGAGGGGCAAAAGATTTTAACTATGGAAAGAGAAATGACAAGAAGGAAAGGCGCATGATGCAAGCTAAGAAGGAGGGGCATCATGAAAATTGCGAAGGAAAGAAAGTGAGTGAGTGTGAGGGAATAATCGAAACTCATGAGGAAGGGAATGCATAAGAGAATACCAAGGAATTAGATAAATTGGAAGTATGTTTGCAAATGTGCATGCAAGGAGTGCGTGATGATTGAGAATGAACACAAGTGCCTATGAGGAAGGAGCAAAGGGGAAATGTAAGGAGATAGGAGGAATAAGGGAAAGGATCATGCGAAGTAAGCACATGAAGAAGTGGAGGGAAATGTTATGTCAAAAAGTAGCACCCTAGGATTTACACATTACAAAACCCTACTTTTGACTAACATGGGATTGTCTCAAGGTGTGGGACCCTTGCAATTGAGACAAACCTCTAGAGAATGTTAATTCCTCTACCTTTTTAATGCTTAAACTACTCGTAGAAAGGGAAAATTCAACTATCTTAACACTAACCTATAATTCCAAGGGACCAGGGAAGAGAGAGATGTATAAAATGAAAGTCCTAAACTAAGCGAGGTGATAACACTAAGAACAAAGAAAGTGGGGAGATTCTAAGTGAGTGAAAATGGGGAGAAAATAGAGTGGGAGAGGCAGAAAAAAGTGCCATAGTCCGAAACAAAATGTACATCCTCATCCTTATGGAGCACAACGACTTGGGTCCCGCAAAAGAACATAGTATGCATAATATACCTGCAAATGTAATGAAAGACAAAGAAGGAAATATAACTCAAGCTAGGGCAAGAAAAGCCACAAAACACCAATTTTATTGCTCAAAATGATGTATAATCCATTACAACATAGGCACAAGGCAAAAATCCTTTACAAAATCCTAAATTCGAGGCTCGCAACTCACAAAAGTGTTGGAACAATTTTGATAGAATTCCTTTACATTACCTGCACGTGTCCCCTCAAATCGAGGTGAATTTTACAATATATAAATGAAGATCCTTGAAATTGCCTCACCAATCGACATATTTTAGTAAAGAGGTATGGGAGGCCATACAAATTTGGTACTTTTCTTGCATGGGTAGTCATGGGCGCCATACCTCATTACACTGGTAGTCGAATTTTTTTGTACTACTTCCATTAATGCCTAGTTCATTCTTGCGTTTGACTTACATGGAATTTCACTCTCGGATGGTAGCATTTTCCTCCCCTGGCTGGTTGCATAATTATTTCTAGTGTCGGTCGGTTGCATAAATGCAACCGACATGTAACATTTTTCCTCGATACTGTATTCTCTTCATCATGGGGCAAACACTTGATTTTCCGCTACCCGCCGGTAGTGCAAAATTTGCTGTCGGCCAAGAAGCATCTATACAAATGCCACCGACACTTGCTATCACTTTTTCTCCTTCGTGTAAATGGTCCAATAACACCAAAAATGCTATCGTCCCATAGCATTTTAAAACTAATGTCAAAATGTCATCATTGGCAACCGGGTACTCAAATTTGCTACGAACGGTAGCATCCATACATGCTACCGGCCAATAGAATTTTGAGTGCTACTAGCCGGTAGCATATACCTTCTACCGATGCCCTTGCACTAATTTTCCTCCGTGACCTACCGCAAACCGCCGTGAGTTCTCGCTACCATCCGGTAACACCTGAAATGATACCAACCAGTATCGTCTATGCGTGTTACCGATCGGTATCACATAAAAATGCTACCGGCTAGTAGCATCTTTGATGTTATCGGTAGTTTTACCACCAATTTTTTTCCAACCAATCGGTCGGGACCTTCGCCATGGCAAGATATCTCACCACGAAAGGAGACCAACTCATGCAAGCCACCACCAGAAATCAATAAGTGTTACATCCATCACCACCAACATTCAACATGTTAAGTTATCCATTTTGTAGGGGTACAAAAAATGGATAACAATTTGTGACTCATGGGATGACCTACCTACTAGATCTAAAAGACTAGTGACCTCAGAGGATACATTGGGCATGAAGTCATTCTAATTGGCCCCGAAACTGGTCTCTCATACTTGAGAAATTCACCCCTTAAACCGCTAAAACACTGGGTTGGGGCATTTTTCCATCATAAGATCCTACCTGAAACTAGAAAGTGCAACAACAAAAAGAAAAACTATATACAAACAACAAATTCATACACATCCCAAATGGAACATGTAGAGAGTGCACAAACACTTATCCGAAAACAAACCTACATTATCAAAAAACAATGTGCACAAATACTTGGAGGAATGAAAATTCTAAACTACTATGTATAAGGGTGAGAATTATTCCTTCTAGTAATAGTGCTTGAGATAGATTCCATTGATTGGAATATGTAGTTCCTCAATATCCAACTTATCAAGTCTAAAAGCATTGCTATTCTTGCATTAAAATCATATAGGGACCACTCCATATTGCATCAAATTTGGAATGCTTGCCTGGTTTAGTGATCCACATCCCATTTAGCACCAAATATCCTTCATGGAAGGTTTGGGCTTTAGCTTTCTTATCAAAGCTTCTTTGATCAATGCCTGATCCTTCTACATGGTTTACATTACGTGCTCTCTTGTTTCTTCCAATTCTATGAGTTAAGCATCCCTAGCTTCCATGCGCTTAAACTCAATAATTCCAACTGCTTGAGTAGCTCCAAAGTTCGACACTTAGTGATATGGCCATCCTTGCCTCCCTACTTTACGTAGACTAGCTTGTATGGAGAGCTTCCTGTTGACCTTTTAGTGTGATTTCATCGGCCCATAAGGCTGATTTGAGCTTGGTATGACAGTCCTTTGATTCTCATCTAGAGTCCTTCTTATGATTCTCAACAAGTTCTTATTCATGGATTTAGCTTGCCCATTACCCTGGGGGTAGTAATTAGATGAAGTGTTGAGATATACTCCATTCCTAACAACCCATTCAATGATCTATATGTAAAGAAATTCTAGAGAATTATCGATATGATAGTGGCGGGTACACAAAACCTTGTTACTTATCCCCTCATAGAAGTTCAAGATGCTAGACTCATTTGCTTCTTTGAGTGCTACTGCTTTGGTCCACTTGGTGAAGTAATCTGTTGTCGTTAGAATCCACTTGTGACCTTGGCTTGAGTTCAGATTGATGACCCCAATGAAGTCCAAGCCCCACTGCATGAAAGGTTCATTCAACCAAATGGGATGAAGTTTCAGGGATGCTATCTTTTCTTTCCTATGAAGAATGCACACCTTTTACTTTTTAATCCATGATAACAATCTTTGAACAATGTAGGCTAATAGTAGTTAGCTTTCATGATCTTGAGAGCTATTACACGTGGAGAAAAATGACCTCCTACTTCTCCATCATGGAACTCCTGTAGCACTTTTTCAATTTTGATTTATTGGGACACACCTTAGGAGAACTCTATTCACATCTTTCTTGAACAAGATGCCATCAATGAGAGCATACAAAATGGATTGTAACTGAAGTATCTTCTCTTTGATTTTCTCAATTCCAGAGGGCATAAACCTATTTGAAGATAATGCACCATATCTTGAGTCCAACATGGGGTGGGTACATCATCAGCTGGTTATTCCTGATCATTTTGCAGCAATAAGAAAGCTTCTTCTTCATTATTTGGCTCATCATGTTGATTATAAGAAAACTTCTTCACATAAACCTTTGCCATGGACCAACTTGGTCACCTTGATTTCTATGTCATATTCCATCACATGGGTGATCCAACATACTCTTTTCTCATTCAAATCTTTATTCATGAGGAAATATTTGATCTCGAGATGAGACACTAAAATGGATTTTATTGTTTGAGAATAAGTGTATGAACTTATTCAAGCTTCTTATAACAATGAGGACATGCTTTTTAATAAAAGAGTACCTCACCTCATAGTCTTCCAAGATTTGATGAAGAAAGCTACGGGCTGCTCCAATCTTCTTTATTAAGTTGTACTAAGATGGTTGAGATTGTATCCAAACCACCAAAAGCATATAGATGAAGTCTTTGGAGAAATCCAGGTTGATAAGAGTTGGAGCTTGAGATATTGCATGCTTGATGGCCTCAAAACTATCATTTCCTTTGGAATTCCATTTGAATGTCATACTCTTCTTCAACATCATAGTTAATGGCTTAACGAGAGTGGAAAAATCAGGCACAAATCTGCAAACAAAATTTATTCTCCCCAAGAAACTTTGGAGAGCCTTTTGTGACTTGGCAATGGTAAGTACGAATAGCTTCAAATATTTCAGGGATCGATAATCAACCCTTCTTTAGACACAATTTAGCCTAAGAGATTGCCTTCATCTAGAGCTAGGAATATACACTTCTTCATATTTAGAGACATTCCAAATCTCCTGCATCTTTCGAACACTAGCCTAAGGTGGTGGCGGCGACTTTATGCGTTCTTGGAGAATATAGTAATGTCATCCAAGTACAAAAGCACTATCTTGTTTATCAACCCCTTGAATGCCATGTCCATAGCCCTCTTGAATGTAGCTCTAGTGTTTAATAACACGAATGGCATTTTCCTATAAGCATATGTTCCCCATTTGGTGGTGAAGGTTGTGTTCAATTGATCCTCCTCTTTCACCATGATTTGGTTATAGCCTGAGTATCAGTCTAGAAGTGAAAATCACTCTCAACTAGCTATTACTTGCAATATCTACTCCATGGAGGGAAGCATATAATTATGCTTGAGAGAAGCTTTGTTCAAGTCTTAGAAATATACACACAACCTAATTTCCTTGTTCTTTTTGCTAACCGATACTAGATTTACTACCCATGAAGAGTTCTTGATTGGAAATATGATACTTTCCTCTATGAGCTTGTTCAATTCCTTCTTCATAAGAGGCTCAATATGAGGGTTCACTAGCATTTTATTTTTCCTGATGGGCTTAGATCCCAGATCCAATTGAATAGTGTGTTGTGATAACTTTGGATTAAATCCTCTCAAGTCCTCGTAGCTCCAAGTAAATACATATGGGAATTTTTGGAAAAGCTATATAAAATCAGATTTTTCTTGATCAGTACTCACCTTGCCAATAAAGAGTACTTCACCCTCTCCAACCGAAATAGGCTCTGAATCTTCCCCTTTGACCTAAATGTTTTTTTTCTTTCCAAAACTAGTCATTTTGATTAAAGATTGACTCTAGAGTCACTAGGCCTTTTGTGAGCTTGTTCATCCTCAATTAAACCACTTGATCCCAATACTATTTCTCTAACATATCTTGGTTCTTGATAGAAAATTCTTCTTCTTCCTGTAAGAAATTGATGATCTGTTGATCATTCTCAAACACTTGCCAGATTTTGTTGTTGTCTAGAACTGCTAGCCTCACAACCACCTTGATATGGGGCTGTGTTTTATCTCTTTGATACTATCAACCACATCAAATGATGCCCCCCCAATCTCTGAAAGTCTATCTACAACCTCGTTCTTCTTCCTCGGTATGGAACTGATATTAAAGGCCTCGAAATCCTCAATGAGGTCCCATACCCATTTCTTGTAGCTCTTTAGGAGATCATTTTTAGTAGCATTATTCCCTTTGAATTGATTGACATTAACTCATTATCTCCGAATACCTATTTTTCTTACCTAATGTAGTCCATGGATTAGATTTTCATATTTAGCTGTGTTGTTTGAACAATCAAGTGAAAGCAAAAACTAATTAGTACTTCATTCCTTGAGGCGACATAAGCATTGCACCTCCTCCAACACCTTGCCTACTCCTTGAACCATAAAACAATAGTTGCCAAACTTCATTGTCATCTTTAATATTTAGCTTGGTGATGCTAAGGAGAGGTGGATTTTCTTCATGAAAGTAATAAATGCCTAACTCATCTTCTTCCATCTCTCTATATGGATCAAAGCCATGCCTTTTTTTGCCCATTCATCTAACGTCAAATACGGAGTGACTCCAACTTTAGTACCTGTTTCTGGGGTGCTTGGACAATCTTCTTGTTTAAAAGCTGAGCAATTGGCATTGATTGGACTTGGCATGTGAGGCTCAATGTGATAATTAACAATTGGATTAGATATGATTGTAGATTTAGCTCCATACCTTGTTATGAAAAGCATGTGGGACCACTCAGCTGATAGGTATCCTCTAATTTTAGCCGTGAAATACCTTGACAAGCACAAAGTAAAAAGTGGTGGTAAATCAATCATTGATACATCTTGCTAAATAGTGACATTTGGGCATGCATGTAGTGTTAGGTTCAGATCCTTGATGATTCCCAACTGTTCCCACTACTGTCCCAACCAATAGTACCACTACTTTAGAAATAGGCTCATACTTGAGACCCAGTGATTTGTAATCTATTTTAGCATCACCGAGATGCTTACACTCGAGTTAATCATGTGGTTATGTATCAAGATGTTTCCAATAATCAACGATACATAAAATAGAGGCTTCATATTTTTAAATTGGTTGACCTCCCCTACTTGTGGAAATGCATTAGTGAGGACCTCCTCTTAGTCCTTAGATGACTCATCCGAGATGGGCGGAGTTATCTATGGATGTTTGATAAAGATCCTTTGTCCCATACTTTTCAAAGATTCCCACATAGAGATGCTCATGTTTGTTCTCTTCATGTGGTAAATGATATTGAAAAGATATGAGGTTTTCCTTTGTTGCCCTTTTCTTGAACTACCTTCTCCTACACATGAGTTGTTGCAACAAGTACTCTAGGCCAATTTTGTAAACCTAGGGTTGGATTTAAACTACCAACTCCTTGGGGTGTGATAAAATGTTGAACAACACCAGCATTTGGTGATTTTTCTCCCTCTATATTTCTCTTCTTAGACCTTGTGTTACCCGCCACACCTTGATAAGGAGCTTGGTTTATTCCACATAAATCCTTTACTTGCCAATTCATAAGTGTGGTGACATTTGAGGTGCTTCTTGAGTAGCTACCATGCACCGATTTTCTTTTGATTTGTTTCTTGAGACACACTAACTATTGTCACCATCAATGCTTGATTTAGCATACCATTGAAAAATACCGCCTTTGATAATGGGGTTGTCCATAAGGAAACACCATTCATACTCATGTGCAAGATTATTTTGGACCGGAACCAAGGCTCTAGATGTTAAAGGTTTATTAGGATTATATGGTTGAAATGGTCTAGCAAATGGGGATTTTCCTTGACTTTTGTTTGTAGCTTGAATAAGAGGTCTATTAGAATGATATGAAGGCCTATTTGGTTAGGATTGAGGCTAATAAGGTCTAAAATTTTGGGTTTGTTGCCTCTTGAGGGTCACCAACTCATTCCCTAGGTTTTGTAATTGTTTCATGACTTCCTGGAGTTTAGTTGAGGTGCTAGAAGAGGTAGAAGCTTCATTAGAACTCTGATTTCTAGGGGCAGAATAGGGGCTAACTTAGGTGTTTTACTAGAACTAGGATTCCCCATTTCTAGATAAATAGGCATAGTGGCCTAGGTGTAAGTTTACTACTTGAATTAGGAAATTCTCAGCTCTAATGGTTATGGCATAAGCTCCTGGTAAGGTTATCCCTCCCATAAATTGTATCATTATAGATATATAAGAATTAAAAGCTTTAAGGAAATAGAGAAATGCATCTTCAAGATGCTGTTTCTCACCGCAAATTGGAATCTTGTCCCATGTTCTTTGGAATCTAAAATTGAAGTCAACCATTTGTTCATTTGGTGCTCTTTTGATTGTAGTCAACTGCTCCAAAAGAGATAAGTTGTCTACCCTTTCCCAAACTAGTTACAAATTCATGAGCATAGTTCATTCCAGTTATGAATTGATCCATCTGCTAAGCTTCGAGCCATTAAAAATATTTTCCTTTGAGATAAGAGGCAAGAAGTTTGAATTCCACATCCATATCAACAATCTCATGAATGACACAAACATTTGCAATGTCTTGATGTGATCGATTGGGGTTGTATGATTCTCTCCAGTGAAATATGGAATTTTTTTAATGCTACCACTAGAATTGGATTATGTGCATTGAGATTGAGTGGACTAATTCCCATGAAATTGACAAATGGATTTGGTGGTGCTTATATAACCATTCAAATCGGTCTAAAATCCCTAGTTGATTGAAGAAATGGCCTACCGGGTGGACGTGTTGAAAGAGTCTGTTTAGGTGGAGATGGAGATCTCTGAACTTGTCTTCCTCTTCTCCCTCTACCGAGAGATAGATGCAAGTATTAAACCATTCTTCTCTTATTCTTACCTGTTTGAATCCTTCTCATGAAATTAAACCACCAACACTATTGAAACCAATTTATTTTCTAATTGGATTCGCTAGATGTGTTCTTGTAAAAACCTTAAAAGGATGGAAAATTCACCAAGACACACACCCAATATTGATAAACATGGAAGTATTGAATTTTGTGGTCCCACCAAGCATGCCAAAACTGTTATGTCAAAAATTATCACCCTAGGATTTGCACATTTTAAAAACCTACTTTTACTAACATGGGATTGTCTTAAGGTGTGGGATCCTTGCAATTGAGACAAACCTATAGAGAATGCTAGCTCCTCTACCTATTCTAATGCTTAAAATACTCCTAGAAAGGGAAAATTTAACTATCCTAAGACTATCCTAGAATTCCAAGGGACTAGGAAGGGCGTGTGAGGGCATGCAGAAAAACTGCAACCAAGAAAATTGTGTCAAGGGAACCATGAGAGTGTGCGGTACCTGATATGTTGAAGCTTCGAGTTAGAACGAGGATGTAAGTTGTCAAAATAAGCTGGGGGTTGTTTTGAAAATATTTTGGAGACTTTTGGGGACATATTCTGCTAGATGAAGAGACCAATATCCTTAGAAGCATCCATCGGGTGTGGAGTCTACCCAAATATGAAGATCTGATTTGTAACTTGAAGAACTACCCACGAAGTCACTTGAAGCACTTTCGAAATCTGAATCAACTATCAAGTACTCTCATGTGAAGATATTTTGATTTGAATTTATGAGAGGAGCACTATGCACAAAATTTTCAAACCTGTCTCTTTATGAAAACTAAACTGTCATCCCTTCAAGCAACAATATGGTGCTTACAAAATGTGCAACAGGAAAGGAAACAACACCAGAGGGAGCACACTGAGAAATAACTATGTACAAAGGCTGAAAATCATGCATGTTCCAAGAGGAAACATACAGAGTGTGTGCAAGCACTTGTTTTATTAAAATCAAACCTAAACTAACCTATACTAACTAGAGGAAAAGGAGACTCAAACAAAACCTGCAACAGGTAGGGAGAAGTAGTTACCTTTCCTTAGAAATTGTGACCATGTAACTAATTTTGCGCTGAACATGGACTACATCAAGAGTGAAAAAATGAATTCAAACTAGTTTTCCACCCTCCTCAAAATATCGGTATTAAACAAAACAAATACCTCCTTTAGTTGTTTTGCATTCAGATTTGGGAGCCGTTGTTGTAAACCTCTAGTTCTTGTGAGACCTCTGCGCATCAAGCTCTACCTCGAGCTCAAATAAGCATGACCGACGGAATTTTTTTTTTTGGATTTATACTAGCCAAATATCCGATCGAGCACACTCGATCCTTGTGTTTTTCCCATTAATTTGAAGTTCAATCCCACAGATGGTATCATCATGCAAAACCTCTTCATGAAGGAAGATCTTTGAAGGCCGAGGTGCGTGGCTTGATCCGCCTCATCAAACAATTCTTTCTCCTCCATCTTCCCAAGCGAGTCACACCATTTTTCAATAGTTCTATAGTCATCAAATATGATGACATTGGTCAGTGATGTTGCATAAGTTAGGACTATTTTTTTCAAGATAATTAGAGAGAGGGTACTTAGAAGAAGATGAGAGGATGTGTACAGGAGGGATGCACATGGAAGGAATGGAAGCACATGTAGAGGGAATGATTGTAGAGAAATGAATGTGGGATGGAATGGAAGAGGATGAAGAAATGAAATTCTTAATTGGGGAAGTGGGCACAAAACTAGGAACATGGACAACAAGACGAGATGGTGTAGGTTAGGGGAGGAAGAATGGAAGGGCTGTAAGATGTTAGTGCAAGGTTTCCCATTAATAGGGTTTATTAGCACTAGATTTATGAGCCTCATTTCGTCACCCCACTCAGTAATCCGGGATAGCATCTCAATAATAAAGTGCAACTTCTCACTGGCCGAACTAACCCGACACATGGTTCGACCCATGGAAAAGGGACCTTGAAACCAAATCTAACCATCCTTTAACAAAAACATCATTCATATTTGATATAGGTTTTACCAATAAAGAGAAATATAACTTTTAGTGAACTGCAGTCCAAGGAAAAAGCGTATCATTTGAGCATCAAAAGTTCCACAAAGTAAATGAGAAAAGTCAAACGGAAAATCTGAGAGAGGTTTTTGTTCATAGAAATGTGTTTAACAAAACAACATTTAGATTTTCTACAGGTTTTACCAATAAGGAGAAATCTAACTTTTAGTAAATTGCAGTCTGAGGAAAAAGTGTATTAGACAAGCGTCAAAAGTTCCACAATAAAAAACAACAAAGTCAAATGGAAAATCTAGGAAAGGTATTTAGTCAAAATAATCTTTTGAGGAAAAAAATCCTTCCAATAATGTAGGAAATAAAATCATTGTGATTCTTGTTACCAAAAAGCAAGGAGAAGATTTGGGAGCAAATCTTCCTAAAACAATGAGATAAGACTTTGACTCCAATAATATATCTCTCTCATATTTTGAGGGGATGGATATCTTAGTTGTTAGGATTGGAATAAAGATAAGATAAGATTTTATTTCCTAAAATAAGGAGTTGGTTGGATGCATGAATTATAAATGTAACCTTCCACACTGAGATATGTAATTCTTTTCTCCTAAGAAATAAAGATCTGTTTTTTCCTCTCAAATATTATGTAGTTTTAAGATCTTAAAAGTATGATTTAAATCCTCTTCCAAGGAATGAGTTGGCCACTCATTTCAAGGAATATGGATCTGTGTATTTATGTTTATGTTTATTCATTTGTCTGTAATTCATTCTGATTGTATTGTTTTTCTCTTTGTATTGTGAAAATTTAGTCTGTTGTGAACTTGCAGGTGTTTTGTTTAATTATGTTTATTTCCAATTCAACAATTTCAATTTATGCAAGTGTGTTTTTGTTCCTACAAGTTTGATTTCCTTCATGCAAGTGTGATTTATTTCATGCAAACTTTATTTCTACAAGTGTGCCTTTATTTATGCAAGTGTGCCTTTATTTCTGCAAGTGTGCCTTTAAATTTCTGCAAGTGTGATTTATTTTATGCAAGTTTGGTTTGTGTTTAAAGGAGTTGTTTTCCAAAGATATTCTTCTCTTAATGCATACAACCATCAGACACCATCCCTAGATTGACATTATTAATGGCGAGGATTGACGACCCTCATCATTTTGGCACCATTTCCAGGGACATGGTGTTATTAAGAGATTCGAGTTTTTTAAGAGAATATTCTAGTGATAGTAGAATACCTCTTGGAAAATTTTGTGACAGAAGTATTTGAGGTAGTTCTTTAAACTTTTACTTTCAGAAAATAGATTAATTTTTTCATGCAATATAGATTAAAATTTTATTTCTGTAATTAGGAATGTTAGATTGTAAATATTTACCTCCCCATAAACTAACTCTGTGTATAAGAAAATGACTGTGATGTTTGATCAAGAAGGTATAATGGTATGAACAAAGAATTCAGATCTGGAAATGGTAGAATATGATATTGAATCTAGAAGTAGATCTAGTTGATGAAATATCATATGCCATTCTTGATAACCACCACCATTCCCCCTTGTATCAACTAACAACTCAGTGATCTTATTACACATAACCTTAGTCAAAAAATGGCTTATCTAGTTTGTAATAATGAAGTGGTAGCATTTCTAATTAACTCCATCCATATTCGGGATTTCATTAGAGCTAAAATAAAAACCACTCATAATAAATCCACCCATCCAAATTAGTTTTTCATCCCATAATAAAATTCAATCCTTGAACCATATCCATTAGAAAAATTTGTTTTCATGTCTTTCAATTTCTTCATTTTTGTATATGTTTGTATAACATTAAGAAACAATTATTGTGAATATCAAGGCAAACACTTTTTTTTTTGCTAACATCCATAAGAATTTCTAGAGTTGTTCTTGGTACCAACATGCAGATTTTTGAGCACCAACAATATCAACCAAGGAGCAGTTTGGAGGGACCCACGGATACATAACACAATCCATCTCCTGAGATCACTAGTTTGGGCTTTGAAAATTACTATGGTGATTCTGATAATGCACAATTCAAGTTGGGCTTTGAAGACCTAGAAATTGTCTACATAATTTTTAGAAATCTTCTTGAGTTACCAAGTATGCAAAGAGGTTTTTATGAGATCTTAGACATTGCTTCTTATTTTACATAGGCTGCACTTTGATGAATATAATATGATGATGGATCAAATTTTTCTCTAATCCTTCTCATGCTATCATTTCAGCAAAACAAAAACTAAAAATAAAAAAACTTTGATTGGAAAACCAACTCAAAGGCAAAAAAATAAAATCAAAAAAATTTGATTGGAAAACCAACTTGCTGGCCAATCAAAGGTTAAAAAATAAATTAAAAAATAACTAAAAAAGCTTTGATTGAAAACCAACTTGTTGTGCCAATTAAAGACAAAAAAACTTTGATTGGAAAGCTAGCTTACATCGCCAATTAAAGAAAAAAAAAGATGAATCTTCTTCAAAGACAATAAAATGTTACCTGGTGGCTTCCTTCTCGCACTATTTTACCATGTTAACAATATGATAACAATGAAAACTAGAGGTATGATCAAGTTAGCTAGATTTCAAAATTACGTAAGGTCAGTGGCTTTATCTACTACAGAGGCAAAGTATGTTGCAGCTACAAAGGCCGAAGGAGATGATATGGATGAGTATGTTCATGGAAGAGTTGGGAGGGAGAAAAGTGATTGTAAACTATTTAGTGACAAGCTAGATTGCAATTCATTTGACAAAGAAATCAACGTTTCATTCGAGAACGAAACATAATTAGTCGACATATCACTTCATACTTGCAGGTATTGGAGGATGGACAGTTGAATCTGGAAAATATTCATATGAGCAAGAACCCTGTAGATATGCTAACGAAGCCATTAACAAAGGAGAATTTGGAGCTACACTCCACTTCTATTGGTCTTTGAGTTTGATACTTGAAGAGGAATAAACAAAGCCAAGGAAGGATCTAAGAATGATGTTGTACATGTATGGTGCAATAATTAAAATCCAAGTGAGAGATTCTTGAGTTGTGAAGCTTAATTACTTCATTTTAGGATGCAATTGGAACTTGCTAGAAAATACAGTAACCGACATTGGTTAAGGACTGACTGGCATCGATAAGGGCGATCGACATCGGCTGTATGATCGGCATCAAGTAAGCAAAGAACCTGATAATGCTGATTAGGCGTAAACCGACATTGGTTACCTGTACGACGAAGTTTTAATTAACTATTGGGAATTATATCTATTTTTAGCATTAAAATATATTTATTGATTGTAATTACATGGCTAAGTTCCCTAAGTCTATAAACAACTATATAATCATAAAATCCAGGTTTAGAAGATGTATGATCAACAAGAATTAGAAAGAACTTGAAAAAGGTTGGTGAGAGAGAATTCTTTTAAGTGGTAGAGTAAAAGATTGAAGGAAGAAAGTAATGTACATCCGAGAGGTGTGGAATATTGTAAATCTTCATCAGATATCTTGTCAAAGCTTTGGATAATAGATTGACTTGTTTCTTGGTGGATGTGGCCCACACTGGGTGAACCAAAATAAATCTAGTGTTGATTTATGTCTCTTGTTTTGTATATTTCTTCCGGTAGAATATCCAATTTTATTTGCATGTATTTTTAGATCTGATATATTGTCTCAGACAACTGGTGTGCTAACCCCAACAAATAGCGTGGGCAATGATGAGGCCATAAATTGGCCATAAATTACCATTATTTAATCCTTCCAAGTTACCTTTGAAAGTGGATTCAAATCTAATCTTGGAACTTATAGTTTACTTAAGATATAATATATGATATATATCTTGTTCATTCTTTAGAAATATTTTGTTATCTATTTTGTTGACTAATCATATTGATTATTTAGGAAAGATGCAAAGTCTTGTGCATGCATGCCATAAAGGAAAGATAATGCTAGTTCTGGTAAAAGTGGAATTGATCATGGAAAATATATCTAAAATCAAATATGATTTCATATTCAGATTCCTCTCAAAAAATTATGCAAGTTCAAAAATAATCATCTCAATCCGAGATTGTGTGCAAAAGTTATATCTATTTTTAGTTAGCTCCGGAACAATTAGAGTTAGCTCCGAACTTGCAGTTTTAGTTTCAAAACTTGCAATTTTAGTTCCAAACTTACAGATTTAGTTCCGTAACCATTGGAGTTAGCTCGAAACTTGCATCAATAGAGTAACGTTAGCTTTGGAACCATTGGAGTTAGCTTCGGAACCTGCATCAATAGAGTAACGTTAGCTCCAGAACCATTGGAGTTAGCTCCGGAACCTGCATCAACAAAGTAACATTAGCTCCATAACCATTGGAGTTATCTCCGAAACCTGCATCAACAAAGTAATGTTAGCTCCATAACTATTGGAGTTAGCTCGAACCATTAACATTAGCTTTCGGAACTCGCATAAACAGAATGATAATTTTTTAGGAATTGTGAATAATCAGAGAATCCAATTGAAAATATGAGAGAGGTTTTTGTTCATATAATTTTTTTAATATAAAACTCATTTAGATTTTCTACAAATTTTACCAATAAGGAGAAATCTAACTTTTAGTGAGCTGTAGTCCAAGGAAAAAATGTATCAGTTGAGCATCAAAAGTTCCACAAATAGAAACAACAAAGTCAAATGGAAAATATGAGAGAGGTTTTTGTTCATAGAAATGTGTTTAACAAAAACCTAATTCATATTTTCTATAGGTTTTACCAATAAAGAGAAATATAACTTTTAGTGAACTACAAATTCACGAGGAAAAATGTATCATTTAAGCATCAAAAGTTTCAAACAAACAAAAAAAGTCAAACAGAAAATTTGAGAGTTTTTTGTTCATAGCATTTTTTTAACAAAAACCTCATTCATATTTTCTACAAGTTTTACCAATAATGAGAAATCTAATGTTAGTAAACCGCAATCGAGGAAAAAGTGTATCGATAAAGTGTCAAAAGTTCCACGATAAAAACAACAAAGTTAAATGGAAAATCCAGAAAGGTATTTGGTCAAAATCATCTTTGAGGAAAAACCTCCTAATAATGTAGAAAATAAAATCATTGTGATTCTTGTTACCAAAAAGCAAGGAGAAGATTTGGGAGAAGAAATTTTCCTAAAACAATTAGATAAGACTTTGACTCCAATAATATATCTTTCTCCATATTTTGTGGAGATTGAGATCTTAGTTGTTAAGATTGGAATAAATATAAGATCGATTGTATTTCCTAAAATAAGCAGTTGGTTGGATGCAAGAATTATAAATGCAACCTTCCACACTGAGATATGTAATTCTTTTCTCCCAAGAAATAAAGATTTGTTCTTTCCTCTCAAATATTCTGTAGTTTTAAGATTTCGAAAGTATGATTTAAATCCTCTTCCAAGGAATGAGCCGGCCACTCATTTCAAGGAATATGGATATGTATATTTATGTTTATGTTTATTCATTTGTTTGTAATTCATTTTGTTGTATTGTTTTTCTCTTTGTATTGTGAAAATTCAAAGATGTTGTGAACTCCGCAGTGTTTTGTTTAATTATGCTTATTTCCAATTCAACAATTTCAATTTATGCAAGTGTGTTTTTGTTCTGCAAGTTTTATTTTATTCATGCAAATGTGATTTATTTCATGAAAACTTTATTTCGTAAGTGTGGATTTATTTCAGTAGCGTGCCTTTAAATTTATGCAAGTGTGATTTATTTTATGCAAGTTTGGTTTGTGTTTAAAGGAGTTGTTTTCCAAAGATCTTCTTCTCTTAATGCATAAAACCATCAGACACCAGCCCTAGATTGACATTATTAATGGTGAGGATTGATGACCCTCATCATCACTTGAATCAGGTCGTTGAGACAACAATGAGATTGTCTCTAATTTGTGGGACCTTACGCGCTGAGAGAGTCCTCCGGAGAAGGCTGGTTCCTCCACCTATTTCTACCGCTAACACTACTCCTAATGCTGAAATTAAATTCTAAACTAATCATGCCAAGGACCAGAGTTAGAAGGATATGCACAAAGGGAAACCTAAGCTAGAAGGGGTGGTGATAAGACAAGAAAGAGGGTCGATCGCTCTCCACGAGGGGAAGGAAAGAGGGAAAACACAGGAGAGAGGGCGGACATGCGTGCCATAGATAAGAACCATGCAGACCTAACTTTCCCATGCATTGAAAACACATGAAAATGGAACCTACAAGTGGGAAATACACACATCACCCCAAATACGTGAATAGAGAGGTAAGACACAATAAAAATGAGAAAATGGTAGACATAAGTGCCACAAAACCTAATTTTATTTCTTAAGGATGCACAATCGATTACATTCATGGAAGGAGGTGAGAGTACATTACAGAGACCATGTTCAAGGTCTGAAACTCATGGGAAGTCAGCCACCATTTTGGCATGGTGCCATTATGATAAAGAGGGATCTGTTTCAATGAGCAGAGCTCTAAAATTTATAAAGAAGAAGGAGAGAAGAGGAGGAGAAAGAAGAGGGAAAAATTGGATTTGAAATCCAACCACCAACAACAAGCATCAAATGCCTACAAATTTACTTGCAATGCTAGAAGATGCACCTCCCCATGTCTTTTAGGCATGTAGAAGAAGAAAGAAAGCCAAATCTAGATGAAATCTAGTGGTTGCGCTCGATTAAATGTCTCGCATTAATGATCTAAGTGACGTTTCCCTATTTTCTACCTACCAAATCCCGTCAAAATCCACTTTTGAAAAGTCCAATGTGTAGCCTATATCAACAGATTTCAAATAATCCTAGGCATGCAAGAATCCAAGATCTCAGAATAAGAGTTATGGCTATCGAAGAAGATATACAAGGCAAACTAGACACATAATGACATGCGAGGTGCGTTGATTGGTCAAGGATTGACCAACTGTTCATTTTTTTTTTTCAATTCTACCATGTGTCATGAATTGGTTTGTTGCAAGGATTCCATGCCTTTTTGGCATACTTTGATAGGTTACGTGGTAGCACACACTCGAGTCTAATAGGCCCGATGAGATGACATAGTTACTCGTGCAAGAGATCGCGCATGAGCACGCGGGCACGAGAATGCGTAAGACATGCATATAAAAGATACGCTAACAAAAGTGAAAGAAAGATGCATATCTATAAATATTATAAGTATGCAAGTGGGGTGTAAGCATTCAATTGAGGAAAGCATGGCGACGAGAAGGAAAGGTGTGTGGCGCAAGCTAGGAAGGAGGTGTGCAATGTGCAAATTGTGTGCAGAAAGAATGTGAGTGAGCATGAGGGAATGCGTAAAACTCATGAGGAAGGGCATGCTCATAGAAGAGCAAGCAAGGGACTTAGCCAAATTGGAATTAAGTCTGAGATGTGCGCGCAAGGAGTGCACGATAGATTGGGAATGAATGTGGGTCCACATGAGGAAGGCACAAAGGGGAAATGGAAGGAGATAAGAGGAATAAGGGAAATAATCACGTGAAACAAGTGTAGGAAGAAGCAGAGGGAAAATGAAGTATAGGGAAGAAGCAGGAAGGGCACATGGAAGAAATGCAACCAAGAAAATTACATCAAGGGAACTATTAGAGTGTGTGGAACCCGAAATGTTGAAGCTTCGAGTCATAATGAGCATGTAAGTTGTCAAAATAATGAGGGGGTTGTTTTAGACAACACATGCATTAGCTTCTCAAGGAAACTTCCTCTTCCCAAGGCATCACATTTAATTCCCACCTACTCCTCCTTAATTTCCCTTGCGATAATGGCTAATCAAACACTTAAACCTTAAACCACAATAACCATTCATTTCAAATTTTCCATACAACTTAAGTTTTATAAACTTTCCAAAAGCCATACCACTGTGGACCGACCAACTCACAAACCAAGACAACTCGCACAATGGGCATCACATCACCACACAACCAATGCCACAAATTAATCGAGTTAACATTGCTAAGCAATATACCAACTCACTTCCCATTCTTATTAAATGGTTCATATATATATGGTAAATGGTTTTGGACCAATTTTTATGTCAATTAATAACAAACAAACATATATATACATATCTATATTATTAATTTATTAAATCATCAACAATTTTTCATAACTTAAAAAATTCTAACACAAACTCGCTTAAACAATCATTTGCAAGGGGGTAAATTAACAATATTAATGATTCAATAAATGAATGTAATTAAGTCAAGGATGTTACATACTTCCCCTCTAAAAATAATCATTGTCTCGATGATTTAATTATAATCATTTCTAACATATCAATTATAAGCAAATTCAAAAATAACACTGAAGAATACAATTCAACTTTCTCATTATTGGAAATTTTCTAGAATTTAACCAATCATAGTTCTAAAACTTGGTTGTATCAGCCTTATCCCAACAAGTTAATTCCCAAAAAGTATTTCAATATGGCTTAAATTACCATTTATTTATAATAAGTATCAAATAGTTTTCAATGAATCCATCACAAATTATCAAAAACAACAATTTGTTTACTTAAACAAGAAAGGAAAAGTAGTCATCATATCATCCATATTCTCCCAAGTTACGCTATTCTCGTAATTTTTGTTCCATCGACCTTATATTGACCAACTTATCGATTTCGATATGCAATTTATGAGTTTCTAGCACTCTTATTGGTTAAAATATGATGATTCTTGGGTCCTGAACTTGTAATGAGTTTTAATTAATAATATTTGATATATCAGAAACATACTTTTTAAGAAAATATATATGAAAAAAATTGTGCATCCTAGAGAATGCGGGAGGTAAATCTAGTCTCTAAGTGCTGGAATTATAAATTCTAGGACTTCAAAGGGTCCTACATATTAGGAGATAACTTGACAACTTTTCCAAATGAAATAGAGCTCTTTTTGGGTTTTACCCTAAAAATACCTTGTCTCCTTGCTCAATTTTTTTCATCAATCCTTTGTAATTTAGTTTATCTTTTCTTCCTATTATATTCTTTTTCAACCTCTCACAAATGAGCTTAACTTACTCTTCCATTTTAGTCAACATTTCTAGACCCACCACCTCTCTATCCTCCGTGTTATCCCAACTAATAGAGTTCTACACTTTCTACCATACAACGCTTCAAATGGAGACATTTTCAGCAAGGAATGGTAAGTTTTATTGTAAGAAAATTCAACCAATGGTAGATATTCCTCCCATTTGTATTGCTGATCCATGTAATACATTTTGAGCATATATTCCATAACTTGGTTCACTCTTTCTATTTGACCATTTTTTTAGGATGGTAAGCTGAACTAAAGTTCAATTTTGTTCTCAATGTAGAGTTCAATATTTGCCAAAACCTAGGGGTTATCCTTGGATCCCTATATGAAATTATTAGTTCTAGAATTCCATACAATCAAAAAATCTCATACACAAGGATTTTGAAAGTATTGGGGAATCATCCTTAAGATTTATCAGTATGAAATGAGCTAATTTGGTTAGTTCATCCAATACTACCAAAATCATATCATGTTTGTTTTTTGATAGTGACAGTCCTTGCACAAAATCTATGTTGATTACCTCGCCATTTATATTGTGAAATACTGTGAGGATATAATAGACATGTGGGATGCAAGTGTTTCTCCTTTACACGTTGGCATTCCAAATAATGCGCAACATAATTTATCATATCCTTCTTCATTCCTTTCCAAAAATACTATTGTTTTACATCAGCCAATAACTTTGTTACTTCTTGGATAACCGCAATATGGTGCATCATGAAATTCTTGTAATAGTTTCACTCTTAGATCATTACCCAAAGGAACATATACTCTATTGTTATATTGTAAAATTCTTTCATCAATCGAAATTAAAAACCCTTGTATTTTCTATCATTCGATCTGCTTTTAACGCAATTTTCACTTGTTGGTAGTAAGAATTAGCTTGAAGTTGTTTCTTAACTTCTTTAAAATGATTTATGAGGGTCACAATTGTGGAAATATGTTTCTTGCTGCTCTACACATCAACCAATTGATTTTATTTTCTTTTTATTTAACTAATATCAAAGTCATATCGATAGAAATTTAAGTCACTTATGTTGTCTCTGCATTCAAATTAGGCCGCGTAACAATGTATTTTAACCCTAAATGATCTCTTTTCAGGGCCCAATGGCTTTCATAATAAATAATGCCTCCATATTTGCAAGTCATGTACTATGGGAGTAAGCTCTAATTTGTAGGAGCATAGTTATGCTCATGTACCTTTAGTTTAATACTTTCATATGCAATTATGTGATCATTTTGAATAATTATTCCTCTTAATCCTTCATCCGAGGCATCGCAGCCATGGTAAAGTTCCCATTAGGATTCATAACTTTTAATATAAGCACATATGTAAGTTTTTCTTCTTAAAGTTAAATGCATTTCTCACACTTGTCAAGACATAATTTTTTTTTATCCTTTTTCCGCAATGAAGTAATTGGTCCAACCACTTTCAAGAATCTTTAACAATTTTTTTGTAATAACCATCCAGTCCCATAAAAATTCTTACCTCATGTACATTTTTAGGTGTTGGCCACTCAATCATAACTTTGATTTTTGATTGGTAAAAAAATCCCATCCTTGTATATAATATGGCTAAGATATTGTACTTGCTTTTGATAAAAGGAATATTTTGAAATTTTGCCATAGAATTTCCTTTTTCTCAATACTTCCAACACTATTCTTAAGTGTTCATTGTATTCATCAACATTATTTGAGTAAATCATAATATCATCAAGAAAAACTAGAACAAACTTATCTAAGTATTCTTGAAAAATATTATTCATAAGGTTCATAAATGCTATCGTTCATTAGTGAGTACAACCGACAAAACAATAAACTCATAATACAAAAGGAGGAACAAGAACCAATGAGCAAGAAAGAAACAAAAAATTCCTCAAAAGGAGTTAAACATGCTTAACTCATATAAATGAAGATCAGGACTTTAACCAAAAAAGGACAGAGAGTAAAAATAGAGAAAAAGAAAACCAGCCCTAAAACATCAAACTACAAAAGTTCACCAAAAGTCTGCCAACAATCCAAAAAAACCCAACTAATTTTTAGGAAAAACTTCACTACTTCCAACATGACTTTCTTTGATCACAACACCCTCAACACCCTTGTCATTCATGTCTTCCTCCAGCTCATCCTCGAAACTACTGATGCACAAATTGAAATTCCTCCTTTTAGTGCCTTCCTCCATCCCTTCCAACCTATCACTCAACTTTTTGACCTAAACTCCAGCTCCAGAACCTTTTGTTTGGACTTCACCTAGGCTGAGACAATTTTCTTTGAAACATTAATGACATCCAACATGGTTTCCCTTTGACCAACATTGGTTTCCTCCATCGCCTGAAGCACCCCCTCTAAATACTACACCTTTCTACTCCACTCCTCAAAGCCCTTAAAATTTCCATCACAACCCCTCTTTCTCAAGGTGCTCACTTCACCACGACCTTCCTCACTCTTCTCCTTTTCAGAATCCTCCCCCACATTTTTACATTTCCCAGCCTTCATCTTAGTAAGGCATTCCACAAGAGTAAGATCATCCTCCTCCACCTTATCTTTTAGAGAAGAGTTCAAAATAGGTTTCCCATTTTCAAACAATAGAGGATGAGCCCTTCATGCAAAGGCATCTCTGCCTTCTCCTACTGGAATGCCATCAAAGAATTTTTCAAAGACATAAATAGAAAAAAAAAAGGAATGCTCACCATGACCTTATGGTGAAACATATTCAGAAGGGTCATATGATGAGTATATATTTTTGGTATTTTCCTTCCAGAGTGATATACTTCATGATTTGAAGGCACACTTCTCTCCATATTCCTCGAGATACATGACCTGGAAATACCATCAGTAAAGAAAGAGCACCTTTCCTTACCCATGAAGAACAACTCAATTTCATGCTCTCTCGTGGGTTCTATCCTTAAATATTTTGAGCCCATCCATTTTCATCTCCATCACAAGGGAAATGGTGGACTCTAAAACCTCAATTTCCATTCCTCTACCTTGAACTTTCCCTCTTTCCAAGCTCTTCCAAAATCCTTTGACAGGGAAGGGTCATGACCATGTAATTTAGCAATGAAATTACTAAAACCCCCAATCTTAAGCTTGTTCCACAAATGTTGATTAAAAGCTTCAATGTTCTAGCTAGCCAGTTCAACCCTGATTCTATCACCACCCATCTTCACAAAACCAAACTTCCCCTATTCACTAACACTTCTCAAATTCAGACCCCCTTTCACACCACAAAAAAGGAATAAATATTTTATGTAAGTTGTCACAGACCTAGAGCTCACTTGTGCCAACATCATCAAACTTAGTGCCCTCTATCTCTAATAATGACTTCATTAATGTCCATGGGAAAATCATCTCCTTTACACCAGATCTTATAATCATGACTATGAACTCCGTAATTAGCCATCTTATCCACACACTTATTTCCTTGATGCAAAGTATGATTATAAAGAAACCTTTACAAAATATTTTAAAGTTTCCTTAACATCATTGAGGATATTTCTTAAGGGCCAATTAATGGATCCCTTATTGTTAAGAGCATTAATAATGATGAGTGAATCACCCTCAATCTGGATGTCCTTGAAACCTTTTTCTTTGGCCAACAAAACCCCCAAAGGAGAGCTCTAGCTTCCGCCATATTGTTTGTTTGCCATCCTAATGGACCAACATAAACAAACAACCAATCACCTTCATTTTTTCTAAAAATTCCACCTCCCCCAACTTGACCCGGATTCCCTTTAGATGCCCCATCAAAATTTATCTTAACAACATTTTCCTCAGCCTGATCCAAATGGAGCTCTTTCTAGGTTTGTGTAATTCCACCGGTCCAAGGGTGAACTTATCAAGAACTTTCTACTCCCCTTTTGGGTAGGGTTTCTTTGCCTTACCTTTAAAGAGTTTGATATTTTCCTTGATGGCTGCCAAAAAATTTCTTTTAACTTTCAAGAGAAGAGATTTCTAGGTCCCGGAAGATATACAATCATTCCTTCCTAGCCTTCCATAAACCCCCAAAAAAATGAGGGAGGGAAATATTCCAGGCCCAAACCAAGATGGGAAAATAGAAGGGACTCTCCCATTGAAAACAACAGTCCTCAATAGTCAAAGGAAAAATCCATTGGATATTGAATAGATCCAGAATGGAAGCAAAAACATCATGGGAGAAGGAGCAATGAAGGAGAAGATGGTTGACATTTTCCTCCTCTTTCCTACAAAGAGAGCATCTATTGGAAGCTTCATTCCCCTTTTCCTAAGATTTTCCATAGTCAGAATTCTATTTTGGACAGCCAACCAATAAAATATATTAACCTTAGGGATAAGATCCTTCACCCAAAGCTTACCCCAATAGTCTTTTTGCAGATCATCCTTGAAATTTAACATATAGGTAGATTTGACCAGAAAATTCCCGAATCTTCCTCTTTCCATTTAATGGAATCCTCCTTGGTCTAAAAATGGGGATATGGAAATCCCTTAATTTCTTGTTGAGAACCCAAAAGGGTTGGATATCTCCATCAAATTCCGGAGGAGGATCAATGGTTTCCCACCTACAAATATCCTCCTGAATCCAAAAGTCTCTTATCCATAAATTTTCCTTTTTCCTCATAGAACTGAAAACCCTTTTCCAGATTTCTAGGTTAGCTAAGGGGAAATCCTCAATCCAACTATCATACCAAAAATGATTCTATTACCTTTTCCTATCTCCCACAAAGTACCTTTGGTTAAGATTTCTTTAGAGGCCACAAAAAAGAGTTCCAAAAAGAAGACCCTCTAGGAAGATTGTCTTGATTAAAAAGGACTCCATTCTACCTATATTCCATAAATATTTCATCTTTATGATTTCCACCCAAAGACCTTCCTCTCTAGCAATCCTCCAACCAACTTTGGAAATCAAGGCCTCATTCATAAGTGAGATATTTTTTAACCCCAAACCCCCACAAAAGCTTTGGTTTAGTGACTTTTTCCCAAGCCACAAGAGGGAATTTAAACTTCTCCACAACACCCATCCAAAGGAATCTCTTCTGGATTTTCTCCAAGGACCCAATAATTTTAGTAGGGAGCTTGAAAAGTGACATCACATAAATGGGAATACCTTGAAGGGAGCTTTGAAGCAATTGAATCTTACCAGCCTGAGAAAGCAAGAGACCTTTCCAAGATGAAAGTTTACTATTTACTCTTTCCAGCAGAGCATTCCAAACCAAATGTCAGGCTTCTTTTGGATCAGGGGCATACCCAAATAAGAATCTAGAAAATGCTTAATCCTACACCCCAGGATGCATGCTAATCTAGCTTGAACCTGATTCTCCACATTGATGAAAAAAACACTTTTATGGAAGTTAACCATCTGTCCCAAAACCAATTCATAATCATTAAGAGCCACCTTAAAATTGGAGGCTTCATGGACAAAGGCCTTACCCATCATAAAATTATCATCCACAAACTGATTGAGATAGATAGAGGGGAGACCATTAGATATTTTTATACCCTGATACAATTAGAAAGCATAGCATGTTGATAGATTCTACTCAAAGATTCAACCATTATAACATAAAGGAAAGGTGAAAGAGGATCACCTTGTCTCAAACCTCTACCTACTTGGAAAAAACCTTCCGGTTTACCATTCACCAAAACCAAATAACTAGCAGTGGATATGCAGTCATTATCATATTTACCAGAATGTTATCAAAACCAACCTTTAACAGGATAGCCTGGAGGAAAGACCACATAATCCTATCATAGGCTTTATGCATATCCAACTTAAGAAACATAGCCAATCTACCAGAGCTTTCAATGGAATGTATGGCTTCTTGAATCACAATAATGTTGTCAGTGATTTTCCTTCCTAAAAAAAATCCCCTTGATTTCCGAGATGAAGTTTGAAAGAACCATTCTAATCCTACCAACTATGATTTTAGTCAATAATTTATAACTGGTGTTACAAAGACTTATTGGTCTGAAATCCTTAACTTCTTTAGCTCCAACAATTTTCAGCACTAGGACCAGGAAGGTGTTATTCATTTTCCTCAGAAGATGACCATTGTTGAAGAATTCTTGGACCATTTCAATGACCTCTTGCTTTATCACCTCCCATAATTTTTGAAAGAAGAAGGCAGGGAAACCATCCGGCCCAGAGATTTATCCGGTTCCATATCAAAGACCACAAAATGATTTCCTCCTCCAAAGGACTCCTTAAGAGATCTCTATTTTCAAGGGGGTGATAACATTCTAGGAAGATCTAGGACTTTATTCTTGAACCAACTCCTCCACCCTCTACCCCTACTTAAAAATATCCTTGAAGTAATTTATTATAGTCATATTGATATCCTTACTTTCCGAGTAAATCTCACCATTCTCACTTCTTATCTCATTAATCTTAAGGAGATTAGCTCTGGAGGTGGTAGAGAAATGGAAAATTTAGTATTCCTATCACCCTCCTTAAGCCATTTCACCCTTGATTTTTGTCTCCAATAAACCTCTTCTTTAGCCAGGATCTCATGGTACTCAGACATGAGAGTTTTTGTTCTTGATCCTTGAGAACTATATTAAGACCATCGTTCTCCATAAGTTCCTCAATATTTCTTAAATCCTCAGCAATTCTACTTTTTCCTAGAAAATATTTCCAAAAGTCTCCTTATTCCATCTTTTAAGGTTACTTTTAATATGCTTTAGTTTTAAACACAATCTGAAACTAACAACCCCAAAACCTGAATGTCCCACCATTCTTGAATTCTGTTGAAAATATCAGGGTGATCTAACCACATCTTTTCAAATCTGAAGGGTCTAGATTTTTTTATTGATTCATCCCCAAATCAAGAAGAATGGGGTTATGATCCGATCCGATTCTGGGGAGATTTTTTAGAGAATATAGTTGATTGATCATACAAAGATGACTCACCACAAACCTGTCCAATCTGATCTAGATGAGCTCAGTCCCATCCTCCTATTTTCCCAAGTAAACTTGGATCCCTCCAATTCTAAATCAAATAGACCATTACTAGCCAGGAAATCAACTAAATCCTCCATACTCTCAGAATAAGAGATCGAGCCCCCTTCTTTTCACCAGGGGAAAGGGGGTATTGAAATCTCCTCCAACAATCCAATCTTTATCTTTAAACAGTTTGTCTAAAACTTGAAAGATCCTTCCAAAACTTCCTTCTTTCACTGAGTTTATTGGGAACATAAATATTAGAAACATACCAAGATTTTTTAGAGACAATTTCCATGAAACTCATGACCACATGACCAGGGAAGAAAGGATCAGAACACCTTGCACAATTCTAGGATCCCACAAAGTGACAACACCTCCCGAGGCTCCCGAGGAGCTACACCCCTCCCAAAAACTTTCTTTCCAAATAAACCTACCCACCTCTTTAAATTTGTCCATATTCATTTTGGTTTCTTGAAGCATGAAAATATCTAGTTTGTTTTTAAATCTAAGATCCTTAGCAATTATGTGTTTACTGGGATTATTCAATCCCCTAATGTTCCAAGAGAGAAATATCATTTAACATTTCTTATTACGAGGAAACAACTTCCCCAGAGTACTCTAATACCAGCATCCACTTCCCTCCTAGAATTAGTCTCCCTTAATTCCTTATTACTCTTCCTACCCTTAAGAGCTAATCTTTACCAATATCAGCTCTAGAGTTACTATGAGTAACAGTTTAGATTTACTTACTGGAGTCTTAGGAGAGGCTTCCATATCATATGTATCAACAACATAGTCCACTAAAATCCCAAAGACATTAGACATGGGGAGGGCTTCTTCTTGTCTCTGGCCAAAGGAACTCTAGCCAATAGATGAAACCTCATCCAACGAAGGTCCACAGGCCACTTGCAGAGAAAAAGCATTACCTTCCAAATCATGGCTAGCCACTTCCTCTATTTCTAGAACCACCTCTTCCAAAACTAGATCTTCATTTTCATTTTCATCTTCATATTCATTAACATTTTCATGAAAACTAGAAACAACCAATTCCTTACAAGGGGTATTAAGATGAACCAAGGGTTCCACTTCTTTTACAACCTCCTAGATGATCAGATGATCCTTAGCTTCTACAACTCTTCCATTTTTCCCAATCAACCTCCATTCCTTAGCCTCCTTATTAGTTGTCCTTTGAGGACCGACAATGGGATCAATCTTTTTTTTTTAAAGAGGACAATTTCTATGATCATGACCCACCAACTTACATTTTCTACAAGCAAAGGGAGATGGATCATAGTCAAATCTCTACACCGACTCCCTCAGAAGTCAATAGTTTGATATTACTTTCCAGAATAGCATCTTGACCCATATTGACACAAAATCTGGCATGAGTAAGTCTAGATTTAGCCTTAGTGACTAGATCTAGAGAAATCAGCTTACCCAAGCTTTTCAATGCCAATAAGGACTTCCGGCTCCCAAAATTCTAGGGGTAAGCCTAGAAGGTTGACCCAGATCAGGAACTCAAAACATATGTCACATAAGGGTTAAAGGTCGGTTCCCATTTTTGAACAACCACATGAGATTTTCCAATAAACCATGGGCCTCCAACCAAAATCTTCGCCACATGGTCTTTACTAGGCAAAGAGACTAAGAAGAAACCATTGGCATATGTTGAAACTTCAATGGCACCATTAGTCACCCATCTCCTCTTGACCCATCCTCTAAAATAGTCAATATTTGGTCTAGAGCCCAGGCACTTTGCAAATAAAGCACCTTCCATGGAGGCTTTGGTTCTAGCCATAAGAATCTCAGAATTTTAAGGGATAAATTACCTTTCTCTTTAGATGGTTCCAGGCCCTCCAAAATCCCCTTGTCCAAAATTTTACCGACCAAATGTTCCACCCACGTGCTCGCCACCCCATCCTTATCCTTGTTGTCCTTGGGCTCAACAATCATGTGATCCTTTACTAGGTTCTAAACCCACTCATCTTGCTACTTCATCTCACCATTACTAGAGATTCCCGCTCATTCTAATTTCAAAATATCTCTTAATGCCCCGATGATGATTGTTTTCTTCATGTCATCAAGATAATCTATACGCTTCTCAAAACAATCCATTGTTGCCTTGTGTTTGGACAACCAATTTACTCATATTATGATGTCATAAGACCCTAAAGGAGTCACATAGAGGTTAAGTTCAGTGGTAAAAATGGGTAATTCCAATGCTGCTTCAAACAAACATTAGTCAACCATATGAGTAACATCATTCCTATATTAGACAATCCAAGTGTTTTCCATAGATACAATTTTCTTAGACAATTTTCTAGCTAACTTACTATAAATAAAACACTCAATAACACCGATGTCAAAAAAATAGTAATCTGAAAACTATGAAGCTTACCCAACACTTCTATTGGGGTAACCTATTTTTTTGTTTGCGCGATTACCCACCGTATCATGAATTATTTAATGTCAAGTTGTTCCCCTAATTATTTTGGGAAAGTTTTTGCATAATGATCACCACCGCATTTAAAACATCCCCCAACAAGCCCTTTTATTTCAAATTTATTTTCCCCAAAAACAACATTGTTCTTACTCATTCTTTCTTGTGTTTACAACAAGTTTAGTTGTTATATTTTTCCTAAAAGTCTTCATTTATCTATCCTCTTTATTCCACCAATTTTTCCAAGGATCAAGTGGTGCAGGTGAGCTAATGCCCTTATTACGGTTTTCTTCCTTGAAGGCTGAAATTGCTTACATTTCTATTCCGTAACTATATCCTTTTCAAACACTGCTTCCATTGTAGATGGTCCATGAAAATCTACCTCACTTCCTATGTTTGGGTTTAGTTCCATGATGAACTTATGAATCCTATTTTTTTGTCTTTTTAGTATTGGAGAATATATTTTAATAACTTTGTAAAACATTCCCAATGCTCCACAAAATTCAATTTAACTTGAGTTAAGTTCTGAAATTTTAGACATTTTTGATCAAAATAGAGTTGAGGCAACCAATATTGATGAAAATATACTTGAACTTCTCCCAAGTGATGGAGGTAGTATCTACTCCCAATTCAATCTTACGGTTATCCAACCATGAAGATTCTTTGCTAAAGAGTTGGAATGAATCCCATAATTCTTTAGTTTCCTCAGAAAAATCTCCTATTTCAAAGTATTTCTCCATCTCACTTAACCAGTTTTCAACACCATCCCCCAAGGTAGTTCCATCAAATTTGGGTGGGTTGATCCTTTTTATGTCTCTAGACAGTTCAACAACCAAATGAGATCTTTTATCCCTTCACTCATTACCATTAGTATGTTGTTCATGTTAATATTCCTCATGCTCTTCATTTTTACCCACTACCTATTGCTCCAAGGAAGCTATCCAGTTATGAGTGTCCTAAAGGACTGTTAGAATTTCATCTAACTTCTCACTATCAACCTTCAACATTAGGTGAACCAGCCCATCTTCATGGTTCACCCTTCTTCTAACCATCACATCCTCTTAATGAAAGGATAAGATTTCCGTTAGTATTATGAACCCATTGAGTCTAAGAGATGATAAACCTACAACTCTGATACCAAAATGTAACACCCATGTTATGATAATCCAAATTAATGAGATTTTTCTAAAAACACACCCTTAATGTACAATTAATGATTAACATTATTATTTAGCTTACTTATAAATAATATAGCATTATTAACATATTTATAATCCATCTTATAACATAGGATAACCATGTTCACTATAAGGGTATATCTAGATCTCCTCGATCCCCCTTAAGTGAATCTAACCGAGTGTGTATACTTTGTATACTTGGTTAAAACTTTTACAAGTTATGAGAACTATGTGCATCTCCTAAGTGCCTACATGGAATAAATTCATGCAACTTCCATCCAATATCCAACACTAATAAATTAGGGGATTGGAAACAGAAAATGTAGTCAACTAATACATTACTTTGGCCAAAATTTTAAGTGTTTCTTTGCAATATTAGTTTTGAGACCACACATAAGCCTACGAAACTCATCTTCCGTCACCAAAAACCATCTCAATACAATTATCTAGAATAATTATTATTTAAGAAAAAAGGAGAGTCCACTACTTGCTCATTTCCTTCAATGAAGATAATCCCATCCGTACCATATTAGGATTCCTATGGGAAAGATAGGGACCACGTAATAATTACCCATCATTACATCCTCACTACCCTTCTTCAGTAGCCATTCTAAGTTCACATGAAGCTAAGATTATAACGAGATGACACATGATCATTATGCCCTATTCTCCTATAATTAGGTTACCTTAGTTAAATCATGTAACCAAGTCATCCTTAACAAGTTTTTTACAAGTAATATTTTCAAAATAATAACAATTTCCCATAAGAGGGTCTTAGTAACTCAACAAGTTACTAGCTAGTATTAGTTCCTCTTTTCATATTTTCTACATCTTAGTAATTGTCATTAAGAGTAGAATCATTATACGTTTTCCATACCGAGTCTTGTAGATATATTTATTTGTCAAAATCAGTTCATTACTAGTGTCAAGTACATAATCATATTTATTTCATTTCCTATGCTTCCTTTTGGTTTATATTTTGTCATTCATCTTACTTTGATTATTTTTTCTAAAATAATGATATCATAAATAATCACATACTTAAGAATTTATCGATTACTTGATAAATCATCTTATAAGTAGAATTTTTATATTTTCAGCTCATATAATAAGATAAGTCATAAACATGATTTCAAATAAGGACAATTATCCCAATATCCATTAATAATGATATACCAAATTAACAAGTATAATACATTGGTTCTCAATGCCCTTTTTATGATGTGATGATATTTCAATTACATAATCTATTGATTATAATAATAATTTTCATATTTATATCACAAAAAATTAAAATGTAAAAAACAATCAAGAATATAATCCAATCAGTTACTTCAAGTATGCTAGCCTTTCCTACAAAACAGTAGGAGAGAAATAGATATGGGTTAGTTCATATGAACTGGCATGAGTTTGCATACTCTTAATTTATGTTGTGATTATAATGAAATAATAGAATAAGAGATTGGTTAAAAATTATCCTCTTAATTCCCATAATTTATATAATGAAATCTACCTAATATCATATCATAATGAAACTTCATAGTTATATAAAACATTATGTCCAATATTAATGTTTACAACCATCGTAAATACGACTTAGAAATTTAAACAATAATGGAACATTTACTGCATCTCAAACATCAATTACAAATGTAATAAATCACAATATTTTCCAAATTCCCATTATTAATAAGATCAAGAATGTTCCTAATGCAGGTGGTTAATAATGACAACTAAAGAACTCTTAATCAAAAGAGTTAAACTTCATAAAGTTACAAAAATCATTCAAGATCAACTAGAACCTTAATTAACTCGCAAAATAATGAAGTAATTTATGTTTTAGATAACCTTTTTAGATTACTATAGATATACTTGTCTACCGTAACTTCATCAATTCCATGCAATGACTCATTCAATAAATAGTAGTTAACCACAATATCTAGTCTCAAGATGGGAGAGATAGTATATTGAGTATAAAAAAATAAATATCAACTGATTACTTATCTCGAGAGTAAGTAAAAAGGAAGATACATAAACTAAATCAATCATGCTTAGCTATCCTGCATTCAAACCAACATTTAAATATAATAACACTATTCCAAAAATATCTCAACTAAACTCATATATGTTAAGAATGATAAAATTGATTCCTTCACTATTATTTACATCTATGGAATCGTACATTGTTCCTACAATTCCCTTTAAATAAATGAAATAATAATTATCTAAAACATAAGTTCAATCTACATTTTCCAAAACCTTCATTCTTTTAAAGTTTCCTATTAACCCACAAAATTACTTCCGTTTCATTAGGACTCAAATCCACTAACTATTCCCAAATAGAAAAAAAAGGTACAAACATAACCCATGATTCATAACAACCATTTTCCAAGTTTAAAACCCACAAAATAACTAAATTGAATAGCTCAATTCATTTATGAGGGAGTGGAAATGAAAATCATCAATCCATGATTTCAAACCATATTTCCCAAAAATCAAACTTGGCTATAAACATAACCCCAAAACACAAATTCCTTTAAAATTTCACATAGAACTAGAAAATAAATGTATTCTTTTCCAAATTTCACAAGTAATCAAATCCCAAAATGTTTTAAAAAAGGTAACAACCATGCTCTAAAAAGAGCTAAAAAAGTTAAACAAATTATTTTTAATGAAACTATCTCTCCTTATTTATTTTTATAGATCATGCGCAGAATAATCCAAAACCCATGACCAAAATGTACCCAGTAAAATAATAACAACAGGGGCTTCTATGGAGTTGAACTAATCAAATAAATTTTATTACACTCTACCCCTTATTCACTTTCTAGATCTCATATATTGAACAAACCCAAAACGTTTACAAATTTAAAATAATAAACCAGAGCCAAAAACACATTCAGATTTCTCATACTCATCCTAGCCAAAGTCATATTTAGCTATTTCATTAAAATGACAACAAGAATAAGAGTAGAAAACCCATGCATGTATTTTGCTTCCAGCTTCTCTTAAATCTATTTCCAAGTTACAAACTTCTAATTCTAAAGCTTCAAAAACACTACCAAATCTTCCAACAACATATTCATATAGTAAAAATTCCATGTTTACCGAAGATAACAATATTAAATTCACCATGCATAGTCACCAAAAACAAATTTACCACAAAACTTCATGCACAACCCATAATTTAGCTCCCAAAAATAAAACAAATGCAAATGAAACAATGAGATCAATGCATGCATTAACTTCTCAAGGAAGCTTCCTCTTCTCAATACATCACATTTAATTCCCACCTACTCCACCTTAATTTCCTTTCCATCTCGTGACTAATCAACCGTTTAAATCTTAAACCACAATAATCATTCATTTAAAATTTTCCATGTAACTTAAGTTTTATAAACTTTCCAAAATCCATACCATGGTGGACTGGCCAACTCACAAACCAAACCAACTCACATGGTGGGCATCACATTACTAAGTAACCAATGCCATAAAATTAACCAATTAACATTGCCAAACAATCTACCAAATCACTTCCCTTTCTTATTAAACGGTTTGTATTTGTATGGTAAATGGTCTTTGACCAATTTATATGCCAATTAATAACATACATACATACATACATATTTATTATTAATTCACAATGTCATCACTAATCATATTTATCAATATATATATGTGTGTGTGTATATATATACATATGTATATTATTAATTTATTAAATCATCAACAATAATTTCATAACTTAACAAATTATAACGCAAACTAGATTAAATAATCATTTACAAGGGGGAAATTAACGATCTAGATTATTAACAAATGAATTTAATTAAGTTGAGGATGTTGTAGGAAGTATCCTAAAGTATGGGCCAACTTTCGATTTAAGAAGAAATAATGCAATAATGAACATGTATCAGCCCAAGTTGATGAAGAACAAATTTTGGATGGTCAAGAGAATGAAAGAAGTACAAGATAATAAAGTCACCGAGAATGACAAGAAAGACCCATTTCTAGAATGCATGGAACTTAAGAAAAAAAAAGATAGTTGAAAAACTAGGGATACGGTGAGATATTCAAAGCCTTGGGATTCAAGTAAGTAAAACAAAAGTAATGAGGAAGAGCATAAGAGGATAGAGGTAAGCTTAATAAGAGCTTAGCAAAAGAAAAACACAAGATAGATGAAGGGTAAGCAAATTGATTTAAATGTTTTGAATGATGATGCATTAAATGAATTCATCAAAGTAATAAAATGGATATAAAGAATAACGTGCCACAAGGAGAGTTCTCTAATGAAATTAAAGGTGGAGAGACTAGAATGTTAAAGGAGGATGAAGATAAATAGAGGAAATAGGAAATTATAGCCGAGTATAGTGATCTAGGACAAAGTTTGAGAGAAGATAAAGGACAACTAGGTCCTAAATTTGATGAGGAGAGTGGAAAAATGAATGATATTTTATTACAAGAATAAATGTGGGTGATTGAGGAGTTATTCAATCCTCTAAAGGAGTTGTTTATAGTTGAGAAAAGTTCAGATCAGATGGATACATTCATTGAAGAGCATGAAGATGAAGTGAAAATGAAGCAAAATCCCATAGAAATCTTAAACAAGGAAGAGTATATTGAAGATGATGGATTAGTGAAGATTCAAGAGATAGAAAGGGAAGAAGAATTTGATGAAAAATAGAAAAATAAAACTGAAATAATAAAGGGTGATAAAAAAAGAGAGAATAATCAAAGTGGTGGAAGAAAGAAGTCAAAATTGAGACAAGTTTGTCTTATTATTTTAAATCTAATGTTGCTTTTAGCTATGTTTGTGTAGGTATGAACCAAAAAGTGGATATGGAAGATGGAAAAGGACAAGAAAATGTTGAAATAGTACAACTAATATACGAAGAATAAGAAAATGAATATGAAAAAGAAGGATTAAATAAAAATGAAGGCAATAAAAACAAACTAGAGATAAGAAAAGAAATGCAAGATCATGAAGAATACATGAAAGTTGAAGATGAGCTCAAACAAATTAGAGAAGGAGACAATTCAAAGAAGGAAAGAGATTGGAAGAAAAGAAAGAAGATGAAAATTTGAATAGGAGTCCAAATATTCCCACTAGGGAGTATGATGTTGATTCAAAAAAATAGAATTTAAGTTAAACCCTAATTACAGAGTAAATCAATGTAAACAATAATATATAACTATTAGATACAATTTGACACAAGAAATAAGATAATAAAATATGACACCCTAAGTGAAATAGAGAGAGGAAAGGACTTAGCTGATTTGTGCTTGATCCAAGACTCGATGTTGACTAAGAGAACTGTTGAAAAAAGGTGAATTGTGTCATCAAGGCTTAGAATAAATCTTGTAATCTTGCGTATGCTATCGACATGGGTGCCTGGATTGGGTCAGGGGAATATGGGTTCCATATTTTTCTACTTGGTGCTCGTGACTACGTAATTGCTTAGAATTTTATTTTTCTTGTGTCACACAAGTGTTGCCGATATTCACCGTTGGTTGCCCGTATGTCGTGACCTTGATCGCTGAATGTACTTGAATTTGAAAAATATATGTTCACCTATAAAATCCAAAACCACACCAAATCTAAAAAGAAAGATGTAATATGGGAGTCAAATCGACCCCGACGCTCACCCGAATGAGTGAACTTAGGACCGAGCATTGCACTACATATCAAACTCCATGTAGTTATCAGTGAGTGTGTGTAGAAATTGTGCTCCATGATTCCCTAGTGAAAGTTGCACTCGATAACAGGATAGATCTAGAATGTAACAATGTATATCATGTGTGAATGGAATAATGAACTTGCCATTTCCTATGCAATGTGTTTGCAAAAATGCAGCCCATTTTCCTTGAATGGATGCTATATGGATGCCTTTGGATGTAAGTTTAGGTGATAGTAGTAATGATTAGAGCTTAGTGCCTTATTTTGAGCACATAATTATGTATTTATATGATTCACTTGGTTAAATTTCTTAATTGACAACTGGAAGGTCGACCCATAAGAAAATAAGATGCCCAAAAGATAAAAGAGACCCAAATAGGGCGAGTAAGGTTGAAAGAGGTCAGGTGCCCAGGGGATGAGGGCTCCTGCTACATGTGTTAAAATTCATAAAATATGAGAAAGTAAAGTTATAATTGGGTCAGTAGGGTGTGTAATACCAAATAAAAATAAGAAACATAGAAAAAGGCCAAAGATAGTTGTCAATTACTATTTTTCTCGCTTAGGAATCATATGAATGCTAACATGTGTTTAAGACCTATAAATGTATGCAAGTGCATGGTTTTATGCCCACAATTTCCCCACTACATGTTATTGAGTGAATACTTGATAAAATAAAGTACATAGAAGATACATACTTGATAGCCATCTAGAGTGTGATGGTGATAGCATGCCAAAGAGATAAGTAAAAGCGTGAAGTGATAAATATGAAGTGTGGAAGCTAAAAAAGAGGAAGTGACCATAGGGTGATGCATATGTGTGAATTTGTACCTATTGTTGCACTTGAATTTCTGATGTAGGGATGTTTCTTGTTGTGTATTAAGGACGGGCCTGCAAAATAAGAGATAAAGACTAGTCAAAGTCATGTATTATTAAAACTCAGTAAAATTATGTAAAAATAAACAAAGGCACCCGATTTGCAAAGAGTGAAAATGATAGAAAATGTCCTAAAATGCTGTAGAAGAGTGAGTTTTTTGGGCGATCTCACACCAAGAATGAGTTTTTTTGGCGATTTCATGCCAAGTGCGAGTTTTTTTGGGCGATCTCATGCCAAGTGTAAGTTTTTTTGGGTGATATCATGCCACAACATAATACCGTAAGGAGAGAGGTCTAGTGTTACTCTACATCCATGAATGCTTCCCAAATAAGCACTGTTGTAGATGGTACATCCCTGTTTTGTTCCTACTATCCCGATTGTCTGAATTATTCCGATTGAAGAAGATTGTAGGAGATTGCATGCATCATGTGACTGAAGGAGTGTGCCCGATACTATAAAATTACTATGTGAACTTTTGTAGACTCGTGTTGATTTGATAAATCGACCATGTGTGCCACCATGACATTAATGCCTATGGGAGGACATAGTGGCCCCATGCACTCTTGTATGAGCCCAAGAGATGGTGTCTATGCTATGGTGAGGACCTCAGTCATATTTTTTAGGGGACGTCTCGTGGATCTGTATGATTGCTTTGTTCCCGTACATTTATACAATTATGTACTATAGCTTTGAGTCATTGTATGGGGTGATCGATTCACTGGATATAAAGAGGAGGATGATTGTCATGAAAAAAGAGCAGAGCTTTACATCAGATGGGAAAGTAAGTTGTTTAGAAAATGTAGCTATGAATAACTGATATATATGGTCTGGATGAGCATTGGAAGGAATATAAGTATTATCCAGGAGAGAATCGATGTTAGCCTTATAATCATGATTGGCTTGCTAGAAGGCATGGATGGAGACATCCATGGTGAGAGGATCCTAGGATAGTGAAGCTAGGAATAAGTGAGGATCTAAGAGTATTCAAATGCAAGTTCACCAAATGATTTAACAAAAATAGAATTTAAGTTAAACACTAATCAGTAGAGTAACTAAATGTAAACTATGATATACAACTAGCTAGATACAATTTGACACAAGAAATAAGCTAATAAAATATTAAACCCTAAGTGTAAAATAGAGAGGAAAGGACTTAGCTGATTTGGGCTTGATCTGGGACTAATGTTGACCGGGAGAACTATTGAAAAGAAGGTGAACTGTGTTTTCAAGGCTCGTAATAAATCTCCTGAACTCACTGGATGCTTTCGGACATGGGCGCATGGACTGGAGTCGGGGGTGCTTAGGTGCCAAAGTCTTCTATTGGGTTCCCGTGACTGCACAAATGCTCAGAACTTGATTTTTCCTATGTTACGTAAGTGTCCCCGATATTCCTCGTTGGTCGCCAGATGTCACACTCCGATCACCGAATGTACATGTAACCTACAAAATAAATTTTCACCTGCAAAACCCACAAAACCACATCAATTCTAAAAAAATATGTAATATGGGGAATCAAACCGACCCTAATGGTCACCCAATGAATGAACTTACACTTGAGAGGTGCACTACATCTCGAGACTCCATGTAGTTCTTGTGAGTGTGTGTGTAGAAATTGTGTGCCTAGATGCCCTAGTACAAGTTACACTTGATATCGTGCTAGATCTAGAATATAACAATGTATAATATGCGTGGATGGAATAATGAACTTCCCCTTTCCTATGTAGTGTGTATGCAAAAATACAACCCCATGTATCTTGAATGGATGTTAGATGGATGCCTTTGAGTGTTTTGAATTCCTTTCGATGCAAGCTTAGGTGATTTTAGTAATGTTTAGAGCTCCGACGCCTTATTTTGAGAACATAGCTATGTATTTATATTATTCCTTTGGTTGAATTTTTTAATTGACAATCGGAAGTCTAACCTACAAGAAAATAAGATGGGTAAAAGATAAAAGAGGCCCAAAGAGGGTGAGTAAGTTAGAAATAGGTTAGATGCGTCGAAGGGATGAGGTGCCCAGTGCCGACATCCTGGTTGGGCGTTAGTGTCCGAAGTCATAAAATATGAGCAAGTAAAGTTATGACCGAGCCGTAGGGTGTAAGACAAAATAGAAAATAAGAAACATGGAAAAATCCAAAGATAGTCACAATTACTAGTTTTCTCTCTAGGAATCATATAAATGCTAAGATGTGTTTATGACCTAGAAATGTACCCAAGTGCATTATTTTTGTAGGTCTACAGATGCGGGAGCATCATCATGCAAATAGAAAAGTTTTGGGTTTCAAGCAATTTTGGGATGACTAGGGTCTTGATAGACATTTTAGGTGTTTTTGCAAGTCTTCCCCACCTTCTTAGGTTCCTCCATAGGTGATAAGGAGTTAATTTGAATTTTCCCTCCAAAACACACTCTTTTGAATATTTGAATTCCTAGTTTTAAATTGGAGGTTTAATGTAAAATGTGAAAGCATATAATGATGTAAGAAGGTCATTAAGGACCTCATGTGATGTATACAAGGTTTTATCACTCACCCAAGTGAGGTTACCTTTGTTGGGTCAACTTTACCATGGTTAGGTACAAATACCTACTTGTAACTACCTTCATTTTACCTAAGAAAGAGGAGATATTTGAATGGAAGAGTAAAGGAGAGAGGAGAGAAGGTGGATAGAGTTTTAAAATAGGTGTGGAAGAGACAAGAAAGGCTCAATAATCTGTAGGAGATCATGAATTTTATCTTATCACGATTACTCTTGAATAAATATTTAAGAATTTTGAATATGTGACAATGGTTTATGAGGGAACTATCATTGTGTATTGTATTTATTAGGATGTGTATGCTTTGACCAATGCTTAGGTAATGTATTTTAATGACTAAAAGTATTGAATACCAGGATTGGACCTTGTTTTAAGTGATTTTAAGAAAATGGTGAAAGATCTCGTGTTGATGAGTTAAAATTTGTGTTTTGGTGATCTAGATATATTGTGTATGTCGTTGATAGAATGATATGAATTTATTAGTGAAGAAATAGGGTATTAAGGAATTAAAATCCAAAGGGAAAATTTTAACAATCCTTCTTGAAGAGCTTGGTGATATGAGTAAGTGCCTTAGCTGTGTTGTGTTTATTAAAGGTGATAGATAGTATATGACTTATTTATGAAGGAGAAACTAATCTATATAAGTGTGTGTGCATGGATTAGAAAGTATAGATAAAGGTTTCAAAAGGTGGTGATAATTTTTTTATTAATTCATTGACAAGTGCTTCTAAACTAGAAAACTTAGGAAAACCACGGCCAAGAAGGATAGTCAACTATCTTTTTGAATGAGATTTAAATAAAATTGATAGAATGAAAACTAATTACATTGAATAGGTGGTGAAACAAGGTTTCAGGAGGTTATAATACATCGAGAATGGTTTAGAAAACAAATTAAGCTCAAGTCTTAGGAAAAAGGTTCTTTTTCACTTGAAACTAGAAAATATCATTATTGGGAAGAATTTAGACAAAAGATCCAAGTGTGGAGTTGACTAATGAAAGTTGGGAAAACCATACAATTATATTCAAGTCATTTTTAGATCTTGGGGTGAAATAATTACACAAATTATTGAATATTCTCCCTTTCCAATTGTGAAAACCTAATTTAAGGTTTAGAATGCTAAAATTCCTATAATTTGTGTTTTCATGGATGAAACTCAATGAAAATTTCCACATAGGGTCCGAGAATGATAATTGAAGATATGTTCATGGTTTTGTGTGAAAACAATATTTACTGATGAAGTACATATGACATTCTTCTTAACCCTATTTTACCTAGTACTTGAAGAGCCAAATTTAAAACCATCAAAGGAGAATTGTGCAAATTTCCTAAAGAAACCACCTAAGAGTTTTTACTAACATTTGATCAAGAAAATGGGTACTGTAAAGATAAATAGTTCTTGGAAAAAGTTTGTCTATAATTTTTACCCTTATAAAATAAAAATAGGAGACTTAATTGAGAAAAGGATAATGAAGATTGACATGGTTTTACTTGAGTCAGGTCCTATAAAATAGTGTGTAGAAAAAATCCCATAAAGGGTAAATTGAGTAAT
Organism: Taxus wallichiana var. yunnanensis; assembly: GCA_018340775.1. Classification (NCBI taxonomy): domain Eukaryota; kingdom Viridiplantae; phylum Streptophyta; class Pinopsida; order Cupressales; family Taxaceae; genus Taxus; species Taxus wallichiana. The sequence goes on along the minus strand of CM031242.1, from coordinate 354,022,124 downwards.
ATATTTGGTTCCTCTTGGGACACTTCCAAACATTCCCAACAATAAGGTTTATATAATAGCATGACTAAAAGATATTTTATCCATTCAAAAAACTTGATAAAAAAAAATTATACTGTGATCCTAACAATGGTGTTTAAGTGAATCATGTGTGAACGATCAGAGAGGTTCAAGAAAGAGTGTAGACCTTGGGGGAGTATATTAGACCCAAATGAGAGACAAAGAGAGTTATGGTGACAAATTTATGCATTAGTCTAAAATAAGACAATCAAGAAAAGAATGGCAAGATGTAAATTGATTTGAGATTGGTTATAAAGGAAAAGTGTGCATGGAAAAGTCAAGGAGACAAGAGGTTAATGTTGATGAAGAAATGTATTAAATGAAAAGGACACCTAGCATAAGATACAAACAATCTATATTTTCTAAAACTTGCATGGTAAAACTTGGAATGAAGGTATAATGAGAATTTTGAGTTTATAACTTGAATTCTTATGGTGGCTTAGAGGTTATAAAGTCTATACTATATCAGTGGTAGTGATGTATCTTTAAGTGACAAGTATAAGGAAGAATGTACATTGTGAATTAGAGAAACAACTCTCTCTAACATTGTATGGTGAATTGTTTGAAATTGTAAACTTTGGTGATTGATTGTGATTCAAATTTTTATAGTTTGAGTAACTTTACCCCTACTCTACATCACATACACAACATATAAGGGCATAGATCTGATTTTTATAATCAAGCGCTTACAAGGGTTTTATTAATATGAAGTGGTCTATCATGCTATCGATGTGGAAACAAAAGGGAAAATATAATACAAGGGATAATAACATTAATAATGATATAAAGCACTAGGAAAACTACATGGAGTCTGAAATGTAGTGCAATGCTTGATGAAATCACAAAGGGGTGATAAACTGAGGTCAATCCAACTCAAGCATTTGTATTTGATTTATCTAAAGTTTACTTGAGTATGTCAAAGATAGATAGGGTTTATTTTACGAGTCCAGTGAATCCAATGGTTTGATGTGACACTGAAGTTTCTAAAAGGAAAAAAATAACAACACGAGTGATACTAAAGTATTCATAACCCCATTTTCTACATGTTCAAAAATGTATAGTGAGGTTAGGTTGTGTTGTGCATGCAGTCATGTCCTAATTGTATGGTCTTGACTAGAAGGCACAAAGGTACAAGGTTTGATTTTCATAGTTTTTAGGCTCTGTTCTAGTCTCATATATCACCCCAAAACATATTGAGAAATTTGAACCAACTAAGTGATTTTTTCTATCTTGTTTACTCTTTTAATTAGTTATATAACCTACTTATAATGATTTATATATTGTATATTCCTTGTATCTGATTTAAAATATCATTTTGAATGCATTTGTAATAATTAGTTTCTATATTATCAACTCAAAAGAACCCATTAGTTCAATTAGTGTTGATACATTTTGGTGAACCTCATTTGATCAATCCTTCACCTAATCTAAGATCTTTCCAAGTTTCTATAGGTTAGGCCTACTAATTTCAAACCCTAGAGTTTCCTTAGGGTGCATGTGTGGTTGGTTTATGTGCATTTATTCTCTCTATGTGATTATGGCTTATTTTCATGCCTTATGGAATCATGGTGATTATCTATCCACATCACCAAGTCCATACCACCTATGAGGATGCAAGGAATGTTACTCCATTTTCATATTCTCCCCAAGATGACATAATATTTAATTATGATATTGATCCCAATTCTATGGTATTTATAGAACATCCTCCACTTTATGGCCCTACCCCTATTGGTCGATTTCTCTAGGCCATTTTTGAATGGAAGACAATATGGAGTGTCTACCCTATCTTCCTACTCATCACCAAGATGTTGATCCTAGCTTTGTAGGTCATGTAGATGGTTGGAGTAGTGATCATGAATAAGTACAATTTTCTCCATTAGTAGATGATGATGCTTTATATTCCAGTGATGATGAAAGTGTTCTAAAGCTTACGTCGTATGCCATTCCTTCCATTTATACATTGATTGATGATGGTCCTTATGCTTCCCATAATGAGTTAGATTTAATTTATAATAATAACCATTATGATGACATGCATAGTACAAATGAATTAAATGAACATGTTTGTGTTTCTCCTACTCCTCTTCAAATGCAAAAATGGTGATATTGAATGTAACATGTCTACCTCTCTTGTACATGATTTGTCTTGTATTTTATCTAAATTCCAAAAGAATGATATTGCTTGTACTAACACTTCTAGATACAATAATTGTATAAGTTCCTATCTTCCTATTGACATGTTATCATGCTACACATCAGTGTTTCTACTCTTCCTCTTGAAGAAAAATAATGATTCTATTATTACTTCTTCCATTCCAATTATAAGTTAAAGTGTGAATAATTATCATATAAAAACATGTTTCTTCTTCTTTGGTTATATCTAATACATATGTTGTTGACACATCTCCTAGTGTGAATAATTTTCCTATTGATAATGGTAATATCCCTTTAGAACCTCCTTATGAAATTCCACCCTTAGAGCCTAAAATATTACCTATCTTGGTTTCACATGACATACTTCCCACTATGGCTTCTAGAGAAACTAGTGTTCCCATAAAGTAAACTACTATTAATAGAAAAGTACAACCTTTGAATGAACCTCTCAATGTCAATATCTCATACCACATCAAAAGGCGCTTTTACCTTATGCACGTAGTTTGTGATTTACAATGCAAGTTTCATACATTGAATCTATAAATAAAAACATACTATGCTAGTATTGATGTGAATAAAATCTATGGTAATAATATCTCATGAAAATATTATAGCTCCTTTCCCTAGGAATTTTGTCACACCCACACTCTAATTGTTTGATGAAACTTCATATCCAATAAACATCTTATGCATTATCAAACACTTATGGATTCATATGATAATGATAGAATCCTTCTAAAATCATTATCTAGAAGTCTTATAGTGATGCTATCTATTGGATTTACCCATCTTCCTAGTGGTTCCCTAGGTGCTTTTTATCACACCTTGAATATACTTTTCTAGCACACTTTAGTTGTAATAAAGGCCCTAGGGTTACATATGAGCATTTATCCTCTTTACATCAAGGTGAGACTCGAGCCTATAATCGACTATATTCTATGCTTAAAGACAAATATAAATTTACTTGTATATCATCCAAGTGATTTAGAAATGTAATTTATATTCTATAGAGGTCTCACATGGCCCCTCAAGGAGAAATTTCTTTGTGAATGAAACTCATTTAATGAGATTTACTTATATATCCTCGAGCTAGAACATGTTTCAACCACTAAAATCCTCACCAATTAGATACAAATATTATCAACCCTCATGTTACACATTATTATGACAAACAACTAGAGTCTATGCACAATGATCTATAAATAAAGTATTGCATCATGGTGACATTTTTACCATCCTAGTCCTAAACCAAAAGTTATGTCAAAGAACCTCCTCCAAAGAAGGAAACTTGTATATTTTGAAAAATCTATTGATCAACCTCATAAAATTTTATTAACACTAATAGAAAATAGGTTAATTCAATTACCACACAATGATCACCACCCTCCTCATTGGTTTGAGTGTGAAATGGGTTGTCACTTTTACAATTTTCATTGTATTAATGGACACCATAAAAAAATTGTTATGCATTGGATTATAAACTTAAATTATTAGAAGACAAAGGAATTATAGCTTTGATATGTGAATTCAAATATCTACTTCACCTCCTCCATGGCGTAAGTCTTAAAAATTGTTTCTTTAAATGAACATTCTTCTACTATTACATCCGGAATTTTTCTCACATCAAAGTTCTTCCTACATAGGGGAAATATAAGCCCATATAAAAGCGGATCAACAAGGACCAAGGAATTATCCAAAAATTTACACATCTAAATTCAAAAAAACCTTTAGATAGATACATTGTGCATCCCGTTAAGATAAATATGTGTATTTAAATATTATAGTGCATTCTCGCACTTATAATGGCTACTCTACATCAATGTACCACATATATTTGTATAATCCAATACTTTACTTGTTTTCTTATCCCTAGTCACACTCTCATGTTTCGATACCCTTTCACTTAAGTTTCTCATGGGAATATTTGAGGATCACCCTTCCTTATTTATTAAGAATAGATTTCCTCATCCTATATTCTCATGTATATTTATATAAGGGTTATTCATAGCCCATGGATGTGTCCTCTCATGGATATAAAATATCACTAAGAAGACAAAATCAAACACTTAGCACACATAAATTCAATTCAATCCTATCACAACCACGTATATATTCTATACTACATCATATATCTTTCCATAATCATCACATATCACTACATAATATACATCATTCAAAACCTATATAACACATACATCATGATCACACCAAACATACATACACAAAATGTCTACATCAATATCGCCTACATTCATTTAACTATATTACATTTTTCTATATGCCACAATCATGATGACACAAGCTATACACAATCCAAAATCAAATCCAATCTATCTACAACCCACCAATGGTCCTTACACAAGCAATGTGATCATATGCCCATATGTGTAACAAGTTAACACCGCCGTCATGCCCCACCATGACTCTTTGGTAAACCTATACACATCCCTTAAAATGTTTAACATGCTCTGAACCCATGCATATCGGGTCCCTGATCCTCAATAGACTAACATATCTGCCACATTCTATATGATATCGAGACATGACAGCCATCCATAGTTATAATAAATGTTAACAATAGAATAATATGCTTTTGCAACCATAGAATATGAGCTATCAAAATCACAATGATAATGATGGATGACTCTCTGCACCACCCTATCCCAATAAATACCTACGTGTCATTTCACATATGAATTAGTGTATCCTACAAAAATACATGCACTATATCTCCAATAACAAGAAAAGTCAATCTAATATACATCATTGACATTCATTTTCATCTCCCTTTTAGGAAGCCAAATGTGCACGTATCAACATTTCACCATTCATGAGTGTGGTGATTAAATGCATGTTTTGGGGCAACTCACCCAATCTCTACATGATGTATCCCGACTTTATCCAAAAATCCACTCATCATCTAAACCCAATGTAAATTATGTATACATGTGTCTCTTTCTATGGAAATCTCATGTGCACATCCTCATTGAAAACAAAAACATGTACAATTAACATATCAATATCTCTACACATGCAAAATACATCACATATGTCTCAAATTTAGACAAACATCTTCTAACTCCAAAACTTAGGAAACTAGTTGTTTGGTCAAAATACATACAAACATGTCAAAACCATATGATTTTTAGGTTCAAAATTGTATAACATTTGCCCCTAGGTGAAAAACTAAACCAATTAGTTTGTTTCAATTTTCTACACAAAATTGCTACAAAATTTTTTCCAAACATTTCAAAAATATGCCAAGCTCATACAAAAATACAACATTAATGACACTCACTAACTCCTTCATCATTTGGGTCTATATGGCCTCTACTACAAACTCAAATTGTGCCCGAATCACCTCCATTAATCGCAGTGGCATTATTAAACTCTTAGAATCTCATTCGACTTGTTCACAATTACAAATGAAAGTTACATTTCACTTTTCATATTTAATAAATATAGTAAACATCCTAGGGGAATTTTATCCACTTACATATTACCTATGGTACTCATTTACTAATCCCTTTGATGGTACGGCCGCATCTACTGCCCATTTTTTTAATCTTTTATGGCAAGATTGTCATCTTTATCTTCTCCTTCACGTACTAATACATCATTAATAAATCTTGCATTCATTATGCATTTGTGCACTCAATTCTTATCAATGACTCTATCCTTCTCTCTTTCGACGCATTTCCTAGTACCACTTATCATCGACATCTCACTCAATATATCAACTACCACTACATACCTCTTCATGTCATTCTCTTGTTACACTACTCTATGAATTTCACAATATCTTTACTTTCATCTCAAGTAATCATGTCTTACACTCTCTCTTTCATCAAAGGGGGTAAATATATAGGATTAATTATGCGAAGTCACCTCTTTTCCTTCTCTTATCTGTAAATCACTAAGTAAGAACAATTAGATAGCTATATAAGGCTATCCTCCTCTACATGAACTCATATGTAAATCTAAAAGTTGGTTATGCAAGGCCAATTTCTCTCATCTAGTACAATACAATCTCAAACACCCAAGTGGTCACTCGTGATTACCCAAAACAAGCTAAGCACCAAAGACCCCTATATTTATTGTGAATACATGGGGTAAATTGACAAATATTCAAATACACAACTATAAGCACCCACATTACATATTCTATCAATACACCCATATAATGCATGGTGGGGAAATGAGACATCATTTCCTTTCACCTTATATGGGTTTCCAACAATTTCTTGAGACCTAGAACTATGTTTAGTGTGTGGTCCCATTATTGGGGGAAAGCTAGAAGGCCATGTGACACTCTTCCCTTGGTGTCGGAAGAACACCCAAGTCCCACATTATTATAAAATCAAGCTCTTTCCATCGGGACTTGACCACTCCCAAACTATAGAAACCTATCAAGTTTGAATTTCCATTTTTACAAAAACTTCTCTCTCTCGTGAATCGTTATGTCCCCCCTTCGCACCTATGAAATGCTTCTCCCTTATCTCCATGGGTCATCCGATGACCCACATTGTTCACTACAATTGGTTATGTTCTCTCAACACCCTTATATGTTTCTTTCTTCAACACTCTCACATGTACAATCCTCCTTTCCTTTACACTAGTAAATTTCATTCACAAGTATGGGGGGAAATGTAGACACTAAAAATTACACAAAATCACTATTACATTATGATTTTGTTAGGATTATATGTATATGAGTTTTGAATAATGAAACAAGATATTAGTGGCATTAAGTCCTCATTCATTTGATCTTTGTTACTTGATTAAACTCAAACTATTGATATCTTCTTCTTTGATTTTATTTTGAACCTTTATACAAGAGATTCTAACACACCAATTTTATTGCTTGATTGTTATTTGAGTCTTGGGTCAAGACCGCATAATACAAGGTTAGGACCATACATATGTTCTTGATCATAAGTGTACACTCTTGACCCCTTTTTGTTTTCTATTTTTTTATCCACATGGGCCCATTTGTCATTCTTCTCTTTTGGTTTATATCTTTTACGTTGATGTTCCTGCCACTAAGGTCCGAATTTCAATGTAAGAAAATCATATATATACAATTCTAACCTAAGAATTTATCATCTAGCAATCACCTATCTATCTATCGCATACCGAGTCAGAATAAGAAAGGAACAATTCTCGCATACTACATACATAGAATAAGACACAAATCTAGTTTTCCTAATATGCACACAAGGGTTTGATTGGGATGAAGTAGTCTATCTCATTATCGGTGTGGAAACACAAGGGAAAAGGAAAGAAAAGGATATTTGCATGCACATTAACAAAAAACACTAGAGAACTACATGGAGTCTGAAATGTAGTAATTTTTTTTGTGAAATCAAAAAGGGGTGGCTACAAAGGTCAGTCTAACTCAAGCATTTACATTTATTTTATCTAATGTTTTCTTGAGTGTGTCGCATGATATCTAGGGTTTATTTTTTAGGTCCAAGTATGAATCCAAGGGTTTGATGCAACACTAAAGATTCCAAAAGGTGAAAAAAATGACACCAAGTGACATTGAAGTTTTCAACACCCCATTTTCTGCAGGGGAGTTAAAACCGCATAAATGAGGTTAGGTTGTGTTGTACAGATTTCCCTAGTTATACCTGGTCATGAACAGAAGGAAAAGAGGTACATGATTTGATTTGAGACAAGCTGTGGTCAATTTTGATTCCCAAATCTCACGTTGACACATCTGATTGCATCATATTAACTAGCTAAGTGATTCTTTCTATCTCATTTACATTTGTAATTTCGTATTCACTAATAATAATGATTGCTTATTTTGTATATGCCTTCAGATCTTATATGAAATATATTTCAATACATTTTTAATATTGGTCTCTATATTATCAACTCAAAATAACCCATTAGTTCAATTAGGGTCAGATACAAATATAAATATGTTCACTTAAACTCATTTTACGCTAGTCATGATCCAATTCTCAATCACACAAGATAAAAATAGACGAGCACTATAATTTACTAGTAATATCTCCATGTAAGGAGATTACAAGTGGTGGATTATGGTGTAAAAGTTCACCAAACTTTTATTTGATCCACTATTAGAAGATGCAATTTTACCAAGGAAAATTTTAATAGAAAATTTTATTAATTCATCAATACTTTGATTTCAAAATTTGGCACTTTTGAAAAATTTTAGGGGGTCAAGAGCTTTAGATTTTTCACCTAGTTGTTTTGATAGGTTACAAGTTAATTTTAAGGGTCGATTCACCTAAAGTGCATATCATGACCCTCCAATATCTAAATTTTTAAATTCAATTTTCCATTAGTGCGAAATTCAAATTTTTAAAATTTACCTTTATGTTATCGGCCGTTAGTAGCATTTGTTATGCTTAATGACAAATTAGATAATATATGCTATTGTTCTGTAGCATGTTTACGCCATAATGCTGACAAAGATAATATAAGTTTTCGACTAGTAGCATAGAAAAATACTACTAGCCGGTAGCATGGGAAAATGTTACCGACTAGTAGCATTTTTCCATGCTATCGATCAATAAGCATTTTTCAGTTGATGTCATAGACAAAAAAATGAGTATGGGAAATCTTTTACTTACGCCATATTTTGGGAGGGGCAAATTTCTACTGAGATGATCATTTTAACTGCTAACATCAAAAAATTTCAAAAAAATTCCATACAAAATTAGCGAAATATGTATTTTTTTCTCAAAAAATCACTTTTTTCTCAAAAATCACTTTTGAATTTTTTTTTCAGACAATTCATATTTTGTAAGGAAAATTTCTCCTATCAGCTTGGTCATTTTAATTACTATTGTCAAAAAATAATTTTTCAAAAATTATATATGCTGGGCTCGACATCATATACATGTCACCTTAACAACATATATCGGTTGTCAAAAATTGCTACCTACCAACACCATTATCAAATGATTCCACAAACCATTCGAAACCCATTTTCTTCATATTCGTCATCATTCCAAAAGTCATTTCTCATGATTCTCCAAGGAATATATATTATTTTTTAGGGGGTCTTTAAATTTACCATGCAATGTGACCTAATACTAAAAATTTACAAAGGAAATAAAACATGACACCAAAAGTAAGATAAACACCATACCCCCCCTTACACCGATTGAATGGGTGGAGATGATGCCACAAATACGTATGTGTGCAAAAAAATTACTCAAAGACTCGAAAAGTCGATACACCGATTATACACGTGACTAGCTTACACTTGTAGAAGGAGGGAAAGCTAAAATATTAAGCTAAAAGAGACCATTAACATGCTTTATGGTGGGCCAAAAATGTGTCTCAATAACATGCACTCCTAAATAATCCATTCTACAAGGGTAGGTATAAAGGAAACGAGTAGGAAACACATAAGAAATGACATACATTGGGTAAACTTAAAGGGGCTATAACTAGCATTACCAGCTTCATATCTAGAGGGTGGTAATCCCTATACTAGATCAACTTATGGTTTCCAAGGCCCGCGGTCAAGATAGAGTGAGGAAGGAACCCTATTGAGATATCAGTAGTTGGGCGAGGAGAGGTATGGATCAAAAAATAAATGAAACAAGAATGCATAATACAACTGAAATGATAGCCTAATGAGCTGATAATGAATAAGAGCACTATGCTAACTAGCACCCAAACATGTGTAATACTAATCTAACATAGTACAAATGAGGGAAGGAGATGAACTTATCTATGTAAAAATGAAAAAATATGGTTAGGAGTAATCACCTTGGCATACATGTAGGTGGTACTTATCGACACATCTATCTCTCCAGAGAAGCATCGTAGTGAGAGAGAATAACTATTAGGTGGAGAAGGGGGAACACCGCTCCTATCCTAGACTAATATATGTGATCTAATAGTGAAATCAACTATCTAGAAGAAGAGTATCCAATCCAATCTAAGAAATATATAAGATGATACAAGAGTTAGGAAAGAAAATATGAAGATGGCATAAAAGAGTAAAGAAAATGGAAGTTCGAATGATTCTCGCTTCCTTTCTTAATGAATTTTAAATGAATGGTGAATATATATAGGATGTCATTTTCCACATGTGATGATGGCATCGACCATTTCCCCATGGAAATGGCCTCGCCATGGATAATATAAAACCACCATCATTTCCCATGGTTGCGTCATCGTCAAGGATAGTGAAAAGAGGTAATGCCGTCACATGAATAATGGATAAGTGGATAAGCAAGGTGCTATGGTGAGGCAAAGCAAGAAGTTGTGAATTCAATGTGCATGAGACCTCAGGAAAGAACAAGGATAACTAGTGTAAGGAAAACTAAGGGAAGGACCAAATATCGACACTTCTTTGTGTACTCTCTCTAACTCATAATGATTACATGAATAACCATTCTCCATTCTCAGAAGGCCCTTTAAGGGACTCACTCTAGAAATAGATGCGTCTGATGATCCTTATCTACACAAAGGAAATTTTTAGTAATATGTATGAAAGATGAAAAGTGAAAAATCAGGTGTATACATATGCCCCAACCATTTATCATCGCATGTCACAATAATAAGACAATGTGGGGTGGTCAATGGAAAAGTACAATATAACAATCAGATATCGAAAGTGGGGTACAATGAAGAGATGCCAAAAAAACTAACCTCAAATCAAAAACATACCATCTAATCAGACTCGATAAAGTGTCAATCATCCTTCCTCGCAGTAGGTTTAATCACTGAATGCAAGAACCCTGTGAGAATCAAATTCTTGAAAGGAAACATTAGAGGATCATCATTAAAAAAGACATAAATCACCACTTAGGGACTATAGAAAGGATGTCGTGGTCAGAGTGTTTTAGATGTTGTGATATCATAATGTCATAGCCAAATGATGGGAAAGAGTAAAAAACCATATGGCAGTAAGCTACAAAGAGAAACTGTCATAAACCTGAAGGTGTAAATAAGGAGAAGATAGGCGATTAGGCCAAAGGGAGGATAAGGGTGAATGCTGAAAAGCATAAAAAACCATGAGGTAGATGCTATAAAAATAATATTTTGACAAATAGTCACATAAATCCAAGTAAGGCCACAAGCTTAAGCAAGAATGTGCATAATATAATGGCAATCCAATAGGAAAGACTAGGGCAGCAAAAGCCAAAATGTTGATAATGTTTTTTAGAGAAGGTTTATGAAGTAGTGAATTTGAGAAGAAGGATAGGAGATGGTAATCGAGTACCGAAACTCCCGAGTTCCTTCATGTGTGATTTTTTTGAGGAATTGAGTATTTTTGGGTATTTTGAATATGTGGCCTTCATTGGTTTGAAGATGATATGTGTTGGACCTATGATATCTTTGATGAGGTAGGGAACCCACCATTTATGAGCATATTTTCCTTCTTTTTCATGTGTATAATCAAGTTTAAGGACAAGGTCACCACGCCAAAGGTACATGGATGAACAAGTTTGTTATGTTGTTTGGAAAGTCATTGTTTATACTTCTAATTACGAGGTGTATGATCTATCACACAATTCTACTAATAATTCAAGATCATTTGGAGACATGCTTCTCAGCTAGTGAGTTCTCATTAGGAAATGATTCTGGCGAAGGAGATTTAAAGGGAAAGGAGATCCACCTCCAATGGAAGTACTACCTCAGCTCCACAAGTGAGTAAAATTCCATTTCATCCGTCGTATGGACACCTGGGTGCGGTATGCCTATAATTTAGGATACAACTTTCACATGCCAATATGTGTGTGGATTCATAGATCTATCTTTTCAGTAGAGACTATTGTTAATACCTTTATTTATGGATCTTGGTTATTTGTCCATCAAGTAGCCCAAGGGGTGATATGGTGTCAGTAGGATCAATGTTTAATTTGAACTTAGCATAAACCGATTCATTTATTTGTATTTGGAAGCTCCCACCATTTTTAGCATATGATGGTATGGGGGATTCCAAATCGTCCACTTTTTATTAAGCGATTTACTCTCGGGATGTAGTAAGGCCAGTCACATGTTAAGGAAGAGAGAGGCATGAATTCAACCCTACCAAGTAAAGTAATATGTGGTCAGTAAGGATGTGAATACATGAACATCTTGGAGATTGGAGGAAATTTCCCCATCGTAATCCAATCCCCTTTATATTTAAGGGTCAAGGAGAAGCAATGGGTCAGTGGCTCGCACAAAGGGGAAATGAATCAAGTCATTATGAAATTAGCATGGTCAGACACTTTGGGTAAAAGGGAATTAGCATCGACTCTAAAACATAGGCCAAGTAGCAACTCCATACGTAGGCATTTGCATGTAGTAACATGGCCATCGCAAAAGTTATCCCCATGTACCTCTATTTTAGGACAAGCAGGAAATTTATCTTTGTTAATGCACATCACAGTAGGGTACCTTCAAAGTCATGATAATACACGATGTTTTCCTAAGACGTTTAAAGATCCTTTACATATTTGTGAATGCCTCAGAAAGGCACGCTCTAGGGTGAATCTGTTAGCACACTGACGATGTCGCATACCAAGGGTCTTTATAGGGTTATGTAGTTTCGGGATTCGACAAAAATAATGGATATTCTCGAGGAGGTGAAGTGGCCGGAGGTGATGGATTATTATATAATCATTAAGGAGGATTATAAATGGATTTAAACAAAGTGGCCGCATTTAGCCAGTGTGAGTTAAAGCAAGCAATACGGAACTGGAACGAAGTATACTG